>JAIFKI010000003.1:49458771-50058771 GCA_025389145.1 Misgurnus mizolepis
TAAAGCAGACTGGATCAATTTGGTTTATCTCCTCTTTATCAATCTGTAATATTGTTGTGTTTTATTTGTCTTTGTTGGTGTGTATAGTTGTCTCATTGTACTCACTGTGGTTATTGAATCTATCTATTGGCTTGCTATAATGTCTCGTTGGTTTTGGGTCTCATGTTTTTTTCCAGGATTTAATATTTCTAACAGACACATAAATGCAGTGCTGGGTTTTGTGGCTCTTTTGTAGTTCTTGTGAAGTCAATACATCAAACATCTGCTCTTTATTTAAATGCCTGTGATGAAGTTTCGTGTTACATTCAACTTTGACAATTCAGCAAAAACATAAACTCATGCATTTATGTTGAAATGTGTTTTCTTAATATTTTCAGGGAATAAAAACTTCCCAACAACACTTATTAAGAGCTGAATATATTGTGATATCAGTACTGTATGTTAGATTATCTGTGTGTATTAAATGTGTTGTTGTTAGTTTGAGATTGTTTGACAGAAACGTTGCTGTCGCTGCTGTTTAATATCAGACAGAGAAAATTATATCTCACTTATGAGAAAGATAAAGAGAAATTGGAAGCAGAACTAACAATGAGCAATATAGTTTATCAGCATTTAATGATCTTCGTTAGTTAATGGCAATGCAATTGTTTATGTTTTTTCATTGGGTATTAACTAATGTTAACAGATACAACTTTTAAAAATGTATTAGTAAAAGCTGAAATGAACATGAAAAGAGTTTGCTTAACTCATCCATGTCCCTATTGGGAAAATCATTTTGAATGTGTTTCAAATAATGATTAATTGTGTTATGGGTATGATGTGTAATAGTAGGGGTCTGGTACAACATTAATGGATTCCCACAGTGTTTTTATTAGAATTAAATAAACCATCAGAGCAGCAGACAGTGCATTAAAAATCTTTTTGAGTATAAACTGTAAATAATTAATGTGTACAGGAATCATCCCGTGAAATTGTGTCTCTGTGTGAAGAGATGTGGTCTAATGAGATGTTAATGGAGCTTGTGTTTTACCTAAGACAGCTGTCACACACAGATGGGTTATTCATTGAGTTTAGGTTATTCTCAACGGGACGGTTACAGTCTATCTGTGTGTGTTTCCTCAGTGGAGAGGCAATTAGAGAGAAGAGTTTGCCAGTTCAACTCCACAGAGATGGACTGAATAACAACATCATTTCATTTGAAAACCACTGAGAGTTTTTACTGCAGTTTGTCCATTTCTTTTTGTACATGTGTTGTTTGGTTAACATGAAAGAATATTCACAAACTTTTTACTTCTAAAATTTAAAAGTAAAACCAGATATTGGGTAGGTAAAGTTCCCCCATCTCCTGACATCATTGTAGCGCTTGGCGCAACGATGGGGATGCCAGCTGATGAGACAATTGTGGCTATTTCCTCTCACGCCTGTTTAACCGATGCTGATTTGGGCGGGTTTCTCCTATCCCCATACAAAACAACTTCTCTGTCTTTGACTGCTCTTACAAGAACGTGGGTCTCCTCGGCTGTGAACCGCTCCTGGCGTACGCCTGGAAAATCCGTCATAATAATAGCAACCCGCCAAGGAACTTGCGCCCTTGCGTTTAAAGGGAATGTTGGATGACGTTCTGATTGGTTTATTTGACGTTACGCCCAAACCACACCTATGAAAATGAACCTACCTTAGACCAACCCCTTTTGATTTGCGCCTGGCGCAAGAGTTATTTCTCACGCCAGGAAAATAGCAACAGCGCCCAAGATCCGCCCACAAAGTCACTTGCGCTTTGCGCTTCGCACTTGCGTTTCAGATCGTTAAAATAGGGCCCCAGATATTATACTGAGACTTTGATGATTAAGGTCATGTTCACCATCATGTGTCATCCTATGGTGATGTTTATTTTGCATAAATCTTATAAATTTACTTATATTCTTTTTCATAATTTTGATGCATGCACAATAAGAGCAGAAATGTGTTAAGAGTGTAAACTAAAGCAATAAACCCCGAGAAGCAGTGGGTTACCAGTGCATTTTATAACAGCTAAGGGGCGTTGTTAGGCACGACGCGAAGCGGAGTGCCTAAACCCCCTTAGCTGTTATAAAATGCACTGGTAACCCAACGCTTCGAGGGGTTTATTGCGTTTATAAAACGGTTACTTCATATGCATAACGTTAGCGGGATTATATAAAATAAAACCCAAAAAAGTTGTAATTATATTAGTACAAATATTACTCTTCCGCCAAACAAAGTAGTTCCTCAGAATCAAGTGTGACTGAAACAGAGCGCAGTTCCCAACCAACACTGACACAGCAAAGACACAATGAAAATATGATTTAAGACTGTGGTGTTTATTTTATAAATCACCATTCATCTAATTTATACATTAACATTTATATCGTGCAACTGTTGAAGTGATGATCAAATATGCTTGGAAGCATGCTGAACTCTTTCCCCGTCAGCGTTTTTTTTTTTTAAGTTGCCAGCCAGTTTTAGTTTAATGCCTTCCAGAAAATTATCTTCTTTATATAAACATAAAATATCAAATGATGGAACAGACCATCCGCTTTGAAACAAAAACAAACAAAAAAACATTTCATCCTACCTTCATTTGATCTCTTATCACCTCTCAAATTGTTTTATTAAAAGCGGAGATAATTCCATTTTTGTAAAGGACTTTAGTAAGAGATCAGATTCAGATGGAGCCATGAACAGTACTACACGGTGTTTTCAGTGAATGCGTCAGTGTTTAAGTTGGGTAAGATCGCCACCCAGTTGATAATAGCGGACGGGTGAACTTGAGTTATAAAATCCTCAGACAACGTTTTCTCTTTATCGACGAGATGACTCAACAATATTTATTGACATTCATCTGGATATCCCCATTAATTGTGCAATTGTAGACAAATTAAAAATATGATTTAAGACTGTGGTGTTTATTTTCATAAATCAATACGCAGTAACAGTGGCGCAGTGATACTTATATAATGTGGTCTGAACCGTGAGGTTACCGGTGTATTTTATCACGGCTTAGAACGCGTTTCAACCAATCAGAATGAAGAACCAGAACTGCCCGTTTTATAATGAGTCAATTTACTTTTTAGTATTGTTTCATAATGAATTATGTGTGTAAAACACCCACACTCCTAAAAATATAGATGCTTAAATGGTTCTTCAAAGTGATGCTCACATAACCATAGTGATATATTCTTGGAAGAACAACAATTTCTTTCAAACCTTTTTATAATCGTAAGAACCTTTTTCATTACAAGGAGGAACCTTTTATGAAACAGAAAGGTTCTTCAGATATTTATGGCTCTTAATGAACCTTTTAGCCAAAAATGATTCCTCTATTGCATCGTAAAGCACCCTTATTTTTAAAAGTGCAGCGTGTTTTTAAGAAAGCAGCACAGCTGTTCTTTCATTTCTGCACATTCCTCTTAAATCCCACATTCCAGACCGTGTACATCAACCCCTGCTTTGTCTTCAATGGTAATGTCAGAGAAAGCGTGTGTGTCCTTCTTACCGTCGCTTTCTGTAGCGCGACGCTGCCTCGTTGACGATTAATAGAAAAACATCATTCCAGCGTCATCTCTATGGCAACCGTCGTGGTCCGCGACCGGGATTGGCTCTCTCCCAGAGTCTGTCTGAATGTGATAGGAGAACCCAGCCCCCTCCTCTCATCACAAACACTCGCTCTCTCTCTTTCTCGCTCGCTCGGTCACACACTCTCCTCCTCTTCATCTTAATGTTGTTATCTCACCAAACATATGTTTGGGCTGAAGATCGAGAGCCAGCGTGACCGCCGATGCAGCGCGGGATCATTGGCTGTCTTATTCCTTCATGAACTGGCACGAGCGAGCGGAGGAGATGATAAGGATGAAAGACCAACGCAATGAGCCGAGTGCAAATCCAGTCTATGGAGAACGAGGATATAAAGAGACCTGTTAGAGAATAAGACGTCACGTCTCTGGTTTTGGCTCGAAACTCTTGCTGTCTGGTTGTACATGGCTGTGTGTCTCTGCGTCTCGGTCACATGGCTGTTCGGCTGCAATCTCTCTTGTAATGACAGCAGGAGACGGTTAAGGACTCGTGTTGCTGATGCAGAGACACGGTGAGATAGATTTCTCATTGTGACTGAATACAGTCTGGGATTGTAACCGACCAGATTTCATTTTGGATACTGGATACGCACTTTTTTTATAAGACACTGACAGTGATGTCTCTATCTTGTATTTTTTAATTGAGACATCTGAACTTGGTTAATGAGGTAAAGTGGATTTGCTTCTTTATTTGTACAGATGCTTTGGGTTACTGATGCAGAAGAGCTCATTTTATAATCTCCAGCTAACAGGAAGCCTTACCGCTATTTTTACACTGCTGGATGACCAGGAATGATGTGCTGTTCTCATTATTATTCCTTCATGTCCGTCCTGCTTCCTCAGTAGGGAATATACCCTTGATCCTACCTCTGACGTACGCGACCTCGTGTTGCATACAGAGTAATGCATGACCTGTGTACGAGACCAGACCCTCCTGAGCCTCCCCAGAATGGTTCTCCTACATCAGACACAGGTCTAGTGATGAGTAATGGTGAACCCGAGTCTCCAGCAGGGCCCGGGCATCCGGACAGAGAAAATCCACCTGAAAGATTGCAGGCTGCGAATGTGACAAACTTAGGATCTTACACGACAAATGGAAACGGCAGCATGACGGTGCCAACCATGCTGCTGGGGAAACGTCATCATTCTCTATATGAGGGTCTTAATGGATGTGAATCAAGAGATGCGGGAAAGGTACGACTCAGTGTTTCATTGTAAAGTATTTTTGTTGTGTCCAGCTTTCTTTTTGGATGGATTTGCCGAGAAGTGACGAATTCTAAGCCTGAGATTTGTTTAACACTATTTCTGCCATTTTTCTGCTGCGTGCACACTGCACGTCTCTTTCAGGCCATTAGTAGGCGTTCCTAATTCTGATCATCCTAATAACAATTATAAACAATAGGGGTCGACCCGTATGTGTTTTTTGTGGTCGATACCAAGTATTAAAGATCAAGTAGACTGATACAAATATTTATATGCTGTATGTCTGCTGTAAAAATGTAAATTAATGTCAAAATTAAGAATGAACGGACTCTGACAAAAACTTTCTTCGGCTGTGTCCCGTGTGTGCGTTTCTATTGGCTGTGAACACACTGAATGAAGACCATCTTTTGAGCTTGGCTGAATACTTTACGCTTTACAATTGTTTGTATTTTTTGGCATGACTTAAAATGACGTGCAAATGCGTGCTAAAGTTGTGGCTGTATCAGAACAAAATAGCGCATTTCAAAATGAATTTACTTCATCGGTTTTGAAAATGCCCGATACTGATAACCATTAAGATGCCTAATATCAGCGCCAATAATCGGGCCAAAATGATAATTGGTCGACCCCTAATAAATAAATGAGTAAGTGTATACTCCGTACTGACAAGATGCGGTTGACGCGAACTCCCTCATAGATTGTTGCTCTCAAATGTTGCTCCGCATTTGCATAAAGTTGAACTTTTTTTTACTTTGTCGCATAGCTGGGAACGCACATTTCCTGTGGCCAATGGTCATTGTCGTTCGAATTGACAGAAGTCTCCAAGCTTTCATTGAAATGAACGAGATTGCATTGCTCTGTCGTTGCTAGAGCACACAGCTTTAGTCTCATACAGTACAGATGGTTGGAATGCATCTGATGTAACATCAACTTAATTTCACATGGACTTATCCTGTGTTAACTTGTTTAACCCTGTTTTAAGGTTTTATGATTTCATGCTGTATAACTGACTGTAAGTTCAGGGTTAGGTTTTAGTTAATTTCGTGTAATGTCCTCCTGTAAGTTCACATACAACTTGCTGTAACATAGCATTGCTTTATTTTTATACCGTGCACCTCCAGCGTTTGCTCTTCACCCAATGATTTACAGTTGTTGTGTGTTAGACGTTAAGGTTTGATCGAATCAGGACACCAGAAATAAATCATGTGAATGCAACATATGCCAAGTAAAATGTTTTTTCCTGAACTTTTCTTGTGGCTTGTATGATGTATGATATCTGTGATGCGTTTGACAGCAGCTAAATTCAGACGCAGTGAATGACCTCAACCCACATTCACTGCTTTAATGTGGGACAGTGCAGATTCACATTGAGAATCAATAGCAACTGCAGATTCACTTATTTCTGTTCCTGACCTCACTGATTGCACTCGAAGGTGTAAAGGTGGAGTTTGGGTGATTGACGGTTAATGAATCACTGTTGTCATGATGTCATTTCCTGTGGCTTCTGAGCATGTGGCTTGATAAAAAAAACTTTCATGTTGTCGGAGCCGATGGTGTAGTGGGCAGTGCCACGACATTTGGTGCATATGCACATTCGGCGACCCGATCCGATTCCCGGCTTGAGTTCCATTGCTGATCCATACTGTCTATCAGATAAATGCAAAATGGCCCAAAAATGTGTAGTTGAGTGCCCTTAAGCACAGACTGTATGATTTCTGCCATTTTATAAGATTGTGACAGATTGCACCATGTGATCTAATAAACTTGGGTAGGACATGTATGTCGAGTGCAGACTCAACAATGATGACCCTTACTGTTTGTAGGCCATGACAATACTTCATCAATATATCAGCAAGCTGAATTGCGGATGCCACTTTTGCTCAGGGAGCTTGCATGTAGTTTACATAACCATAAACCTTGCCAGTATTTACAGTAATACTAAATTTATTTATAATGACTGTTGCAATGTTAAGCTCAGCAGTGTCTTTCCATGGAGTTTACGCAGTAAAATTCATTTAATGTTTTGCAACACGTCACGTTGATCAATATGTCGTTTCATGGTGCATTTTCATTGGACTACTACTCGGTAGGGGTAGATTCATATTAAAGACCTTGTAAAGATCTCTTTCAGAATCTATGAGGAGGTACCACTGTTTAAAATTTATGGCCGATATTGAACACAAACACAAATGAGATCACATAAATTTACTCCAGATGCTTACGTCATCGTGTTATTTAAGTTATGTATATGAAATATTTATGTCTTTTTATTCCTATGTGAATAATATAATTGAAAGTCACTGATGGTGAATAAGTGATCAAAGATTTTTATCTCGAGTATAATATTCCTTTCAAGGGCTTCAAGTATAAAGTCGGAAAACAGGAATAAGGGATATTGGACATGGATGAATTGCGATGGTAAGGGAGGGTGGAGGGCGAGCTCTGGTAAAAGTGCTCCCATGGGAAACTAGAAGAGCGATGGATGAATAGAAAGATGGATTTTGGCTCATGCATGATTGAATTGGCGGTAGGCGTGTGGGATATATCGTCCGTCCCCATGCTCGTGACTTCACTTTTAAATCAAAAACACTCCATCCAGCGCTGCGGGGGGGCAGACGGAGTTCAGACACCGTCTGATATTTAAATGGCCTTACAGAGGACATCCAAAATATCTGAAGGACAACACGACTCGCATGTTTTGGTGTTACATCCTATGTTTTTCTCACACTAACCTGATCATTTATTGGTGCTGTCTCTGTATACGCAGAGCATGATACAAACCTGACTGAGTTGATGCTGTGTTACAAATGTTACAAAAGCAGCTGTACGCATAATATTTTAGTGCAAAAACTTAATTTTATATATATACTGTCCTGTTACTGATTTTATATATATATATATATATAAATATTATTTATATACTGATATAGGAATAAGAAAATTATGTGACAAACATAGTATTAGCTTATCTTTAAACTAAAACTTTAGTTAAATCTTTGTTTTGTATGTCTGGTTTACAGCAGAAGACTAAGGCAGCGTGCACACCAAAACCTTTATGTTGGCAGCTGGCGTATGTTTTCAATTGTTTCCAATTGGCGCCAAGAGTTTTCATCTTTGGGTAAAAACCTCAGCTGGGCAATGTTATTCTCCCTCAGCCAGCCAATCACAGTAGAGGAAGGCGGGATAAACATCACAACAACCAACTGGTGCATCATTCAATGACTGATAAACAAAGCAGAAGTATAAGCAAACCAAAGCGCTTAGCTGAAAAATCCTGGCAGTCGGTGTCCGCGTTTTCAGCCGCATTTAAAAGCTTTGGTGTGCACGCCCCTAAAGATGCCTTTTTACTTTCAGGTCATGAGTAAATGAAAAGAGCATTAACATAAGTCATGTTTCATCTTGTGAATAGACTGAATTATGGGTCGTCAAAGTTTTGAATGGTTCTGGCAGACTGTGAATAAATTCTCATGTTGTAGTAAAAAAGACTTTTGGTGGTTTTATAAGAAGCTTTGAAGTGTATTAAAAGAATTTAAGGGGGTTTAATAGGCCTATAACCTCTGATATAATGACTCAGACCTTGTGAACAAATCTCACACACACTGGCAGACTCACATAAAGCTGATGAAGAGAATATGAAGAGCAACTTATGTGCTGTTATTATTAGACATCATGATCTGATCTGGTCTTCTGAGGCTGCAGGTTCTGATGCGACTGCAGCTCTGTGAGGAGCCGCATTGACCCACATTTCTCTGCATTACAATCACCAGAAAACTGGAGCGTGGATGTTTTACAGCTCTGCTTTCATCCAGGTGTTAGCGCGCTTGTGCGTGGTATTTTTAGCCTCTTTTGTTTTGCTATACTGTCAATCAAACTGCATGCTGTTATTGATATGCAGCGTGGCAGTAAGTTGTGTCAATCAAATCTTAGTGGGATTAAAAACGCACACCAGTTTCCCCTCGATCTCACCTCTGGAACCCCCTTAAAGGGGCTTTAAGATTTTTGGGATCTGTCAGATCAGATCTGAGCGTTACTCAGAGGCCCACCGGCCGACTCTCTGATGTGCTTTGAGAGAAATATTGGTCCATCTATATCTGACTCCTGACCAATCAAATGCATCCTCTACCCATGTGGGAACACACTGGATGACACTTGACAGAAAATTTCCATAAGCTTGATGCCGACTCCAAACATTTCCAATAATGCTTTAAAATCCCACGGAGCACAACAAAGAGAATTCTGATGAATCAGGCTTGATCTCATGAGAAATGTCTGACACCTTTATCTTTGAATCAAAAGAACGATAAAGCAGTAAGAAGTTATAATGTCAAAATTATGTCTATTTTAATGGGGTAATTATGGTAGTTATTATATGCCGATGTATGTGCATTAACCAATATTTACAAAAAAAAACATGCAAACCACTCGCTTTTTAGTAATCGCTGTGAACTTAAATGTGTTACAACGGTTATTAAAGTAACAAGTTTATTTGTCATGACAACAGCTTTATAATCATATATTATGTTTGACTTTGGGCTTAGGGCTTGAATAAATATTTTTCTTGAATATTTAAAGTGAAATGTGTTTATGACATCATTCAGTGAGATTGCTAATGATTTCTTTATCTCACTCATTTTGGGCACATGCATGCTCACATTGTGCTGATTCGGTCATATATCTCAGTTTCCACAATTTTCTGTAAATACTTTCTTTTTTTTAAATCTTAATATGTATTTATATGTGTATGCTTGTAATTTCCTGCAGCGTCTAATAAAGTAAATCGTATGAAAGAGATTGAAACTAATGTAACTCACATTAAAAAAGACTTCTGAGTAACAAAAGAATGGAATCAAATTTTGAAACCCAAATCATAAAGATTCTTGTTATTCTCAACCTCTTGTTGCTATTTTATATTTATAGTGCATTGTCTCGAAACAGCTTTATATGAAAAGAAACCACAGAATATGGAAGAATTATTCTTATATTTATACCACGGGTCTGTTGAATTCTGTATTCTGATTGGTTGAGAACTGTTCCATGGGGGTTGATTATTGTTCAGTAAACCGCACACGTAACTTGTCAAATGTCTTAAAAAAGGCACCACAGCAATGTTTGGGGTAACCGTGGTATAAGCGGAATAATTTTTCTCCGGTCTTTTGAATTATTTGAAAATATTCCTTACATAGTGTATATATAATTTATTTATTTATTATTAATTTATTATAATTTAACTTAGTAATATATCATTTTATATATAATTATCTAAAAAAATTTATACTGCATACTTTCCTTCGACTATCAGATATTGTGTCAATTAATCAGAGTTCGCACGGGTCCTTGAAATCCTTAATTGTGAATCTGTGAAAAAAATTCAAGGCCCTGGGAAGTTTTTTAAAATCTACATACATAGATACAAATCATTGAAAGTGCTTGAATCTATTTTATGCAAGAAGTTTTTTTGGAAAAAAAATCCATATTATTCCCTGTGTATTGTAGGATAATATCACAAAATTCTAGACTTTTTAAGCACATGTGCTAAACTGTTCACTTTAAATGCTTATATCTTCTGTGAATGTTGATTCATACCAAATTGCTTTTTTGCATAGTTGTGTTTGACACATGAAAACGTCTCTTGTTACGTATGTAACTGTTGTTCCCTGAGAAGTGAACGAGACGCTGCGTCTCCCTTGCCATACTTCCTGCGTCCCTGTAACGCCGTCTTTGGCAATATTTCAGATAGCGATATACTTCCTGGCTCCCGCGTCACCCTGTCTTTGTCGTTAAGCCTCACCATTGGTTGAATTTGATATACACATTCAGACGCACTTACCCCTGGAGGCGTCCCCAAAGTGTCACCGCAGTGATGCAGCACAAGTTCCCTCGAAAGGGGACTGTAACAATGTATCTTAAAAGATAACACGATGTAACCTTGCTCTCACTTGAAATGTGTCCCCACGTTTAGTCCTTGAAATTGAGGTTATTGGACCTGGAAAGTCCTTGAAAGGTCTTTGAATTTGAAGTTAGCTAAGGTGTGGGAACCCTGATTAATATAAAAATGAAAGGTGTCATATTAAACTAGACTTTCTTACATGAAAATGGCCCTTAAATGAGAAATGTTTGTAATGCACACACACACACACACACACACACACACACACACACACACACACACACACATTATACAGTATTTAAGCTCTTCTCATTAATGAAAGATTCACACAGCTTTTTTCTTTTCAGAAGAGATCAAAGACTTTGTCACATTATTTATTTATTTCCACGTCGCCTCAGAATGCACTGTTTGCATATTAAAGACGCCTCACAGTGTTGTGTTTGTGTTTATCTCTTTCTGTCGTAGACAACAATCCGGGCGTTTGAAATGAAAGGCGTGATGTTTCTGTAGAGCGACACGCGTGAGGCTTTGAAAACACTTCGACTGACTTTTTGGAAACATCCACTCTTCGCTTTCTCTGAATGATTCATCCAGCTCTGTTTTCACAGCGTGCAGTTATTTACAGAAACTGATCAAATAAAGATAAGAGTGCTTCATGTCACTATACTAGGTGTACTTTATAGACGGTTTCATCGGGCGCATGTGCGGTGACACGATAACCGTCTGGTCTGAACTTTACTTCTGGTTTCTGTTTGTTTAATGGTCTGACTAGTTGCTGAAACTGAATTCTTAAACAAATACCTCGTCGAAAATAATGTTAATATAATAATGTTTTGGGTTCCTGTGTAATCTACATAATGTACGTGTTGTTTATTTAGCTTGTTATATAAATAAACTACTTTTAAAAGGACTTTGTTGTTATTTATTCTTCGCAGAGTTTACCAGAAGTTACGTGATGACCACAAAGCCGCTTGTTTATGTTGTTACTGCTTAAACCGTCTATATTTCGTTTTCTTACAATCTGTGCCGTGACCACAGAACCAAACTTAGTTTGTTTGTTAGAAGGTATCAATTTAGTCAATTTGTTGCTCCAGATAATTGAACCCATGACCTTTAACTTTACCAATTGAACGACAAAATGCACAATTGTAATCAATTTAAACAGAAAAGAGCAAAGTAGAGGAGAAGGACTGGAAAAAGGGAGGCATTTTTAGGAATGATTCACTAATGAATCATGCTGTGAACATTTATGTTCCCTTTAATGTGGAGGCAGTGAATGTGAAATAATATCTGTAACACACACACACACACACACAAACTTCATCTCTTTGAAGTTCAGTTGTCAGATGATCTCATGGGAGTCATGCAACACTGCTTCTGAATGTGGATCATCTCTTGTGTCTTTGTCAGGTTTATCCCTCAGTCCAGACCATCAGACGATGTGTGTGTATTTAAATGGTTTAAAAGCATAAATGTGCAGCTTGCAGTTTTCTTAACGCATTTATTTTTAATCTGTGTTGTACCCAGAGCGTGATGTGTTATGAATCTGTGTAAGGGTTTGTGTGTTGTCCTGGGGGTTAAGGAGAAGGTGACAGATCACCTGACCTCCTGGTTTTGTCACTTTCATTTGCTTTTCTCTTGACCTTACGGGACCCAATAATGTCCTGACATGTCAAGTAGACTCTGAACAATTGTTCAGATAAGCTATAAGATGAGATAAATTGGGAAAACCAGCACCATCCTCAGACAGATGTGTTATGCTCCAAACCATCCCATCATCATTCATTCCTGATCAGATGCACAGTGTCTCGCAGAAATATGTAATGCATGAGTATGTCAAAAATAGTGTACTAACATAATGTGCATGCTATTTTTACTGCATACAGTATTTTCAAGTCTCTTTTAATGAAACAACAGAGAAACAATTTTACTGTTTTACATTTTTATCATACTGCTTATAAACAAAGCACTGCAAAAATGACTTTCTAGTGTTTTTGTCTTGTTTTCAGTAAAAATATAAAAAAAATCCTAAATTAAGGTGTATTTTCTTTATGAGCAAAATAGATTTTAGACCAAATACATATAAAATTTAAGCAAATTTGTGCTTAAAACAACCAAAGAAATCTGCCAATGGAATAAGAATAAATTCTTGAATTAAGTGTTCAGGAAAAAAAGTAAACTTATTTCAAGAAATTTTTCTTATTCCATTGGCAGATTTTTTTTGTCTAAAAACTAGACTTATTTTCCTAGTTGATTTTGCTCATCAAGAAAATACATCTTAATTTAATATTTTTACTGAAAACAAGGCAAAAATCGTAAGTAAGAAAGTAACTTTTTGCAGTGGGGCTGTCACGACGGGGAACAGAAGTAAGGACACAAGTGCAGAGTTCACAAAACATAAGGACATTTAATAATAAAACATGAAATAAAACACGGGAATCAAACAACGGGCAGGTAATGAACACAGGAACATCCAACGTGAACAGACATGGAAGAAATGACAATGAACCGGCAGTCAGTATTGCACAAACACAGGTATAAATACACAGACTAATGACAAACAGGTGGAATGAATCAGGTGATTAATCAATGAATGTCCAGGTGACAACGACCAGAACAGAAACAAAACATGACACGGATTTAACCGTGACATAACCCCTCCCTCTACGAGTGGCTACCAGACACTCACATAAAAACAAAACAAAAACAAAGTCTGGTAGCGAGAGTCCAAGGGAGGGGTGGAGGGCTTGGGGACCCTGGCGAAGCCGGCAGCCGCCGGGACGAAACCAACGAGACGGTGGGCCGGAATGCGCCAGGAGAACCGGAGCGATCGCTCCGAGAACCGAGGCAGACGAATTACCCCCCTCCTGGGAATCGTCGACGATCAGATGCCCCCGGAAATCATCTCCCATCCCCTCGCGGAAACGGAGACCCTCGGTAGCCACCCCGTGGAAATGATCGGGCGTGGTCCGTTCCGGATCTCCCTGCGAGCAGGATGGTGGTCGTCCGAGGGACCGTCGACGACGACTCAACCGTTGGGGGACCGCCTGGGCCGATCCTCCTCCCGCAGGAGCGAGCGATCGCTCACGGTGGTCCCCAAGAGACATCGGGGCTGATGGGCGAAATGTAGAGAACAATGAGAGAGAAAAGTACGGCAATAGTTGGCCTCACCGGCATATTTCTCTGGGATAGGTAGTCTCGGTTCCTGGATGAAACTACCCCCTGGAGGTGAAGATGGTGCGGGCGGCATGGGTGGCGCAGTGGGAGGCGTGATGTCCGGAGATCGCTGAGAGAGCTCGGAAACCTTCGCCACCATTACCTGGACGGCCTTCCGCATATCTTCGATGGCTTGATCCTGATGATCCATACGAGCCAGCGATCGTTGGAGAAACTCCTCCAACGTGGAGATTGGTTGACCACCTGCTGCTTCCATGTTGGCCAGATTCTTCTGTAATGACTTGTAAAAGACGGAAGCAAACGCAGGTGAACAATATGACAATGTTTATTAAATGTAAACAAAGAGAGAGTATTCAGAGGGAATGCGGAAGTAATCCAGTCCGATGTTGCTGAAGGCAATGGTGACGATGACTACGGTGGAAGTTGGTGCTTTGAGTGCGGCGTTGGTGGAGTAGTGAACAGTGGTGAAATCCAGGCTGACACGGAACATCCACACGAAGACGACGACGATAATAAACATCCAACAGGAACACGTAATGCAGAGTTCACAAAACATAAGGACATTTAATAATAAAACATGAAATAAAACACGGGAATCAAACAACGGGCAGGTAATGAACACAGGAACATCCAACGTGAACAGACATGGAAGAAATGACAATGAACCGGCAGTCAGTATTGCACAAACACAGGTATAAATACACAGACTAATGACAAACAGGTGGAATGAATCAGGTGATTAATCAATGAATGTCCAGGTGACAACGACCAGAACAGAAACAAAACATGACACGGATTTAACCGTGACAGGGGCGGCACTGCAAAAAAATGCTGTTCAAGAAATTTATTTTTAGTATTTTTGTCTTTTTTTCAGTAAAAAATCTAAAAATTCTTAAATTAAGATGCTTTTTCTTGATGAGCAAAACATCCCAATAAAATAAGTTTAGTTTTTAGACCAAAATATCAAATTTAAGTGATTTTGTGCATACAGTAAAACAAGCAAAAACACTCATTTAAGTAAAACACTAAATTCAAGATTTTTTTTGCTTGTTTTATGCACAAAATCACTTAAATTGTATATTTTTTGTCTAAAAACTAGACTAATTTTCTTGGGTCGTTTTGCTCATCAAGAAAAAGCATCTTTATTTAAGAATTTTAGATATTTCTACTGAAAACAAGACAAAAATACTAAGTAAAAAAGTAATTTTCTGCTGTGTGCACAGTAAACCGCACACTGTATATGTGTGTGTGTGTATGTATGTGTAATACAGTCGGGTAACATCAACAGCTGGATACCTCTGGCCACCTGTGACTAATAAAAGGTCATTATGAGCAGAAAAGCTGCTTATATTAATCTAGTTTTTAATGGCTACACGAGAATAGGTGTTAATCGAAAACAGTTAATAATAACCGAAAACAGATCCAATAAGTGTATTGTAGACTCATCATGGGAAATATGTTGCATGCGTCTGCTGGCTGTCACTGTGTCTGGGCAGACGCTGATGATTAATTAGAGGTGCGGATTTGTGCGGGCCGCTGAGGAAGATTAAGTTGTCAAATGTTTAATATTGTGGTGTTGGTCGAAACATTCAATGCAATCTCATGGCAAAATATGCATTTTCTGATGTGGCTAGTTCATATGACTGTAAATGACCACATTTGTACCATTTGCTTTTGCTCATGTGACATCAGGATTAGGGGCGGGATTTCATTATTGTTTTATTTAAATAATCATTCGTTGTATGATTTGCTACTGACAAATTCCTGTAAGATCAGGCTGAAACACCTGGTTATATGAACTGATAGTTTACATAACTCTTTTATAATGGCTGAATTACCTTCCCAACACAGCCATCTTTACATATATCAATACAGATAACTCCTCATAGCTTTCGTATTGAATATTGTTTGAATCTGTAGTGCTTCTTATACCGGCCAACCTGTCAACTTTTTTTAACGTTATGGGAGCTGCTTTGCATTTATATTTTGCCAGTGGGTTTATGGACAAATGTTGTTGAAGTAATTTGTGACATACAGTTGACATTTACTCTCATACACACACACATGTTCACACATACAGGTAATCGGCAATAATCTCATTCTCGGATGGATTTGCACGATACAGATCAAATGCACCCGCATACTGTTTTTTGTGCATTCTGACATATTAACCCTGTTTAAGAGTTGGATTCCTCATGCTAAACCTAGGCAAAGTGTCAAAAAAGTAGTTTGACGTGTGACAGAGTATTTTGCCAGGGTTTGTACAAATTTCAGAAAGTTTTTTTTTTAACATGAACGATTCATACATAACAAACTTGCTCTATTTCTTTATGGGTAATTTCAGTGCAGGAAGTACAGTGGAAGTCCTTATATGGGCACTTTAACCGAAATAGCGCACACACCAGAGCTGGCACGAAATCAACGTCACCAAAGAAGTGTGTTGTGTTTGTGAGGGAAATTCTCAAGGTTAACATGAGATGAGCAGAACCAGCGCGTGTTATGGGAGCTTTAAGTTGATGTATGTCTAATTGATTAGTTTATGTTTCAGTGATGTATGTCAGATGTTGCCTCACTGATGTGTTTAAAAGATTTTATAAGGTAATTGATTGAATCACAGTAGTTTGGTCCTCAAAGACTTCGAGAAGTTGATCAGAAACCCACATCATCTTTATATTTCTTTGTATCTGACAGCGTTTGAAGGATGATGGCGGCGTTACTGGCAGACGTTTAGTTTGACGTGATGAACGACTCGTGTGGGTTTAATGACTCTGTAGGCGTCAGTGCTGAGGTCAGCTGAATCATTGAGAACTGATGGATTTTGGGAAATGACAGTTTCATGTGTTAATGAAGCTATTTGTGTGATTTAGTTTTTTATGGATCAGTTGGGTTGTCTTAATGATCTAAATGCACCGTATGTGTCTCTTAACATATTGAGATCTCATCTGTCTGTGTCAACCTAATAAATTGATCGCAGTTTGTAATACTCACTGAAAATATTGTTACTACAATGCGGCATTGTCTTTACAATTTAAACGTCATGTATTGATCGCTAAATGTGATTCATTTTCTCCCACAACAAGACATATACTGTATATTTAACCCACAGGAGATATATGGATATACAAAGCTAGGCAGAGGCAGGATATTATTATGTGTTTGGCTGAAGAAAGGAAGGCATATACAGTTAGGATGAGTAAAATATTTTTCTGCTTTTATTGTAACACGGCTACCGACAGGGACCAGAATTGAAAATCACTTCTGTCCATCCACACATCAGACTGTGTGTTTGTGTGTCAGAGGAGATGCTGTACAATTCATCTGAGGCTTTCTGAGGTTTATCTTCTTATTTATGAACCATCATCATGACTGCCTGAGGGAAGACGATAGAGAGATGTTGTGTGTGTTTGTGTCAGGGACAGAATGAGAGGCTTCTGACACTGCAAATGTGCTGTAAATGATGAGCTGAAATGACATTGGATAAGACGTCTTTGTTAGGATTGCTGAGGTCTGCTTGCCTAAACGCACACACACACATTGCCTCACGAGGGGACACAGGCAGCACTTCAGGGTCTTTCTTTATGACTTATAGATGAGTGTTGGGCGAGTGAGGTTTATTATCACCCCCAGTCCAACTGTAACCTCTGCTTCAATACTGCAGGGGTTTCATTTCGTTTTATAGCTGGTGAGCTGCATACAACATTTTTATAGCATCATACTTTTGCCATTTTATTGTGTGTGTGTGTGTGGTTTGCCTGCATGCATGCGTATATGCATGTGTGTTGTTTGTGTCTGTGTGTGTGTGTGCACATGCGTACGTGCGTGCGTTTCTGGTGGTGTGCATGTATTGTGTGTGTGTTTGTGGTGTTGGGGATTCTTCAGTAGTCTCTTGATCAAGTGTGGAAACGCATTAAATGTAACACACATTGAATGGTGTTAATAGGATAGTACAAACAGTATACATGAGCTTGTGTCGTGGGAATGTACAGTAGATCACTGGAATCCTGATGTTATATCAGGACAACTTTAAACATTCACCAGCATGAGAAACACAGAAGAATTTTAACAGATGTACAGCGGCTCTGAACATCAATCATGTTACTGAGACAGACACACAAGAGAGCAAATAAAGAGAGAGAGATACTGAGCAGAGATCAGACGAATAGGACTGAATATGAATGCTGGCTTTCTAGGTTGCATGCACTGATTTAAGGCTAACCTGGTCATAAAATGAGTTTCATATTAGTGTATACTTTCAATATTAGATCATTTCTATATTCACATGACCTTACTATGTTAATTGCGGCCAGTTTAAGCATTTCTTTGATTCTTTGCCTTCATTGTTTAGTAGGGATCCCCACAGTATCCACACGGCCAAAAGAGCGCTATTTTGCTTCTGTATATTTCATCCAGTAAGTTGGAAGGATCATTATTCAGCTATAGAGAGGGGTAGATAGAGCAATACACCAGTGACAGAGATTTGTTGTAAGTTAACTTTTAACATGTCTAATAGAGGACCAAAAACATTTCTTGTATGATTCATTTTTGTTTGTGGACCTGCGTAAGAAATATTTGGGTGATCTTGCTATGTACTGATGTATCAAATGTAGTAGTGGGGTTTCCATTCAAGCATACAGCCAATCTTTTCAAAATTAGCAAAAAACTAAACGAAAAACAAACAAACATGCGAATTAGGTGCGTTTCCATCAAGTTGTTTAAGCGAATGAAGGTGGTATTGGTAACCAACAGTAAATAATACAAGACACTGCATTTAGTTATGATTGGGCAAGTTATAAATTTACTAGCAGGGCAGCTTGTCATTGCCAACTGAATGCTGTGCACAGAAGAAGGAATGCAAATTTTATGATGCAGGCACTAACAGCAAGGGCATTACGATGACATCGAGCCCCATATTATGATAAAGGCAACGACAGCTGGTACAAGACGATCAGTCACGTGGGTTTAATGTTCACTACGGCAGAATTTATTCATTTCCATCTCCCATTATTTGCATTTACTCTTGAACACATAAGACAAAAACCACCTTAAGTGAGCGTAAAAACGTTTTTGCGAATTAAGGGATTTTTATGCAAAATTTGTCATTTCCATCACTCAATGCGCATACAATTTAACATGATACAATTTGCATCATCAATACAATTCTGTGCTCTGTTACTGCACATTTTGGCAAATGTAGTATAGGTAATATATTCGTATCTATATAGTTTGACACATTGCGTAAGATATACACAGTGTCTCCGATCAGAAAATAACTTCTTTTCTCTGATTTTCATCCTATTGTATGCTGTAATGTACTGTTACATTTACATTTAGGCATTTAGCAGATGCTTTTATCCAAAGCGACTTACAAAGATTAGGAAACAATAAATCGATTTGTCATAGGGAGGCAACAATATATCAAGTTTTCACTATTCCGAAACATAAGATAAGATAATTATTTATTTATTTATTAATTTATAAAAATAGAAGAGGTGGAGGTGGAAGTGCAGTCATTGATAGAGATGAGTTTTTAGTTGTTATTTGAATGTTGCAAGAGATATGGCTGACTGGACTCCTATGGGAAGATCATTCCACCACCTGGGAGTAGTGAAGGAAAGGAGCGGGAACGTGAAGCCCTTTTGTGAAGGTATTACAAGGCACCGCTTAGGGTTGTGACAGTGGCAAATTTGAACCATCAACAACAAAATGAACCATCAACAACAACCGCCGATGTTGGTGGTGGGGTCCATGGGGGGGTTAGGGTGGTTTAAATGGTGAAAGAAAATAAAGTTTCACTAAATGCGCTTCCTGATGCGCGCGACTTTAACCTGGTAAAATTTTCAAGATCAAGATATGTTTACTGGACTTTCCCTCTTAAATTCAATTAATCTTTCAAATTAAATAAATTCTTCTGTGTCCAGACAGTGGGCGTTTCTTATGTTAAGATGATTGTACAATATGTTGCCCGAGGCGTCTCTTCAGATCTCCCATCACTCTCTTTCACAGAACAGCAGCACACAGATCCAATTTAAATGCTGAAATGAAATTTGTGTCCTTCCAGGCAACTGAAGGCATTCGGACTGTGAGGATTTGAAATTCCCTCGAGGTGGGGGATTCGGGAGTTTCTTGGAAAAATCCCTGATGATGAAGATGATGATGGATCAAAGCACTCGCCGGGTCTCATTGTTATGCAGATTTGAGTATTGTTCACATGGGTGGAGGGGGTTGCCGTCTGTAGACACATAGACTGAAATATTTATTGCTCATTTATATTCTGACACTTCAGGCAAAGGCTGTGTGGCGATTAAATGGCAGTGAAATATAAGGTTGTGTTTTGAGGAGCGAGGGCAGAACATCTAGCGTCAGGGATAAATTTAATGAGCTCTGTTGTCTGGCTATTAGTCTGGATTTCAGGACATTTGTGTTCGTATCGTAACTTTGCACAACTGTCTATCAAATTACAGCCATTTATCATTATTAAGTCGACATGAACACATTAGTGCACTGAGCGCTCCTGGAGCGAACATTCACAGTCAACTGATGGACCTGCGGACTTTAGTTAATGACCAGTGTTTTGTGTGCTTACACACACACGCGCGCGAATACAAACAGACGGTACATACACATTCACCACATACAGTAAGTGCATGCGGGTGTGATGATGCTCCATCAGTTTGTATTTAACACTTTATATTGAATATTTTTGTTGCATCTTATACTTAGCTTGGTTGGTTTCGAATCGTTCTCGCGGTACTTTAATGCCATATGTCACAGTCACATGCCGTTGGCGCCAGCTCAAGTTGGACTAAATTTCTAACTGGCATGCACTTATTCAAGTCTGCCACCGATCGCTCTGTGCAGCGCCGCATGAAGTCGAACACACCTAATGTGTGCTGTCAGTGTAAAGCTAATCATTCGGAGAAGAGAGCGAGCATTTAGAAAAGAAGGTGTGCATTTGGAGCAGAAGGAGGGCAATCTGAGAAGAAGGCGGGCATTTGGCGGAGAGGGCGGGCATTCAGAGATGAGGGCGGGCATTTGGATCAAAAGGCGGGCATACGGAGGAAAGGAAAGGCATTTTGAACCAGAAGTACGGCAGTCGGAAAAGAGGGCTGGCATCTGGATTAAAGGGCAGGCATTTGGAGGAGAGGGCGGGCATTTGGATAAAGGGCGGGCATTTTGAGGAGAGGGTTAGGGCATTTGGATTAAAAAGCGTGCATTTGGAGGAGAGGGCTGGCATTTGGATCAAAGGGCGGGCTTTTGAAGGAGAGGGCGTGCATTTGGAGCAGAAGGAAGGCAATCTGAGAAGAGGGCAGTATTTGGTGGAGAGGGCGGGGGATTTGGATCAAAGGGGGGGGCATTTGAATCAAATGGCGGGGATTTGGAGGAGAGGGCGGGAATTTGGAGCAAAAGGAAGGCAATAGGCTTGTTCGACTTCATGCGGCGCCACAAGAATCGACAGCCCGATTACGTCAAAGTATCAAGAGAGCGAGACGAAATATGATTTCTTGAATAATTCTCACGGTACTTTGACGTCATCCGGCTGTCGGTTCTTGCGGCGCCGCATGAGGTCGAACAAGCCTAGTCTGAGAAGAGGGCAGCATTTGGCGGAGAGGATGGGCATTCAGAGAAGAGGGCAGGCATTTGGATCAAAGGGCGGGCAGGAGAGGGAGGGCATTTGAAGCAGAAGTAGGGTAATCAGAAAAGAGGGCGGACATTTGGATCAAAGGGCGGGCATTTGGAGGAGAAGTAAGCCAATCTGAGAAGAGGGCAGGCATTTGGATCAAAGGGTGTTCATTTAAAGGAGAGGCAGGGAATTCTGAGAAAAGGGGTGGTATTAAAAGAATAAGGAGGGCAATATGAGAAGAGGGCGGGCATCTGGATTAAAAGGCGGGCATTTGGAGAAGAGGGCGGGCATGTCGGGCAAAGGTTGGGCATTTGGAGCATTTCAAGTGACTTCTAGGATCTTAAGATGGTTGCTGGTGTGTTAGTTGTATAAAAGTTTAAGTCTGTGATCTACATATGGCTCAAGATTTAAGGTGTGATTCATGTCTATTTTAAAGTGTACTTTAATATTTAAAGGCATGAGGTTTATTTAAACTGCAGTAATATTGATCCTTGATTTAGCAACCACACCTTTCTCTTCTGGTTCAGTATTTTTAGAGAACAATAGCAGAAAGTACAACTTCGGCTTTTAATGAGCCTGCAAATAACCCGACTATAAATGTAATTCATCATTTGTTGTAGCACAGTAAAGATGCTGGACTTCAGGGTTTTTGTCTGTTGTAAAGTCTCTGTAGAGTTTACTGTTCTGTTGCTCGGTTTCTTCTGGGTTTCTCATCTCTGGGCCTTGTTGTTGGCAGTCTACTGTATAAAACGCTGTTGTGTGTTTTCCTGAAGACTCCTCCATAGTTCCTGTAATATGAGAAGACTGTGTGTGTGTTCCTGTGTTTGAGGATCAAGCTATTGTTCATTATTTGTGTTGAAGTTCACCGTTACTGTTACTTTTGTTCTTTTCATTTTGTTTAAAGCTACAATTCAACAAACTCTGATCTCCTTTGTGTACCTGAATATTCAAAAGTGTGTTTGTTTCAGGTTACTTTTCATTGGCAACAAATCTGATTTAGTTAAGATCTAAAATGGGGCTTGATTGTATGTATAGTTTTGGTAATATAACGTCACCTTTACCGTTTATATCAGTACATGGTCTGACATGATCTTTCCTCTCTACAACAGAAGCCCTGCCAGCAATAAACACTGAGAGGCTTTTGTTCCAGTTTTGGCTGATTAATTTGATTTCTGTAGGGTTCTTGGCTGAAATGATGTAATTTGTTAAAGACCAAGTCTTTGTGTTTGTAACCCCAGGGCTGAACACACTGTTACATTAGAGGCCTAAAGCATTTGCGTTTTCACTGAACTGAGGACAGTTTCACCTGTGTCTCTCTCATTTCCAGCGTGCAGAGGTCACCATCTGCGTATCGTTCAGTATGTGTTTGTTAACATTATTTCCCCAGAGTAACAAACTCAATGGCTTTTAGTTGAAATGAAGGACGAAGCACTGGATTATAAACGGCATCGTCATGGAAACCGTCTCCGGGCTAGTCATTGAGTCAGCATGTGTTTGGAAACAGCACGTAGCCTTCAATTACCTCGGTTTGCATCTTTGTTGATGAGGGAGAGAATAATAAAGAAGGGAACGGAAGAGAGAAAGAAAGTAGGGAATGTTGATTGTTCAGCTTGCTCTTCACATGTTGAGTAAAACTACTAAATATTCTTCATGCAGCCATAATTTTATCTATCTCTAAATTGTCCTAAACAAAATCAAACGATTTGCAAAATGCTGACACACCAAACAGGTAGACATGTGCTGAAAATCCCATGGTGAAAGTAATATAATAGACATTTCGGTTTTAATTAAGATGACTTTTGACCTTTATCCTTTGTGGTGTTGAACAGCACAGCCGATCAATAATAAACACAAAAGGATGATGAGAGTCCAGAACAGACGCCTTAGTAATGAGTGAACATCAATCATATTTAACAGTCCCATTGGCTGCAACCCCTAAATCATATCGTAGTTAAGAGGTTTGGCCAAAGCCAATGATGGGGTTTCTTTTGGTTTATAAAAAACCTGTAGTTTTAATCTAAATGTTTACACTTTTATCTGTATTATTGAAGGTGCATTTGTACATTACTTCTTGCATACAGTACTAGTAAATTAGTTATAAATGTAATAGTAAAATTTGTTGTACAAATAGTACATTTGATTAAATAAAATTATACCACGGGTCTGTTTAATGCTGTATTCTGATTTGTTCAGATTGATGTCCCATGGGTATGCATTATTTTTCGATAACCGCACACCTAACTTTTCAAATGTCTTAAAAATAGGCACCAGAGCAATGTTTTTGGCAACCATGGTATACGTGGAATAATTGACTCCGGTCCTTTGAATTATTTGAAAATAATGCACCTGCAGTGTAACCGCATAACCACCTTGGGTGTGCATTATTTTCCTATAATTCAATAACCCGTCGTCAATTATTCCTTACTTAAAGAGACGTACTGTAAACTGCATTTAATTCTGTAAGATTCTTAAAATATGAAAAAAAATTGCCAATGGGATGAAAAAACTTAATTCATACACTGCAAAAATGATTTTCAAGAAAAAAATCTTAGTATTTTTGTCTTGTTTTCAGTAGAAATATCTAAAAATTCTTAAATTAAAATTTTTCTTGATGAGCCAAACGACCTAAGAAAATAAGTCTAGTTTTTAGACCAAAAATATCAAATTTAAGTGATTTTGTGCATAAAACAAGCAAAAAAATCTGCCAATGGTGTAAGCAAAAAAATCTTGAACATTTTTCTTAAACACTAAATTCAAGAAAAATTAGCCTACCCCATTGGCATAATTTTTGTATTTTTTTTTATGTTGCTTGTTTTATGCACAATATCACTTCAATTTGATATTTTTGGTCTAAAAACTAGACTTATTTTCTCGGGTCATTTTGCTCATTAAGAAAAAGCATCTTAATTTAAGAATTTTTAGATATTTTTACTGAAAACAAGACAAAAATAAAAATATTTTTTTTTCTTGAAAATCTTTTTTTTGCCGTGTGTAAACGGCATTTAATTCTGTACGATTCTTAAAACAAGAAAAAAATTCCAATACGATGAAATAACTTAAGTTATTAAGTATATATATATATACTTTGCATTTTAAATGATTTCATACTGATAGCAAAGACAAAATCTTAATATGATACCAGCTGGCAACACATGAATAAAACAAACAAATACTCGAATATGGGCAGCAGTGTGAAAATCAAAGCTGTCATTATTTAATTTTGTCCTGAGGGTCCTAACAGAGGAGAGATCTGGATCACATGAGAGAAATATTAGTAGAGGTTCCTGAGCTATTAGATTTTCACCTTGCAGATTATAAATCAGTAAAAAAAATCCCAAGCCATATGGTTTATTACTTAGTCATTTTTCATGGATTATTGCTTTTTATCACTTTGTTGTCTTTACTAGAAATGTTCCTGTCCATGAGTTTCCCTCCTCATGCTGCTGTGTATCCGTCCATCTGTTTGTCTTGTATTCTTCTGCTTTCTCAGCCGTGTCAGATGAATTAGAGAAGCTCTGCGTTTAAGGTCGATTGACGGATGGCTGAATTTGTGCGTTGGTGTTTTTCATTTTGTGTTTTTGTGTTTCTCCCGTCTAACAGAGCAGCAGGGATTCTGGTTTTCTGGTGCGACAGAACTCCGAGCTGTTACGAGCTCTGGAGGAGATGGAGAAGACCTGCTCAAACCTCAGAGAAGAAAACAAAGTCCTGGTGAGTTCATTATTGCACCAGTCTTTCAGATTTTCTCATGAAGATGTATAATATAGTTGAGCAAGAATTCAATTAGTTCTCTTATAAGATGTCTATCAAAAATATATGACCTGTTTACTAACAGTACTCTGTTGGGTTGTTGTCATTCTTCTTTAATATTCTTCTACAAGTTTTGGAAAGTTTTTTATTAAACATGGTCACCTGTTACATATCAGTGACCCCATATTCCTTATATGGGCACTTCCACCAGAAAAGCACGCCCACACGTCAATCAGAGTGAAAGCAAGAACGGTCATTAGCGTTGTTGTTCCTTCATATAGAAGTCAAAGGCATCACTGCACACGACAGCTTTGTTTTATATCAAGACTTAACAATGGCACGAAAAAATAAGTGGTATTTTTGCATGTAAGGAGTAGGCATGGGCCGGTATAATATTCTGCCAGTATGATAACCTTTAGCAAAAATACCACGGTTTCATGGTGTTGCGGTATTGCCATTCCAACACTAAAATGTGTTATTTCAAATGCCAGATAAAAATAAAGCTTTAAATTATACTATGCTTTCAAAAATATATAATATTTCTGTTATGTATATTAAATGTAAACATCAAATCAATCACATGACTTAATGATTCAATGAATTTTGTATACACAGCTCATACCTTGGAGACAGTATCACAGAACATTTTAGTGGTTTTAAAACCTTGAAACTGGTAACCGGCCCATCCCTAGTAAGGAGAAGAAAGCCTTGTTCAGCTTTCCTAGTAACCCAGCCTTATGGAAACAATGGATATAGTTTGTTTATGCGGGGTAGCAGTGGATTTGCATGTGTGTGTTTGTTTAACACTAGAATTTGTTGAAATTGGGCGGTCTCAACCGGGTCATGAGTCGCAGGCGGTAAGTAAAACTGCATCAAATGTCTGTGTTTTGTTGGCAATTGGCACGTAAGTGCATAAAAGGAAAACGACACGAACATGTAGTGTATCATAAGTTATCCAGAGAAAGTGGGAGAATGCTCTCACTGGACGCCTCCGGGATTTCACACTTTTACGGAAAACAATCGCTAGATATACAGAAACAATGTGTTATGTATGCACATTTCATCTTTCTCTCTGTCCTCAGAGGAAGAGTAGTTCTCCAGAGACTGAGGAGAAGGTCAAGCGGTTGAGGAAGAAGAACACAGAACTGGCCATCATTGCCAAGCGTCTGGAGGAGAGAGCGTACAAACTACAGGAGGCCAACCTGAAAGTGGTGCGAAGTTATTCTTCTTATGTGACAGATGTGATTTTAACACTTCAGACTTCTTCTAGTTGTCAGCTTAAAACTTGTCAGTAAGGTCTGAGTGTGAAGATAAACTCCCGGTTTCACAGACAAGGCTTAAGGCTAATCCTAACACATGTTTCAGCTGACTCAACTGAAATTAACTAGCACTTACAGATCTTAAAATATGCCAGCGCCCTTGATTCGTCTCAAGGTCCACCGGTAACTTATTTTTCTAAGGCATGTTTATAAAAGATGCTTAAACATTTTTATTTAATTAAGGCATAGTCCTGGCTTTTGCTTACCCTTGTCTGTGAAACCAGGCTTTAAAGTAACTTGCACTTTTATCACAGTCTCCTTATAAATGACAATTATGTCATCATCACCCTTATCTTGTTTGAGTGTATGAATTAAATCACAGACATTTAGCAAATTAACACAATATATTTGTTCAAAAAGTGAAAGTACACTGCAAAAAATGATTTTCAAGAAAAACATTTCTTAGTATTTTTGTCTTGTCTTCAGTAAAAATATCTGAAAATTCTTAAATGAAGATGCTTTTTCTTGATGAGCAAAACGACCGAAGAAAATAAGTCTAGTTTTTAGAACAAAAAATACCAAATGTAAGTGATTTTGTGCATAAAACTAGCAAAACATCTGCCAATGGGGTGAGCAAAAAAAAATCTTGAACATTTTTCTTAAACAGTAAATTCAACAAAAATTCAAGAAAAATTTGCTTACCCCATTGGTAGATTTTTTTGCTTTTTTTAATGCAGAAAATCACTTCAATTTGATATTTTTGGTCTAAAACTAGACTTAATTTCTTGGGTCGTTTTGCTCATCAAGAAAAAGCATCTTAATTTAAGAATTTTTAGATATTTTTACGCAAAACAAGACCGAAATACTAAGAATTTTTTTCTTGAAAAGAATTTTTTTGCAGTGTATGTGATCACACTGCAAAAAATGCATTTCTTACTTCGTTTTGTTTTCAGTAGAAATATTTAAAAAATTCTTAAATCAAGATGTATTTTATTAATGAGCAAAATTACCTAAGAAAATAAGTTTAGTTTTTAGACAAAAAAAAGATAAAATGTAGTGATTTTGTGCTTAAAACAAGCAAAAATATCTGCCAATGGGGTGAGAAACTAGAAATAAGTTAACTTTTTTTTTTAAACACTTAATTCAAGAAAGATTTTCACACCCCATTGCCAGATTTTTTTGTTGCTTGTTTTAAGCACACATTCACTTAAATTGTATGTTTTTAAATAAGTAAATAAGTCTAGTTTTCAGACAAAAAATATACAATTTAAGTGAATTTGTGCTTAAAACAAGCCAAAAATCTGCCAGTGGGGTAAGACCATTTTTCTTAAACTTTTTTCTTAAACACTTAATTTATGAAAAAAATTCTTATCTCATTGGCTGATTGTTTGCTGGTTATAAGCAAAGTTTGTCTAAAAACTGATGATGTTCATTTAAGAATTTTTTTATATTTGTACTGAATACAAGACAAAAAATACTAAAATACATTTTTTGAGGCCTCTGAAGCCATATAAGATCTTGGTTGCTGAAAAAACATCCCTAAAAAAATGAAAACTGTAGTAGAATTGTGGTGTTTTGTCTATCTGACATTTTACCAAATGTAGTTCAGCGTCTGTTTAATTAAACATTCAAACCATTTCACCAGCCATGCCCTGCCCACCCAGTGTTTACTGAATAACCAGTAGTCATTGAGTGGGTCTGACCCAAACCACACACTGAGGGTTATTGAGAGTTGTGTGAATGCTAGACAACCTTTGTTCTGAATCAATGAGATTTAGCTTTTGATGTTGGCCAGTATAACACAATGAAACTACACACACTACTGTAATGGAAGAAATAGAGGATGGCATGATGTTGTGCATGTTTAAAAGAGTTTGAAGATAGTATTTTCTCATCATTTCAGACGTTTGCGTGTGTGCATGTGTGTGTGTTACACTGAAACTCTAATCCACCTGTGTGGCCACCTGTCAGCTCACTGGTGCTCATGGGTAATGGACATCGCGTGACACCTGTTATTCATCTGACACACACACAGTTACTTCATCTATATTTCTAGGTTTTATTCTGTATAAAGATGTTTTGACTGATCATCTGCAACTAGTAAAGATGTTAAAATCATGCTTTTCAATAGACCGACAACAATGAATTGTGATTTAACCTCATGATTTATTATAGTTTCTTGCCTCAAAGTTAAATTATTAATGATCAAGTTAGGATTTTATTATAATCAATAACTTTACATCTATAAATAATTATTAATAACTATCAATGAAATAATAACATTGGTCATATTGTTTGCCTAATGTTAGAAATATTTTAGTGGTAAAATATGGTTTTGTGATCTATGTTATATGACTGGTGGGTTGTTTTTGATTGACAGCTGGATTAATCAATAACACTGTGATGTTTGTCTTGTATTGTGTACTTCTGTTAAGCTCTCTGTGTGTTTCTGATACTGTGACCAGGTTAATTCCCCCATGCCCATCAAAGCGGGTGCAGTAGAGCAGTACAAGCGTGCATTTGCCCGTCAAAGAGCGAGAGACCTGGCGCAACACGCAGACGCACTGCTGTGTAAAGACAAACAGATCGCAACACTGCAGCACGAATGCAGACAACTGGAAGCACAACTGCAGCCGGGGAAGGTGCATGACGTACAAAAAAACAAACATACACAACACGTGCATTTTTTTTTGTTTCTTTAATATTTTTTTGCTTTTACAAAAATAATGAAAGATTGGAAGTTTGGCACCAACAAATACAGCAAAACAAGCGGACACACAAAACACAAAATTAATGGCACAATATGGCTGTTTCAGATTTTATGTTGTATTTAAGTTCTTCAAAATCTAATTAGTTGGGTGTTTGTATTAATAATGTAAATATGTTAACTATGTGTAAATTGAGGACAGTTGTTCATGTATTTGAGTTAAGAGGTCTCACAGGTTTTGATGCCCCCTGCTGGAGAAATATTGACTAGGCATCCTTAAACATTTTCATTTTAAACTCTTGTACTGTTTAGTTGTTTAAACTAATATATTATTATTATTATAACCAAATATACAAGCTTCACATGTTTGCTTTTAAACCCTCATGTTTTATATACTGTATGTTGTCTCTGACTAAAATATTATGCACAAAAAGAGATGTATGCAGACTCGGGTCTTTCATATAGTCTGTTTATTTAGGATTATAATAATCTCACTGATATGTCATCTTTTTGTCTCAGGGTCCAGTGGTAGTGAGTGATTTTGAGCGTCTCCTGAAGGAATCACAGAAGGAGGTGTTACGTCTACAGAGACAGCTGTCTGTCGCCTCTGTTACCAGAGATCAGAGCAGTGCGACAGGTGAAACGCCTCCAGAGACACAGGACAGAGAGGTCGAGGTAAGATCTAAGTACTAATAAAAATGAAGACGAGGGTTTTTATTTTTCCACCTGTTTCCCCTGCATACATGGTCAATCATGCTTGTGTATTGTATATTATGGGTATCCAAATTTTTTTTAACTCAACAGGTCATCTCAAGACCCACTATTTTGTAAAAATAAAAATACATGGGAAAACACAAACACATTTGTTCCCTTTCAGTAGTTTTTAAATAAGTTTAATTAAGTCATATTAAAATACCTTATAGCAGGGCTGCAGGATTATGGCAAAAATCATAATTGTTTATGCTACTGTATTTGCACTGAATTGTAAATGATATGTTTGAAATACAAGGCTGCAGAGAACAGTGCACTATTGCAGACTTATGTAGGCTACTGAAGATTTAATGATATTATTTTAATATAGTCAGTTGTAAACTAAAGTGGGCCGATCTAAGGCATACCTGTCAACATCGGGATCTGAAATTAAGGGAAATTTCCCAAACCCTAACAGCCCCCTGTTTTCACTACTATGCAAGGGAATGGATGGTATTCCTTGTATAATTTTTTTGTATGGCTCTTTTACATTCGTTATACACATATTTCGCAGACATTGCATTCCTTCTGCAACACCTTCTGAGTCAAGCAGTTAAGCACAAAAAGCAGTGTTTCCCAACAGGCAAAGTTATAAAAAATGGACACAACATGCACTAGCGCACACATCCAAGTGTGTGACTTTGTGTACGTGGGGAGTGGGCGGACATGCACGCTCCTCTTCCTCCACATCCCTTTGGAAGCTTTTCTCCTTCTTATTGTTTTAGTGGTGGGTGTCGTTTGAGTGATATGTTACAGATATACTGACGCCTGCTTTACCGGAGGTGTAGCAAACATCAAATACAGCCAGTGGGATTTTTTTATAGAAAGAGAAAAAATACAGGAAATTATTTAAACAGGATGATGGCGGGATAGAATGCTAATATATGGAAGATTCCCAGGAAAAACGGGTGTGGGGGCAGACGGGTATGGTCTAAGGCAGTGTTCGAATTGGGGGGGGGGGCTTTGGGGTGGTCCCACACCTCCTATAAGCATTGAGAGACCCCCTATAAAGCACAAAAATATCAATTGGGTGTCCCATGCTTTTTATCAAAATTTAAATACTACATGAATTTCTAATCCTTGTGCTGTGCTGCCACAAAGCAATACTGTCCATTATTTGTCCCAGTTTCGCAATAAACAAATCCAAAAGATTTCTGTCTGAAATAAATGTAAAGTGTGCCTCACGCTGTTTTCTGGAGGAATTCAATGTCTCTGCGTTAAGAATTGTTAGTTATTATCTTTAACTAATCTATAGGGTTAGGGGCTTAAAAAAATGATTTCACACTAATTTGAGGGGTAAAAATGGTTAGAATTTGAGTTAAGGGTAATTTTGGGTTTCTTTGATTAAAACGTTGATCTAGGAATCACATCTTACTTTGTGATATCGCGACGACCCTATAATGACAGGGGGGTTCAGGGCCTGGCCTTAGCTAGGGGACCCCCATAATCTTTGACAATCTTTCAAACACTGGTCTAAGGCATAAAACCCCAGGGCTGAAAATGAGTCCCACTCCGGCCCTGATACTGAGCTATCCTGGCTTAATCTTCAGCTCCATCATAATGCTTTCAGTACTCTTCTGAGTCTTGAGTATCACTCATATCATTGGAGCTCTAGAGGATTCTTTACAATTAGGGATTAGGGATTTTGTGCGTGCGTGTGTTATGAAAGTGGGACATTTTAGTGTTTAATGTATGTATAAATGCTGGATTAAATGTTTTTGACTGTTTTCATTGTTATGTAATGTGTTAAGTACTTACCTCACTATTTCACTAAACCAGTGGTTGCCATTAGCAGTGAACAGAGTTTTACCTCTGCCCTTTTCACAATGGTTTCAGCGTTTCATATTTTAATTCTTCATTTGAATTAAAATGTAACTTTTTAAAGGGGACATGAACTGAACTTTTAATTCTCCTTGATCTTTTGACAATTAAGAGGTAATTATTACTATAACGACATCCTTTAAGTTTCACAGCTCAACACTTCTGTGTTGTTTCAAAAACAGCTTTTATTTACCAGGGTCAGAATATGACTTCGGGCCCTATTTTAACGATCTGAAACGCAAGTGCGAAGCGCAACGCGCAAGTTCATTCCCTAGTTTGCCGACGTGCGTCTGTGGAGGGAAAAACCCGCTGTGCATTGGTGCAAAATACAAATGATACATGCATCACTGACAAAGACAATTGCTCTGGGTGCAAGATAGGGCCCATAATGTGTGTGACTATGACATCATAGTAATGTGATAGGCCGCCTCGGCAGGAGAATATCCATATCTATTTAAAGTAGTTAATAATTAATCGCTTAAAACTCATCTTGAGCATCATTATATAAGGTGACCAGATTTTTTTAAATGAAAACCGGGGACATTTCCTAGTTAAATGGTCAAAATATCATTAAAATCTCATTTGTTGTTATCTATGAATTAAAGAATGGGGACAAAACGTTTGTATGTGTGTTCCCTGGGTTCGAACCCATGACCTTTTTGCAATGCAAATGCAATGCTCTTCCACTGAGCTACACAGTCCTTATGTTCTTATACAGTATAAAATAGTAATACGTAACAATTAAGTGTTTCTAGATTGGTGCTTAACAAAGCTCAAATTGACAGCTGCAACATTACGCTTCACACCCAATTTCCAGAGCGTATGAAGTGTCAATCTCAGTTGTCATTGCTGTCCTGATGAGAACAGCAGTGCTGATAATCTGAGCACACATACACACGCTTGCAGATGGGAGCCATGTTGTGTGCACTTTAATCCCCTGTGACAGCGTGAGTGGTATAGCCCATAATCCTCGGGCTGGAGCCGTGCTAGCCTTGAGAGGGTTTTGGATGGTAGATGCGACTTTAGCGAGCAAAAGATCCCTGCTTTGGGTCCACGGGGTACAAGACACGTACGACAGCAGGAGCACTTTGATATTCAAGGCCTTACAGGAGAGGGGTAGGTTTGCAGTTTGGCTCAAATGTTATTATAGCACATACAGTAAAGGAATGCATTTGTATGCAGTTTGTTCTGTTGCAGTTGAAATAGTGGAGTAATAGTGATGTAACCTGTTATGTGATGAGCGCTGTGTGAGCGTGGCCATCACTGCGAGACAGATTATAATGCTTGTGTATGATTACAACCCTTCAAACGAATCCTAGATCTTTTGATTATATAGTTTGTTGACCAAAAATCCAAATAATGCATGCAGTACCGAGCATGCACCATGCTGCAGTAGTGAATAGTTGCATAGATGCATGCATGTCAAATACAGTGAGTGTTTTTTGTCATCTGCGGGGAGTTTGAATGTGATGTCGTGGCGCAGGCAGCCAGATTGCGATAGCAAAGGTAAGATGATCAAAAGATACGCAAAGCTCTGACCTTCTGTAGGCTCTGTGCACGAACTGCAAAAGGAAACCAGCTGCAAGCAGGCCAATCCATTAAGGTGCTTTTTAAAGAAATGATCCAGTTACCTGTTTCAGGAGTCTGTGGGGATTACAGCAATGTACTTACAGCCAACAGGGGTCGACGGCAGGGATAGAAACACCTTCTATAGTGCCGCAGGACTTGATCAAATAAAGCTTTAACTGGATGTTTGCTTTTAGATGAAAACCTTTTTACATCTTTTTTTTAAAACGTGTTGCAGGCCTTTATAAATCGGGCTGTAGTGAGGATGTTGCATGAACGTTAGCATTAGCCACCTGCAGGCCTTTCAAACTCATGTAGCTAAATCTGCTGTTCTTCATGGTTACTTGTGCTTTAACTTTACTATGAAAGAGTAAATTAATCATATGAATTAATGTGTTAGTGCTGTTATCTGCAGTCATTTGTTTTGTTCTTGTTATATCTGATATAAAGTATGGATGTACGGATATTAACACAGATACTGTAAATTGCTGAACCTTTAAGTGACTGCTGTTCATTTGCACTCGGGCTTCTCTGGTTACAGTAAATAGTATTTTATATTGGTAGTGCAATATTATTCTTTACAGTATAATGTAAAAAATGTGTAATTTTAACAGTAAAAAAATGTAGAAATGCTACAGTAAATACATGCATTATTATGATAAAATGTTGTTAAAATTACAGTTTCTGCAAGTAAAAAAAAATTCAAGTCACTGTAAAATTTATGGTGAAAAACAGTAAAAGTGCATTTCCACAACTAGCTGCCTGACTCTTCATGATATTTCATTTAAATAATTTTTTCCTTGCATTTTTTTTAGCAGTTATGTGCATCTTTTCAAGACTTACTTTATTTAACTGCATCTAATTCTTGCCATGAATATAGCCTTAGAAGCTGGTATGGCATTGAAAAGAAAAGAAAAGAAAGAAAGAAAGAAAGAAAGAAAGAAAGAAAGAAAGAAAGAGAAAGAAAGAAATCTACAGTCTTTCTCTTCTCAAACAATCACAGGTTCATTTGAGTCACATGACAGTGAATGAAACAGTTGTACTGATGGCAGGTGGATGAATTAAATCTGTCATTCTGCAGGTGTTTCAGGGACATTAGATTATAACCTGGTTATCTGGATAATTGCCATCACTGCACTTTAACTTGATTCATTTCATGCCATATTCATTGCAAATGACAGCCAGAAATTATTTTTGCAAGATGATCATCAACTTGTCCTTTAGTTCAAGAAACTTTTGAACTCGGTTCTGCATCGTATTTAACTCACGAGGACGTACGTTAAGATGAAACAGATGTCACATATTGTATGAGAAAAGTATGGAGTTGTGCTTGGACTCGAGTAATGATAAGCCTTCACTTTTAGCTAATGAAAGGTTTTTGTAGTGTGTGTTCATATTGCAGCTAATTGTGAGCAGATTTTTCACCGTGTTATTCCCTATTATTGTTGTTTGATGAAAATTGCACACAAGTGGTTTTAATGATGAATATGTGACCCTGTCTGTGAAATCCAGACTAAAGTTTTATAATCTAATGATGAGATGAGGAGTATCAAAGTTTGATTTCACTCATTGATTTCAATCTTTGTCATGATTTTACGCAGTCAATATTAAAGGCATCAAGATTACATTTTCACTGAATGTTATTTACATCATGTAGAATAATTTTGTAGAAAACAGTACACTGAAAAAATTATTTATTCAATTTACTCATTTTTTTTAAGGTAAGTGGTTGCAATCAATTTTTTAAGCTACATTTAAACAAAAGTTTTTTAATTTATTTTACTTAACTAATCTTTTTTGTTTAAATGTAGCTTAAATAAATTGATTGCAACCACTTACCTTAAAAAAATTGAGTAAATTGAATGAATAATTTTTTCAGTGTAAATCACAAAAAAGACTGTCTGTGAGTTTTCACAGACAGGGTCACATATTCCGAATAAAATTTTGAGCAACAGCAACCCATTAAGATGTTACTACTATAATATACAAGAGATTATAGTCTGACACAACAGCTTTTGACCCTGCTAACCGTTTGTCTATTAGCAGTGAAAGTGTTGCATGCAGACCTGTTAGTCGGTTATGCTGTTGTTGGCCACAGTAAAATACTTTCACATAAAGCGTAAGCAGGTACGGTCACTACTAAAATAACCACTAAGGCTTCACCCTTGGCCTTCTGAGTGAAGAGACCAAATTTCTGATATATTGCACATCAACACTCTTAGAACGGAGGTGTTAAAAACAACACATTAGTATTGATTCTGGGACAACACCCTAATTGCGTTGTCCCAGAATCAACCCATCTCTGTGTTATTATTGAAACAACACATTTTGTGTTACTTTTAGCACAAAATCAACAGAAAATTACACAATGTGTTAAAATCCTTTCTAAGAGTGAAGAAATAAATATTTCAGAGTCACACAACAAGTTTAAGAAATGTACACATTTCATTTTCATCAGAATCAAGTATTTTCCATAAATATATATATTTTTGACATTAGTTAGACATGACACAGTAGACACTTTAGTGACGGTTTTCCGGACGGGGCTTATCCTAGTCCCAGACTAAAATGCCTGTTTAAGCTGGCTCAATTTAAAAAAAACCTTTTTTTTAAAGGTGCTTTGTGTAATATAATGAACCGTAATGTTTTTAATTACCTTACTATTTTTATCTACACACAGTGGGTCCCCTTACTTGGAAGTCAGCATCATGTTTCTACATCAGCCCTAAACGGACAAACTGCTTTATAGATCGCGTTTTGTCCCTACGTTGTCTCAAATGACAACATGTTTGTCCTGTGGCGGCTACCATGCGTGTTTTAAAATTGAGGGGTGAGCTGTTGATTGCAATTTGCAATCTTACCACTAGATGCCGCTCAAATGTACACACACACCACCTTTAACATACATCAGTAAGAAATATTTATGAGGTATGTTTGTAAAAACGACTTAAATGACCTAATATAACTAAGGCCTAGTCCTGGATTAATCTAAACCCTGAGTCAACAAGTTTTGACAAACGGAGACATTCCCTGCCTTCTTCTTTGTAAATCCTTCCTCCTACATGTTTGCTTGTAGTTTATAAATGTTTATGTTTTAATCTCCATGCAGGTTGGATTTGAAACCCCAGTCACAGTTGTAGATGAGGCCCCTGTTAAGGGGGAGGAGACTCCTTGTGAGGGGGAGGAGTCAGAAGAACAATTAAAACCTAAACAGACCACAAGCCCCAACCACCAGGAGGAGCAGACCACAGAAGACCATCTTCAGTCGCTGGTAAGGGACACATTTTAATCTCATTAATATGCAGATATATGTGCATACATTTATATCTCAGTCATCAAATGCAAAAAAATTGTATTTATTTACCCACTCTCATGTTACACACCTGTATGCTGTTGTTTTTTATTTAAGGCAGACTTTCTGTAATACATTTTTAAACATTAAACAAAATCACGTGAGGCACAAGAGAGATTGTGTTGTGTGTTATATCCATGTGTCTGAATGAGTTGAGATTGGGATTTTTTTTTTTCAGGAACGTGAGCTCAGCGGGAAGAGGAAAGAATGTGAAGTTCTCGAGCATGAAGTAAAGAAGAGGAGGAAACGATGTCTCGATTTGGTAAGTGTTTGTTTCAAATTCACTAATGTCTTGTGTATGTGTGGCTGGATAACACACGTGTTTGTGTTTGTGTGTTTGTTTGTGTAACAGGAGAACCAGCTCCAGGCCGAGCGCAGCAGAAATGAGCTGTTAGTGGATGAGGCTGAAGTCCTCAGGAAGAAAACTTATCTGCTTGAGCAGGTTTGTGTTAGTGTTTTCTAAAGTATATGTGGATATAATTTAATGGTTAATTTAGTCAACATTAACCCTTATTTCTTGTTGGGGCCATTTGTGGACATTTTTTTTTCTTTATTTTGTCTTTATTTGGCCACAACTTTGTGTTTCAGCTAGGGCTGTCAAAAGATTAATCGTGATTAATCACATCTAAAATAAAAGTTTGTGTTTACATAACATATGTGTGTGTAATGTGTATAATTATTATGTATATATAAATACACACACATTCATGTGTATATTTAAGAAATATTTGCATTTATATACTGTATAAACATTTATATAATTTATATTATATAGAAATATAAATATTTTATATATAAATATAACCAATTTTTCTTAAATATATACATGACTGTGTGTGTTTTTATATATAAATATTAATTATACACACTACACACACATATGTTATGTAAACACAAACTTTTATTTTAGATGTGATTAATCACGATTAATCTTTTGACAGCCCTAGTTTCAGCAAATGGAATGATTTTTGGTGAAAAATCTTATATTTACACATATTTTAAGAAAATGCTTTGAAAAAAAAAAAACTCGACAATATACCATGGGCAAATTTACTACCCTTTCACGTTGTTTTAATTCATTTAATTAAATGGCCTTTTTTTGTCCACTAACAACATGAAAGGGTATTGAATTAGAACAATGCACAAGGGTTAAGTACAAAAGCATACAGTAGAGGGTCACATATACTATATTTTTACGTGTGAATGAGCATATATTTAAGTATACTTCATTTAACTTGTATGTGTGCATTTGCAACAAATCCAGCAATGCGCGTACATTGCACATGACAATAACTATACGCGGACCCTCGCATATGCTTAGAAATTTAAATATACCTAAAAGTCCAATAACATGGATGCTCCGGTGCTTGAGCACCCACCAAAATGGCCGAGCACCCACGGAAAAACGGCAGATGTGCTCAATTAATTGTAATCAAAAATACATTTGAAATTTGGGAGCCTCTATGATTGGTCGATCTCGCGAGATGTAAAATGCTTTGATGAATAAGCTGAAAAAGGGGCGGTTAACATTTCGCGTCTAAAACTGCACGGAAAACACGATCGTCGGTTGGTTCTTGTCACATGACCTGCGGTGCGCTTGCAGCATTCTGAAAAGTTGGGATGTTTTTACCTCGATCGGTGCGGATGCGCTTGATTAAAAATGAGCGCATTGCACCGCATGCTTGTCGCCACCGCATCGCTTCCATTATGAGCGCATGTACCACATGCCTACATTTAAAATAACAAACTTGAGTGAGCAAAAGACGCAAATGTGAATCCCCAAAGGGGAATTTCACACTTTGTGTCGAAAACCACGCCTCTTTGATCCTTTTTCCGAAGTGCTTAGGCGCTCCCGTAGCCTCTGCCGTTGCTAAGCAACCTAAGCGCTGTGTGATGTTGTTGACAAGCACCCACAGATGGAAAAAGAAATCAGTGCCTATGTACTTAGGGCTTAAGGTAGCATGCACACAAAAGCGTTGTTTGGCATATGTTTTCAATTGTTTCCAATGGAAGCGCCACACTTTTTAAAAACGCCAGCGTGTTGTCCGCTATGCACCCCGCGCAAGGTGTTTTTTCCACCCTGAACGGCGAGTGTTGAATTAATGTCACTTCTCAGTCTGCCATCCAATCACAGTGGAGGAGGGGTCAGACAAATATCACAACAACCAACCACTGATAAAAAATGAAGTATCATAGCAACCAAAGCGCTAAGCTGAAGAAAGCTTTCAAGGGCCTACAGTCGGTGTCTGCCTGCCGTTTTCAGCCGTGTATAAACTCTTTGGTGTACACGCTCCCTAATACCCATTTATGGAAACCAGATTACAAGAGTGAATTAAGCACAGACGTTCTGTCCATTTAATCTGAAGATCTGAAAGCAGTGAAATGATTTATTGATGTATACGTTGCATGTATTTGTGTCTGTGTTGTGTAGACTCGGGCTGAAAATGAGGAGCTAAAGGAACGGCTCTGTGTGTTAAGCGCTCAGCATAGTTCTGTTCTGGAGGAGAACCAGCGACTGCGTGCAAAGCTGGAGAACCTAGAGCAGGTCCTGAAGGTAACGTTCTCCAGAAGCAGCACTCGGGAACTACAGTACATTGCTTTCAAGATGTATAAACCGTCATTGGTGCGCTTTCTGTGTGTTTTGCATGCGATCGCAGCACATGCGAGAGGTCGCCGAGCGCAGACAGCAGCTGGAACTGGAACACGAGCAGGCACTGGCTATCCTCAAATTCAAACAGGATGAAATTAAACGACTACAGCGGGTCGGTATTGTAAAAAAATTCTCCAGCTTTAATGACACTATGTTGAGGAATATGCATTGCAAAAAATTATTTTCAAGAAAAAAATTCTTAGTATTTACTTGAAATTACACCTTTATTAAAAAATAAGCTTGGATGTTGATTTTGTGATGCATGAGATCGCCCTCCGCCGTTCTGACTTAGCTTTTATTAACTGAATGACTCTTGTATCATATCTTTGTGTATTTTATAAGAGATGTTTCATTGCTCCACAGGCTCAGTTATTTGCCAAGCGTGAACATGAAGGTGTCGTGCAGATGTTGGAGGTGAGTTTCAAACCTCTTTGCTTTGGTCTTGTTTTCGTCTCATCTTTGTGTTTTTCTAAATCATTTGAAGTTTGTCAAACTGTTTGTGCATTGTGTTGTGTTGTCGTGTGTATGGTGTCGTTTAACTGCATCGTCTCATTCTCAGGATCTGGTGCAGCTTGTATTGCACAGAGAGCTGGTACAGTACAAACTAGTGTGCACTTCCTGTCTGATGTGTTCTACTTCCTGTTTCTCTCTCAGAATGACATCACTGATGATTGCGTCTTCATCCTGCAGAGGGCTCTGTTGACCTATTATCATATTTGAAGTCATAAGTACTTTAATGGCATGCTTATTTTACAAACAAAATAGCTGTTTCTTTCAACACAAGTAGGAATAAAAAAACATTCAAATAATTTGAATAAAATAAGCATTCAGTTTTCAACTTTAGTCAATAAATGTATACAACAAGGCCTTAAAAATAGTCTGCAACCTTTATCTAGTTTATTTTAAGATGCATTTGATCCGTTTGTGTTTTCCCTGGGGTTCAAACCCATGACCGTGGTGTTTCTCGCATCATGCTCTACCAACGCTACATGAACATGTTTTTGATTACACAGCTCATATTCATGTTTGCTAATATAACATTTCAACATATTCTTATGAAGTGTAATGTAAGATATTTTTCTCTCGTACCCATATTAAATGTGTGGGATTTTGGATGCCATCTTCAGTGATGTTGTACTACAGGTCCTGGATTGCAGTGTTTAATAAACTAAACTAATATCTGCTCTGACTGCATTTGAAACGCATGATGTTTCTTCTCTCTCTCTCTGTGTCTTATAATCTGTGTTTTGTAAACTGCTAACCAGAATACACTGGACTGCATGCAGGTATCAGACCACACTTTCAGAAACCCTGTATGTACCCACCCGCAGTCATCTGTGTTTTAGGCCAAAGTTAGGGTTAGTTCATACTGGTAGATCCGGTCCCTGACATGTAAACTGTTTAATGAACCTTTAGTCTCTGGTTATTGTTGTAATCTGCTGATATGACCCCAGTGTTCCAATATACAAATGCAGTGTAATGTCTAAAGTTAAAGGTGAGATGCAGATATCTGAGGTGAGAGTTTTACAGGAAACTGGCTTTATTTTTAGAGCTGACAGCAGGGTAACAGATAAAGTTGCAGTCAAAAAGAGTGTGTTCATGTGTGCGTGCGTGTGTGTTTGTGTGTGAGTTTGTGCCAGGAAACTGAACCACAAAGCCGGAAGTGAAAGTAAACTCTCTGTACTCTCACAAACTCAACAGCGTTTCTAAAGTTTTGGGTCTTTCACGTTTAGCACAAAGACCTTCACTCATTTTATTTACTTTCCTCACCTGCTGCCCACTTTTACTCACCAGTTTCCATTCTCCAATTTTCCATGTCTGTTTTGCTGCAAGATGCTTTTTTGCCAAAGCAAGTTACATGGTGGTGCATATGTCATGTTATAGTCAAGTAAAAACTGGCTTGTGTTTCTTTAAAGGGTGTATTTTAATCATTATTTGACACCCATGAGTTTAACTCATCGTCCATCCTCCATCCGTTTTGCTGTTGCATTAGATGCTTGGCACTTACAGTACATCTTTTCTCTAGTGGGTAAAATAATCACATAGCACTGAAGATAAACCTAGTAAGAGTGGGATATATTCATGATTTCCTTCAGATACTTTTTTACTCTTGTAAGTTGTAATGTGATAGAAGAGACACTAATTGGCTGACATTGTATTGTTTAGTTTCCTCACATGTTCATTGTACCATCACATGCTCAGATTGGCCAATTGCAACGTATGATTGCATTGGTATGCTACTAACATTTGTGTTCCTTCATCAGACAAATGTATATATTTTGCATATTCACTGTTATGCATATGAAACATTCAATATATTTTCACTTTTGTGTGAAGGCAAAAGTTCGGGATCTGGAGGACAAATGCCGACTTCAGACCCAACAGTTTGGACTTCTCTCACAGGAGCTGGATAAATTCCGGGTTCAGGCATCAAAGATCGACCTGTCAGGATCCGGCCTGCTGTCTGACTCCAGGCTGACCCAGCTGACCAATGGTCTGGACTTTCCTGGTGAGACCGGTTTGCCTAATAAAGTTTTTACCTTCAAATCAATGTTTGTAATATTATGACTCATTTTGGAGTGTGTTAGTTTGGTTTAGGACTCATTAGTGAAGGTTTTTTAGAAATTTCAGGTTTTCCGTTGATCATTTTACTTGGAAGTTTGATGGGAAAGTTGTAAATGGGAAGGTGCTCCAGATAGCAAAATTTAGCTTTAAGTCTTTTCCCGCCAGCGTTTTTGAAAAAAGTTGCCAGCCAGCGGCAGCATTTTTTATGATTTTCACAAAAGTTTAATCCTTTTCAGAAAACTTTTTTCTATTAATTATATAAACATGCAATATATCAAATGAAAGAACAGATCTTCTGCTTTCAAAAAAAAACCGTTTCTTCCTATCTTCATTTGTTTTTGGATCAGTGGATGCTTCAGTGTTTTATAAGTTGGGTAAGAGCACCACCTAGTGGATAGTGGCGGAAATATGGATTGCTGTAAAAACTGGTCAGGGAAGTTAATTGACGAGATAACTTGTCAAAGGCGGGGAAAGAGTTAATTATGCTATTTGACCAAAATAAATGAGAAGAAGCTTTGTAAAATTAAAGTAAAAGTAATCACAGACTAGCCTGACGTTGTCATACTCAATTCTAGTCAGAATTTGAGTCTTATACCGCTCCATTGAGCTAAAATTATGAGGCGTGTCTCAATCGAAAAATGCCTCTGCACTCAATTGGATAGACCTACGACCAATCAGAGCAACGGAGTGTGTGACGTATGTTGAAATGTCATCTTTTGCAGCCTGATCGAACTGCTAGTAATTTCGCTACAATGATACTAACATCATTGTGATTATCCTAAGTCTGAGTTAGCGAACGTACATCAACACCTACTATGTTTACAATATTTCATTTATATCACAACATTAAGTATTTACTAAGTCATACAGTAGCCTAAGACTCTCTTACCATTTGTACGTTAGGTGAACTTCATCCACGACGATAGCTACCCATTACATTGGCTTGAAAAATATCGGAGCCTAGCATGTCCCTCCACTTATTCAGCAGTCACGATTCCGGGCTTCCGAAAAGAAGCTGGCAACGACCGCTAATTATATCCATCTCGTCGTGCACGCCGAGTTGCATCGCCGTGATACTCATTTCAGTTGCTTCTTTAACTTTGTCCTCCATAAGTGCGAACAAATTTTGCCGAATCCCGTAGGAAGGACGGCGAAAACATAAACAAATGCCTTGATCGCGTTTCTCTGTTCCTCTTTTTAAATCAATGCTCTGTCGATATCTTTTAGAACAGGCTCAATGTCAGAATCCACACATCTGAATTCTCCAGCGGCAGCCATTTCGTTGTAAACAGATTCAACACATGCGCTCTTTGGTGACGTGGTTGATACGTTACTGTTGATCATCTGTCCATCATCGTATAAAGCCCGCCCTCACAATTTGATTTGTCGGCCAGTTTTGGGACTCGCATAGTAGCTCCTCAACGGAAAAACCCCAGACCGATCTTCCCGTTTTTCAAAATGTGGTGGGCGGGGCTAAGATCGGCTGGCACCCAGGCTAATCACAGACATTTTATATGAACAGAATTAGATTTCTCAAAGGACACTAGAGTTACTTGAAAAACAGCAGGTTTCTATGGCCTCACGCACACTGCAAACTTTCAGGAGTGACAGTCACATTTAAATGCGGGAGTAAATCCCCTAAATGATCAAATAAGACTCGCTCCTTAAAATGCAATGATTGACAGATAGATAACCATAATCTGCCGTCTCATGTGCTTATTTACAGCCTTGACCAAAATAATATTACAGCGCTATGTTTTGCAATAAACCTCTGTCTTGGCGTTGTACGCATTTGTGAGGCTGCTCCACATCACGCTGTCTTGTAGTGTTGCCAGGTCCTCGTCTTTTTTTATACTTGCATAGCTTTTGGCTCACGAAGCATGCCGGTCCCAATTTTTTGACCTTTGATGTAAAGCATTTGGATTAATTTTGGTTTATTATTAGGTTTTTTTGTTCGCTTTTTTCGTGCAAGACCTGGCAACACTCGTCAGCAAATGCTCGTGCCTCTGTCATTTTCTGCACTGCTCATACAGAAGACTTTTTTTCAGAAGAGAGAGCTTTCATGTCCATGATGCACATTGAAATACTTTATCAACAACTAGTTGTTCGGTTATGTAGAGTTTCTGTAAATGTGGTTGTCACTACCTGCATTTTGCGGGAGTTAATTCGATTGTAGAGTGTGCTTGTCCGTCGTGTAAATGACAGAGATGTGTGTGTACAGAACAGGATTAAGCATTAAAAGGTGAAGTGACAACCACATGTATATGGAGTGTAAGAGATTTCCACTATCAAAAGGTTGTGTTTTCAGGACCCCAAAAGCCAAACTTTCCCAGTTTACAGTTGAAATTGTCATGTAAACGGCTCTTTTTGAGCCACTTTTCTGCGGTGGAGCTCCTTCAGTAGATTGTGTTTGCATTATATCCTCTTTTCCAGACACAAAAGCCTCATGGGAAGACATCACATTCTGGAGTTTTGAGGGTAATGAAGCTCTCTGTGATGCCACTGAGCCTGGTACTTTAACTCTCGGTTATCATTCCAGCCTATGTTCACAGTGTCACATACCGAACCAATGAATAATTGGTGGCGCATTGCATGTCACTCAGCTATGTGAGAAAATGGTTGGCTGTTTTATTTTGCAGATGTACAGCTTGGATATGTTTGGAATGGCACACTATTATACCTCCTGTACTGTTACTATAGTAAATAAATACTGTATCACATGATTAAGTGACAAGAGGAATTAACAGTAGATGGGTTTCCATCCAAACGTCTAGTGAATCTTTGCCAAAAAGAAGAAAAAAATGCGAATTGGGTGCGTTAAGTTGTTCAAAGGATTGATTGTGATACTGGTAACCAACAGTAAATAAAACAAGCCACGCTTAGAAAATAGAGACAGGACAGCATTTAGTTACGATTGGGCAAGTTATACATTTATTAGGAGTGCAGCTTGTCATTGCCAAACTAAATTCTGTGCACAGAAGAAGGAATGCAGCATTTTTGATGCAGGCACTAACAGCAAGGGCATTGTGATGACATTGAGCCCCGTATATGATAAAACCAACGACAGCGGAAACAACTAGACGATCAGTCTCATGGGTTTGAATGTTTACTGTGACAGAATTTATTAAATGCATCTTTATCTCCCATTATTCGCATAAAAACACCTTAATTGAGTGTAAAATCTTTTATTTTATTCAAAAATTGGCGTTTCCATCACTCGTTTCTGATGCGATACTTCAAAATGTGCATAAAGTCAGGTGATGAAAGCCCAGCTTGATTTAACTTAATGATTTGAAGATAACTGGATCTCTAAAACCAACAATAGAAAGGGCAGAAATGCTGCGATAGAGTTGTGTTTACTTTGACTTTATGCTGCACAGAAGTGAAATAAATGTTAGTTTTTGAAGGACAATCTAAGGTTGATGATTTAAAGGCCATTCAGAGCCTGAGGTCATCATGGTTTCTTCAACTGTTTCAGACGGTGTTATTTTTGTACTGTACGTCTGGATCACGCTGGTCGCCCATTCCCAACATAGCCTTTTTTCTGCTTTATCATCACGTTTATGACAGGAAACTGATAGCATGCACTTTTTCATTTATGCTGCACGGTTTTTGCATTTTTATTAGCTTGTTTTTTTAATCCACTGTGCCATTTTTGGTCTTTTATCAGTCCCTGACACATCAATTATCTATGTGTTGATTTAATATAAAGCCTTTTGTAATAACTATAGACTAACTCACAGTTAAGCTGCGTGCACACCGCCAGCGACTACTAGCAATGGCAAAGCGAGGTCATCTTGTTTATTTTGATGAAAGCTCAGTGATCTTTACCGACAGGAAATTGTCTGGCTATGCGATGAATTTGAAAAAAGTAAACTTTATGCAAATGAGGGATGACTTTTGGTAGTGACTACCAATAGGAGTTACATCATCAGTCTGTCATCAGTTACTGAAAGGACAATTACTCATTTGTTTATAATTGTTACAACCAGAATTAGGATTGCCTACTGACTACCTCATTGAAAGAGACGGGTGACACACAAGGACAAAGTCAATGGCGGTGTGCACACAGCTTTACACCCTACAAGACACCCAACCAAAAATGATTTACTGTATGTATACATATATATATATATATATTTACTGTATTTATTATTTTTCTTTCAGTGTGACCGCAGTACTTTTATTTCTTTTAGTCATAAAGATTAATTCAGTGCAATGCAGTGATATCATCGCGTGTCCTCCTGTGTTAGATGTGGCTGCAGTGCTGTGTTCGGGTTCGACTCCACACGCAGCAGAGCTGTCACGCCCCGAGCGCTCGCCGACCATCAAGCACAGAGAGCTTCCCACTGTCAGCGTCAAATCTGGCTCCACGTCCAGCCCGACACCACCCAAATCAGACACCCACCTCTCGCCCAAATCTGCCGGCTCTCGCCCCGCCAGTCCCCGAAAGGCCAGCCCAACACATGAGGTGACACAGCAGAGTGTTTGTTATGTTTTGGGTGAAATGTTGGGATCATTTCTTAGCTGGTCAGTTTTAACAGCTTGAATAGCAGACTGGATCAGTTTTAGTTTCTGTAATCCGTTTATCGTCTTCCAGTTCTGCTCTGATTATTAAGATAAAGATTATTTTAAAGTTGCAACTGTTCCCGGGTCAGATTGCAGTAGTTACCCGGGGCGTGTGCTGCTGTTTAAGCTGATATGCAGTGAGATAATCCGATGCTGTGCTGGATTACGAAGGTTGTAGTAGTTGTAAGTGATTATCCATAAAAGGTTTTAGCCTGGAGCTATAAATACAGCCTGCATGACTCGATAACTTTTACTCACTCTAATATCACATCACTGTATTTACATGATGACTTATTGTTGTGTGGCCTTTAACCTTTTTATCGCATTCAGAAAATGATTTGGGTTATTGCTGATGTTTAGTTTATATGATTGTGTTGTGTTTTGTGTCAGGTGGACACTGCCAGTGAGGTTGAAGATTTGGATATTGATGTTTCTCCAGCGCTGTATTCAGTCAGTAAAGGAGCGGCTAAACTCCAGGTCTTCATCGCACGTTACAGGTAAACTTTAACTGATGTGACCTTCTCCAGATACATGCAAGGATGCCTTTTTACTTTTGTGTAAATGAAATGATTTTGCTGAATGTGATAATATTTGGGTTTTTTGTTGTTCTGAACGCAGTTACAATCCGTATGAGGGTCCTAATGATAACCCTGAGGTCGAGCTGCCTCTCACAGCGGGTGAATACATCTATGTGTATGGAGACATGGACGATGACGGCTTTTATGAGGGTAAGTTTGTTGATCACTCAATAGTGAAGCATTTGTAAAACACAAACATTAGTCACAGATGATTGTCATTGAGGATTCAGTTCAAATCAGAGTTGTTGAATTATCAGATTTAGCAACACAGAAATGTTTTTGTCTTTTGGCTCATAAGCGCTGAATTATCTTGAGTGTTCAGTCACTGCGGTGTTTAAACTGTGACTGGCTCAAAACTTTGAGTTATCTCGTCAATTAAGAGAAAACGCTTCCCCGCCAATGACGAGTTTTTACGGCAATCCATATTTGCGCTGTTTTCCACTAGGTGGTGCTCTTACACAACTTATAAAACACTGAAGCATCCACTGATCCAAAACCAGTAGAAACTCTGTGTATCATTCTGAATCTGATCTCTAACAAAAGTCCTTTACAAAAATGCAATTATCTCAGCTTTTTGCTCAAAATTTTGTATTTTTGAAGAAACCTACCCACATTTGAGAGGTTATAACTGAGAACAAATAAATATAGGGTAAAGGTTTTTTGTTTGAAAGCAGATTGCCTGTTTTTTTTTTATATTGTATGTTTATATATTTGAAGAAGAATATTTTCTGGAAGGCATTAAACTTTTGTGAAAATTATAAAACATGCTGGCACTGGCTAGCAGCTTTTTTTAAAATGCTGACAGTGAAAGAGTTACTTCTTAAACTCTAGTTATTATTTTGCATGTATTTTTACTAGAGATACATCGTTGCAACATTTTTGTGCTAATTCCGATATTTAGAGACTTAGAATTACATCTAACAATACTGATAGATACCAATAGTTTTGGATTTTTATGATTTTTATTCATACATCCCTGCATATTTTTGACCTTTATAAGCCTGTTACCCATAGCTAATTAATAGTTATATTAAAAAGTTATATTAAAGTTCTTGTAAAGTAATTTCAGAGAATTGTTTCTAAACATGTATTACTGAAACACATTACAAAGACTGTGAACTATGTAGTACTGAATTGTGGAGTTACAGTTTTTTCACATTTCTATGTTCAGGATTTATTTGGGGGGCGGTTTGGTGGCTTGATGATGCACTGGAGCCTCTGAGCATGGCCCCGCCCCCTAACAGAAGCGCTAGCATTCATTTAGGTTGTAGTGGAATTTGATAGTTGAGAGAGACAGTGGCTTTTCCTTGAGTGTGCTGGTTTCAGTGCAGACAGCGGACACGCCTCCGCGGTTTAGAGATGAGAATTCTGCCTGTTTTTTGCAAATTTGTATAACTTACTTGGCAAGTTTTTTATCATTTAAATTTGTCTTGGTGGTTAAAGGAACAGTATGTAGGATTGTGGCCAAAACTGGTACTGTAATCACAAAACTTGTGGCCAATACACAACATGACAACATAATATCAGTTGAGGGCTGCAACTTTTCCTGGCTGGACCACTGTTGTCAATGACATAAGTATTTGAAATGAAAATGATTTCTTAATGTCTAGTGACATATCAGGGCCATTTTATGATTCAATTATATAAATTTCTTACATATTGTTCCTTTAATAACACATTTTCTGTGGTGTGACAAACTAAGAACACATATTTACTATCACTACATTTACTTGTGCCGTTTCATTTGGTTACTGTTCTCTATAGGGGAACTAATGGATGGGAGGAGAGGTCTCCTTCCCTCCAACTTTGTGGAGCGGGTATCAGACGACGACTTCATGAGCAGCCACCCTCATCAGACCGGCGATATATCCCATAATTCCTTTCAGGAAAGCAGCTTTCACAGTGGCAGCGAGAGACTACACCAACATCACTTACGCTTCGCTCACAGCGTTTCAGAGAGAACGGAGACCTCCAGACCCTCTGCCTCGTCCCCAGCCGCCCCCCTCACCAACGGTTTGGATTTGGATTTAGAGGAAGTCGGGGTGGATACCGTGCCTTACCCCCGCAGACTGACACTGATCAAGCAGCTGGCCAAGAGCATCATTGTCGGTTGGGAGGTTCCGGTGATACCGACTGGCTGGGGTTCTGTCTACAGCTATAACGTCTATGTGGACCAGGAGTTGCGGATCAACGTGCCGTTTGGTACCCAAATGAAGGCCGTTCTGGAAAGGTTAGACTTGGCGCAGAAATCGTATCGGATTTCGGTACAGAGCTTAACGGAGCGTGGAAACTCGGACCGGCTGCGCTGCAGTATGCTTGTCGGACGGGACGTGTGCGTTGCTCCGACGCATTTGCGCGTCGAGTGCGTTACCGCTACCTCGGCCAACCTGACCTGGCTGCCTAGCAACAGTAACTATGTGCACATTGTGTCTTTGAACGGTGAAGAGTGTGAGTTGGTCAAAGCGGGATGTTATTCATTGTGCCTCAGTAATCTCACGCCCAATCTGCATTACCGTGTTAAAGTGGAGGCCAGGCCTCATCGCACAGCCTTGGAGCTGCCACCAGAATGCAGAGATCGCAAAACCGCAGAGACGTCCTTCACAACCCTGACTGAAGGTGAGATTTAAACCACTGCCACATGAAACAAGTTATTACATTATAATGAGAGATTATGAAGACAAACTCGTAGATCTCAGTGTTTCTATTGTAAGTCCTTTGGTTTGATTGTTAACCCTTTCATGGTTAGGTCCTCCTGATGCTCCTCTGGATGTTCAACTGGAACATGGTCCATCTCCAGGAATTGCTCAGATCAGCTGGCTGCCCGTTACCATCGACGCTGCCGGGACATCCAACGGTGTCAGAGTCACTGGCTACAGTATCTACGCAGACAAGAAGAAGGTCTGTTAATTCTTAAAAAACGAACAATTTGGACTTGGATTTGAGTCTTACAAACTCTTTATTTTTTTTCAGGTATTAGAGGTGTCATCACCCACAGCAGGCAGTGCTCTGATTGGTCCATCACAGATTCAGACGTTACAGGCAGCCCATGAGCTAACCGTACGAACCATGTCGGCGTTCGGTGAGTCTGTGGATTCGTTGCCAGTGAACGTTCCTGCCAAACTGCCTGCTATTATGTCTGGTAGCTCACTGCCTCAGTGCCAGTCTGTGCCAGCGGACTCCAGTCTCCTTAACACCAGTGCCAACCCAGAGCCTGCTGTCTGTGCCACGTCTTTCTCTGCTGCCAAAATTCCTGCGATGCCAGAAGAATGCTCCACCGGTCCCGTCAGAGGAGTCTACATCTACACATCCACAGCGGCCGCTCGTGAGGTGACTCTGCCCACTGCCACATGTGTAGAAGCCTGGGCAAACCCAGCGTCAGTTGCCATGACAGCACAGGATCCTCCATCACTATCTGCCTCTCATGATAACTCAGTGGTGAGTCTTATCGCGGTTGTTTCAGCTACTGTGTCTCTGTGTGTAGTTAATGTCTGTAATCTAATACACACTGTGTATTTATCAACAGGTGAAGGTGCCTGTGACCCTTACAACACCTCCGTCCCTGCCTGTGTCTATGGCTTTACCACCACCATGCACTCCTGTGGCTGTTCCACCACCTGTGCCCATGCCCGTGCCCCTCGCTCCAGTGCAGGGCAGTAGTGCGCTGAACCCCATCAGAGAGAAAGACACCCCAGGTGCCCAGCGTCCTGTCGCTTCCCTTTCTGACTTCTTGGAGGAACCTTGTGCCAAACTTCACACGCCATTATCCAGTTCCACCCCCTCCAATGTCGACATCCCCAGTAAAGACCCTCTCAACGTCTTGGATACACACCCACTGAGACCTCCCAATCAATCACCATTCGAGTCAGAGACCGAGGAGGAGGGTGAGAACAGCAGACTGGTGTCCATTGAGGAGTTCCTGCGGCCTGTACCACAACCTCGAATAAAGGTCTGTTTCTAAATCAGGTCTCAGGACAAGTTGTGGAGTAGTTCCAGATTTACATTTATGCATTTGGCAGGTGCTTTTATCCAAAGTTTCTGACAGATCCTACATAAATGCTGGAGGTGTTTTAAGAAATCATACTTTCTGTGTGTCCTAGACTCTGTCAATAGTAAAATGATCAGAAAGCCTTTGTCCTTTCAGTCATTTTTGCGTTTGTTGACATCAAATTTGCAGACCTCTGTGATTTTGTAGTTGAATGAGAAGTCTAGCAGCACAGCTAACATCAGTTACATGAGGTTATCTTTTTGTTATCAGGTGTATGCTGGAGGTCTCATGGATCCTCCACCAGACTATCATGGAGAGAGCAGTCGATCTGATCTGTCTGACATACTGGAGGAAGAGGAAGAAGATTTGTATTCTGAATCCCTCACAGATGTCCAAAACAGAGGTCCTACAGGCAGAGTACGTACAGTACACATGAGCTCAATTTTTGTTTTGGTTAGCACGCCAATAGTCCTACTGTATCTCACAGACTTTACAACATAATACATTTTAACAGGATGATGTATGACAAGTATAAAATAGTTTTCTTCTGTGTTAAGGGCTGTTTGTACTACAGACGATAATGATAACTATATAATATATATTTTTTAATATCGTTCTCAATTTAAGAAAACAATAGAGCTCACAGATACATTGGGATCACTTTCGGAGCGTTTTTTGTCCGTCTGATAAACAATAAACCATTGACTGCTAATTAAATCTATGTAAATTAAAAATGCTTGCATGAAATGAGAGGACCCTATGGAGAAGCTCATCGTTAAGGTCCGTACCTAAAAGAACCACAGGTATCCAGCACCGATGGAGTGAAATTGGCTACGTAATGTTTTTATTCTACTACATTGACTACGCCAATAGGTAAGATGTTAGATCCAAAACTAGATGCACTGTTTATAGATATGCGAAGACGTCTGCTGGTTAAAGTCACCCTAAAACGAAAGTAGCGTTTGTCTTATTTTCCCCGTGGTGACTTGAATTCGCCAATCGAGAATTGATTGGATTGTTTAAAGTTGTGTCATGTTCATAGACTGTAAAGAAAGATGGACGTAGTGTCCGTGACGTCACCCATAGGTTTCTGAAGATCGTTTTTGAAGCCAATAGTAGGCGGTGCCTGCCGTCGCCATCTTGGCTGCACGTCACTGCGCATTCCTCGCGGGTATCTGAAAATGGGTAAAGAGGCGGGACGTGGGTGAAGCTGAGGTGACTGGTTGCTGAAACCACGCCCCCCAAGCTCGAATCTATTGACAGCAGTGACTGTTCAACCATCACTCAAGTGGCCACACCCTTAATTATGCAGAACTATAAGGCTTAATATGATTTAAACAGATGAGTTTGATGGTCATTGCTCAAGAGATGCTGTATTATCTTTTGCTTTTCTTTCTGTTCTTATATTTTCTATTGCATTTTAATTTTCTTCTGTTTCTTTTTTGTTTCCTTCTGTTTTCAACTTTCACACCTGTACCTCACTCGTATATGCACTCGTATCTCTTACTCTCACCCCATCACTCCTCTCCAAAACACCCAGTCTGAAGTCTTGGAAACAGACAGTGATGAAGAAATCTTGGAGAAGATTATAAAGCTCCCTCCCCAGACTTTCCACAACAAGCAGCTCTTTAGCATCCCAGAGGTCACAGAAGAGGAAGACAATACAGAGTCAGAACCTCACATTAGATCGTCCACGGGCCGGATTGTGTCGGGCCAGGGGCGTCGTTATTCCCCCGATCACACCAATAAAGGACGCAAATCTGATTTGGCAGGAGGTAAGGGGTCGGTGCGCGTCAGACCCAAGGTTCACTACGCGGATACGGTAGACACCATCAACTATTCGGACAGGGAAGAAGTGGAGCTGGACGCTGATGGTAGTTCCTATTCTGGAGCTCTGTGTGTGCCCCACACATCGCACAAAGGACACGGCGACAGACCGAAGAGAGAAGCTTTGCTCCGTAGCCGGACGACCTCAGAGTTTGCCAGTGTTGGTTCGCGTTCAGATACAGGACGGGGACAATATTTACTCAGCAAGACCGTACGACGCGTGAAGTCGCCCACCGGGCCCTCGACGGAGATCGATGTAGAGTACGGGACTGATAATGATGAACCTCAGATGTCTGACTCTGGTGAAGTGGTGTTAGAGCAAATGAGTTCAGAGTGGTGGGTGAAGGGCAGTAATCGTGAATATCAGCATCTGCTCCGGGCACAACTCGCACCAAGTCACCGCTCATGGGTGTGTTTCATGTGTGTCCATCTCTTGTTATTTAGCAATCCTTGTTTTCCTTGAACCAGATGGAAACCTTTTGCATCCTAAAAATAAAGACATGCAAGTGTTCGCACCTCACCTGTCTTAAATTGATCCATGTAGTGCATTTGCATGTATGTCCACGCAAAAGGTTTAAGTCCAAACACGATTCACTTGCAGCTGTCTGTGTCCCTACACCCTGTAGTGATGTAGATTTTGGCTTTTTGTTGTGTTTTTATATCTGATGTTCAGGTAAACTGACGCTATGCTTAGATTGTGGTTGTACGCTGTGGCTCAGCTGCTGTGTTTGTTCAGAGATGTGTTTTTAACCTGCTTTAGTATAGAGCTCCTATATCGGCTGCCTTTGTGTTGTAACTTAAAACATTCCTAAGCTTTCTCTGCTGATCACAGATCAGATGTTATTTGAGCAGTATTGTGTGTGATTGGTTTCACGGCTCCAGCTAGAGGTCTTCTCCGGTCCGAAGAAATGTACCCGACCTGAAATGACCCGAATCACTTTTTACCCAAACCCAGCGTGCATAAATACAAAGACCCGAACTGAGACAAACCCGAGAAAATTAGACCTGAGTCCAACTCGAACCAGTGGAACTGACGGGACCCGTATGTAAATGGCACTGACGTGTGGGCAGTCTGCAGCCCCGCACGCACCAGTCAGACAGAAAGAAACCCAGTTGCCTTCCAACCAATTTGTCCCGATTGGTCCATTTATGTTTTATTTGTTATCTGACGATGACAACAAGGTAACTGCTTAAATGGGCATTTCACATTTTTGACAGGTCTGGCTCAGTGAAAATTAACCTACCGCCAGCCACACAATGCCACAAACGCTCTTGGCAAACAGAGGAGGGGTTGGAAAAGGACTCGATGCACACACGGGAGTTAGTTCGGGTCTTCTATGGTCTGTTCGGCAAAAACACATTCATTTTAAATTACCCGGTGCCGCTCATTTATACTCGACTCGTGTCCGAGGCACACGTTAGACTTGAACACGCTCCGTCTCGTCTTGGACCTCGGGTTTTCAGATCTAAGTGGACCCGTGAAGACATCTAGCTTCAGGACTAAACTGTTTCCCATTAGGGGGCATACATCAAACTTGAATTTTCTTCTGAAGCTTGGCTTCCGTAAATTGTATAATCGTTAATTTTTATATTCTGTGTTGATGTATTTCCTGTTAAAACAGGAAGTTGTGGGTGGGGCTTATATTTTTTTTAAATAACCTTTTATATATTAGAGTAAAACATGGGTAACTATTTTTGTGGCAAATGGACAGACGTACTACATTTCCCATGTTGAAACATCAAGTGACCTACGTTGGTATATAAAGAAGTTAGTCGTTAAGTGGGATAACGTTAAACTAGTGCAATTTAACCAATTTAAGGGACAGCTGTTTAATGTATTTGCATTTGAATAGAGCTAAAACTATTGTTTTAGTCTGAAGCCCCTGGTGTTTGTATGTGGAATAGTGTATGTTATTTGATGGACTGCATATTTTCTTTATTAGTCTTTAACTGGAAGTTTCTTTTGTATCAGGAGACTGAAGGTAGAGAAGCATCACTGGCAGGTGCAGCGTGGTGCAGCACAAATGATGTCACTACTAAATCCACACGACCTGAAATTAGACAATCCAGAGGTGAGTCTCTCGCTCGTGATGTAAAATGATCTCTTGTCTTTCCTCTTATCTTGATTCATGCTACATAGACTGCCATTAGCATTACACACTTACACTTATCGAGATTTCCAGATACTTGTTTTCATTTCTTATTCACAAACATTTCTGCAGTCATACACATTCAGATGGACATCTTCTTTTTTTACACAGTTTTTAAATGTTAACAAGCAGGGCCTGAAGTTAACGTTTTTGACCACCAGCCACTGTGGCAGGTGGATTTAGAAATCCACCTGCCACAGAGACTTTTTACCAGCCAGTTTTTTTTTTTGCCCGAATAGTGAATTATAACACTGTCTTTATTGTATGAATTAAATATAATTTTTTTTCAGAGCTACAAAAGTGAATTTCTCTTTGTCTTAGGTTGTTTGATTAACATTAATGACACAGACTTAAGTAGGTTAATTGAGGTTACTGTCTCTTTAAGACCAGCACAGACTGGTTTTTGACTCTCTATACATACACTTAAGACATAAAGAAATGTTTTATTAGAAAATGAATACTGTTGAGATCATTTTGTTTATATGTGCCCTGTCAAGAATAGAAAGATTTTATGTACGCATGCTTTTAGAAACGCGTCTCGCCGATGTGCCCTATTGAGTCCCCTTAAACCCGCGCACGCACACAGAGACAGAGGGGGCACAAACTGCGCACATAAACGCCGCACATACGTTGTTTTTCATTACTATATTCGCAAAATGTATGTTAATGTACTACAATATAAGGCATAGTAGCGCAACTCTCTCTAAAGTTTACACATCAAGAGTTCTGATCCGTCACAGCACTACACATCTGTGCAACTGTGATTGTACTGTAGCCTATGTCAGCATTACATTCTCATCCCATCTCACCAACAGTTTAATACTTACTCGCACATCCAAACGTAGTCCGAGAAGTGCCTCATCTTCTTTCCAATCGCATGAACGTTGCGAAACAGCAGTCGCATCCTCTCAATGAATCACTTAATTTGCATCGGTGATATGCGCAGGTTGATAAGAAATGAGCGGGTGCCGGTAACGAGTCATCCAAAAATATTTTAATGATATTCAGGCCGCGGTCAGTCGGTCGAGTTTAAAAACTATTTTGAACAATTACGGGCGGGGCGGGTTAGTTGAAAATGTCGGTCGGGAGTGTGTTGTTTATACAATGACCCGCGCATCACTGATTCGCATTGGCCACCCGCCAGTGTGGCTGGTAGATTGACAGTGTTACCCGCCAATTGCAAAATCCACCCGCATTTGGCGCGTGGTCGGGTGTTAATTTCATGCCCTGTTAACAAGTAAACCTAGGTTGATCATTTGGTCTCTGTGGATGCTGCGCAGTGATAAAGACACACGCAGTATCTGCTACATCATAGCTCTTCCTGTTTCAAGTATTTAATGCAAACTTCTCAAGAGGATCATGCTGGATTAGGTACAGCAGCTTTTAGCACGATTACCTCACTTAAGGACACGCATGGACCGCACCATCAGGTTTCTGCAGATGGGGGGAGACACACAGACATGAACTCACGACTGTCATGGTGCTCATTTACCCTTCAAAACCTAGAATTTTGCTGTGCGTGGAAAGTATTGTAATCATTATGTGTTTGCTTATGGACGTCTTACCTTTGGACACCCTCAGGAGAGGAAAGCCGAAATTGAAGAGATCTCTGTATTACTGCATATTTTCCAGCCAATCATATTTCTGGTTTTCCCTCCATGTACAGTAAACTCCTCTACGTTTACATTGATGCATTTGGCAGAAAGTTTATCCAAAGAGGCTTACATCACATTTAATCTCTACATTTTTAACCCATGACCTTTGCATAGCTAGCGTAATGCTCTACCGACTGAGTTAGGGAACACTCAGAAACATTATGTAATGTACATCAGACTGCTGCTCACATCTCTCTATGGGTACAATCACTCGGAGCGTAAGCATTCATGCTTGACAGAAGGCGTATCTGAAGCGTGGCCAACAGCCAATCACAGTGGCCGCATGGTCTTGCATAAACGTAGTTGGCTGGCCCTGCACTAGGTTATTTGCATAAGGCGATCTGATTGGCTGACGCACACGTTGGCACTTGAAAAGTTGAGAAATGTTCAACTTCTGCCACCAGCAACGGCAGTGATGCAACATTGACAGATCCACAATTCAGTTCGGCAATGTATGATGTCACCAATTTAAGTAACTGTACGTTCACATGGGGCATAAGCGTGTCTGAAGCGTGGCCAACAGTCAATCACTTTGCCCGCAACACATGCTTCGATCTTGCATAAACATAATTGGCTGGCTCGCAACTAGGTTATTTCCATAAGGCGATCTGATTGGCTGAAGCACGCGTTGGCGTTGGGAAAGTTGAGAAATGTTCAACTTCTTCTGCGAGCAACGGCAGTGACGCGGCGCTGACGGATCCACAATTCAGTTCGGCAAAGCATGACGTCACCCATTCAAAGTAACGCTACATTCACATGTGGCGTAAGCGTTAACGATTGATGAAAGGCTTCATCCTACAAAACAAAGAAAAACATTTTGTAATGCAAGCTCCTTTGTGTAAATATTAAAGCCGGTGTAGCTTAAAGTACTCACATACTGTACTGTGTGTTTGTGCTGCAGAGTCTAGAGCAGCAAGAGAAGATGAGGTGAGGATTTTTGTTGCTTTATTTCCATACGACCCTGCCGTCATGTCACCCAATCCTGACGCCGCTGAAGAAGAACTTCCCTTTAAAGAAGGACAGATTATCAAGGTATGACAGCGAGATTAAACATTTTCATTTGATGCATTCACATCAGAAAGTGTCAGTGTTGATCTTGTATTAGCCGTAGGGTATTAGCCAGAAGTAGCTTATACGTTTCATTTTATTTTCAGTACAGCGTTCATTAACTGATCAATATTATTTCTTGTGCAAAGTTCGTTATGGTTATACGATTTCCCCTCTGCAGGTTTACGGGGACAAAGATGCAGATGGTTTCTTCCGAGGTGAGGCGGGCGGTCGCCACGGTTACGTGCCGTGCAATATGGTTTCAGAGATCCAGGTTGAAGATGAGGAGACCAGAGATCAGCTTCTGCTACAGGGTTTCCTCTCTACAGAGACGTCTATGGAGAAGATAGGTGTGATTTTCACTGTTTCTTATCTCCAGAATGACCAGAATTCTTTACAAATATTGAAATTTACTCATCCTCTGTTGAGCTCTGATTCAAACTGTCCAACTAGACAACATTTAAGACATTGCTTAAGGTCATTTGGAGGCATGTTTGAGAGAAGCTTATAGATCTGGGAGCGAATGCAGAATTGAGTTTGCACAATTGCAAGTTTTTAGTCCATTTATGTTAGTTTGAAACATCGTGTTAATGAATTTGAACCAGTGGTTTCTAACATGGGAGTCTGTGAGTTGCCCGCCAAAGCACATTCTACTAATAGCCTCAATTTTAATATTTATTTATTTATCATAAAAATGCTGGCAGGGAAAGATTTAAGAGTCTGATAAAAATGTTTATTAATAAGAAATCATGCCAGACGCACTTAGTGGGTTTTGCATCTGAACTCTTCATTTTTTCCTTTTACAATGTCATGTGACATCACAGCACAGTGAACTTGTTTAAAATACTGAAGAAGATGCATACAGTTTCCTCAGTGTCTATGCCCAGAAATTTTAATGTCAGATAAATGTTTATGTTACGATGTGTCCATCAATAATCCATTTCACCCATGACAAAGTTTTGTTGCACTTAGTCGCTGACATGCTGCGTTTATAGTGTTGTGAATGATGTCGTGTTTTTGTGGTTGTATGAGCACACAGCGATTATAAAGGAAAAAGTTGAGCCGACAGCTGGCGCTCGTTTCTCTTCTCTCTCGTTTCCCAGAATGCTTTGCTGCTGCTGTGATGGTTCAACACTTTCCTCTCACTGTGGTGTCTCGCTGCTAACGCTTGTTATTCTCTTTCTTTTCAGCTGTATTCTTTTCTTTATGAAGTTTTGGTTTTCTTTCGGCTTCTCATTCATTATTGTCTGCTGCTTTTTGTTTCCTCGTTTCCTGTATCAATTTCATAAAGATGCCCACTTACATGCTCAGACTCCACGCCGCCTCGCCCCACCGCCGAAACCTAGACGCTCCAAGAAAGGTGTGTGTCAGCGTTCCTTTCAGATTCCACCTGCGTTTTTGCATCAGCTTTTCTGCATCTGACTCTTTCATTAGATATTTACAGTCACGTGTGATTTACAGCAGACATATTAAAGACAACCTAAAATTAAACTCATTTTAACTCAATGCTTGATAAATTAATTAATTACAATCACGTCATAAAGTGTAATTTATGAAAGAGGATTAAAGCCTATTTCTTATTCTGGTTCTGATTCTGAAGCCTAGCTAAAATAATAAAATAAAACCATCTTGAGATTAAAGTCATTATAATGCAAGATTTAACTAGTAGTTTTTTTTAAGAAAAAGGTAAAAATAATTTGAAATTACTAGATTTTTTTACCTAGATATTTAGAGAATAAAGTCATAATATTCAGAGAGAAAGTAAATAAAGTGCATCTGCCTCATATTGTTTTATTAATAATGCTGGTATGTAATTTAGTATCTGCTTTGTAGATCACTCAAAACCCGTTTATGTAAAAATAGGACATTATTATCAAAATATAACAAATTTATTGCCCGAAACCTCGCATTTATTCTAATAGTGTTGACTTTATTCTCGCAATATTACGACTTTATTCGTGCAATATTACGACTTTATTCTCGCAATATTACGACTTTATTCTCGCAATATTACGACTTTATTCTCGCAATATTACGACTTTATTCTCGCAATATTACGACTTTATTCTCGCAATATTACGACTTTATTCTCGCAAATTTTACGACTTTATTCTCGCAATATTACGACTTTATTCTCGCAATATAACGACTTTATTCTCGCAATATTACGACTTTATTCTCGCAATATTACGACTTTATTCTCGCAATATTACGACTTTATTCTCGCAATATTACGACTTTATTCTCTAAATATTACAACTTTATTCTCGAAATATAACGACTTTATTCCCCGTAACCTCGCATTTATTCTAATAGTGTTGACTTTATTCTCGCAATATTACGACTTTATTCTCGCAATATTACGACTTTATTCTCGCAATATTACGACTTTATTCTCGCAATATTACGACTTTATTCTCGCAATATTACGACTTTATTCTCGCAATATTACGACTTTTTGCTCGCAATATTACGACTTTATTCTCGCAATATTACGACTTTATGCTCGCAATATTACGACTTTATTCTCGCAATATTACGACTTTATTCTCGCAATATTACGACTTTATTCTCGCAATATTACGACTTTATTCTCGCAATATTTATTCTCGCAATATTACGACTTTATTCTTGCAATATTACGACTTTATTCTTGCAATATTACGACTTTATTCTGTAATGTTACTTATTTAGACTTTATTCTCAAAAAACTACTAGTTAAATCTCGCATTATAATAAGTTTAATCTTGAGATGTTTTTATTAATTATTTTAGCTTGGCCCTAATCTTCCTTGGTAGTAAATAATCATTTATAAAAAAAAAGCACTTAATTACACAAAATATATATTTTGTTTGTTTAATCTGAACAGAACACTACAAAATATCAGAAAACTGAGCAAAATGGACAAATATGTTTTATGTACCAATAAAAGAACATTCAGATTTTGAAAAAATAAATGTTTTTAAAGTTAAACATGCAGTGTGCTATTATTAAATTATTAAAATATTAATTTAAAATCTTAGGGGGTAGTTCAAAGAAATAATTTAGGTCTAGGGGGTTCACCTGCTCTAATCCATGCTTTTCTATGCTTTTTTCTACATCTATTAATGTAAAGCTGCTTTGAAACAATTAAAACTTGTGAAAAGCGCTATATAAATAAAATTGAATTGAATTGAATTCAACAGGGGATCCGGTGGCCCTTGTGGGTCTGCTGTGGTATTACTGGGGGGTCCTCTAAATTTGGCATCATACAAAAAATATTATCAATATTAATTTGATCAAAATGAAGGTTCTCAAAACTAAAAACTAGTAAATTTACATTTTCAAATCTTTGTAATGTAAATATCATATCAAGTATGTCAATCCAGTAGGGATCCCTGCTTCAAAAGGTTAAGGACCTCTGGTTTAAAGAAAGTAAATACACAGCTAAACACTAAATCATGTTGTCTTGAGAGGTCTTCTGTGATTCATAGACTGAGATGTGTGTATGAATTACAGTCAGTAGTTTGTGGTGTGACTCTCAGGTCTCGCTGTGTGTTTGGCTAATGTATGCTTTCTTCATTTCAAATCACTTTTTCTCGTCTTTGTTTGGTTTGCCTTTTATCCACATGAGCCCAAGTGTCAATCAGATCAGGGCAGCCAATTAGATTGTGTCTAACCCTTGGCTCCACCCATCACCTCTCTCTCTTTACAGTGGAGTCAGCAGCAGTTTGGGAGAACACATCTGTGATTGACTCGTCAAGTCAAGGTTTGAAATCGCTCTGCGTTGTGTCTTTCTTCTCTTCATCCTGTAACAGCCCATAACAGCTGAACTCAGTCTCTTACAGTTTAACCGCATGTTAATGTCAACTTTCAGCTCATTCAGCATCACGTGCTGTTACCATGGAGATAAGCATCCAGCACGCCCTCCTGTTCGAACCAATCACTGTCTTTTGATCTCTGTTTGACACGTTTCGTTTGCATCTTGTTTATTTGTTATGCTTCATTTTGTGACATGCATGGGATGTTTTTATATTTCACTCTCATGTTTCTCCTGAGAAATGAGCTTCATCTTAATTTGAATAAACTTTTTGTGCACTTTTTATTTTATTTATATTAAGTGTTTAAGTAGTGTGCAGTAGATAAAAAAAATGCATTACAATTTGTGTTTTTAGTTTTTGTTTTTGTTTTTTTGTTTTTGGAGACTTGACAGCTACACATTGTCATCAGAACAGCAGTTCACATCTTGATCATCTGATTAATTTCTCTCTGAAGCTGATCTGGTTTAAACAGTATGATGTTCATTGATGTTGTATGTTTGACCTGCAGATCTCAGTCACTCAGCCGGACCGATGGGAAGCTCGCGTCCTCGTCGGATGGTGGCCATCTTTGATTATGATCCGAGAGAGAGCTCACCTAATGCTGACATAGAGGTGACACATATTGCACCTTATTATAACATTTGAATTCCTGTATTTTATATAAACTACACCTTCAGCAAAATGTAACCAACCCAGACTCTTAAACTATGCATGTATTTATTTGTATATACAGTATATAATATTTTTAATAAACGTAGAATGTTGTTTTTATATGTGTTTATGCTCTGAAACATCAAAAGACATTGATAAAGTTTGTGCCAAAAAATCTTCATAAGATTTCTATAATTTTGATACTTGATACAGGGAGTGAATGTGTCATGTAGTCTCTCCTGTCATAGCTGTTGTATATGGAGCTCAGATGGCTATTCTGTCAAAAATGATTTTAACCAAATGCTTTTGCACGTATTATACGTTCATCCAATACATTTGCTTCAAATCCGCTTAATCCCAGCCTCAGGCCATTCAGAAATACAGCTTTGATCCACAAAACGCCACATACATTTTTCAGCAAAGTCCATTCAAACTTGTGAATTCTCGGACCTGAATACAATCCGAATGTGGCAGCCACATGAATCATTTTTACTTTTCGACTTTCATCATTTGCAATATTTGTATCTTTAGTGTTTACTCTATCTGTTTTTTGCCAAAAAGCTTGCATGCACTTAGAGGGTTTTGCAGTGAAAGTCAGTCAAATGTGTAAAAGTGACATTTGTAAAAATAAGGGATTTCATTTACTGACTAATAACCAAAAAAAGTTTGTCTACATGATTAATGTTATATTATCTGTCATTGACTCCAGGCTGAGCTGACCTTCAGCGTGGGTGACATCATCTATGTGTTCGGTGATATGGATGATGATGGCTTTTATTACGTAAGCTCCCCCCTCTAGTTTTATGTTTATGGTGTTTCACCGAGTGTTAAATTATGATGTCTCATTGGCTGAGTGCAGTAGCGGTGCATGATGGGAGTTTGTGATGTTTCAGGGCGATCTCAACGGACAGAAAGGTTTGGTGCCGTCAAACTTTCTCCAGGTCTTTCCAGAGACGGAGAATGAAGCCTTGAGGTCTGAACACACGTCAGCGGAGAGCCGCAGAGATTCACAGGTGTGTGTTTGTACTGCGTTCTGCATGAATGTTTTCATTCTGTTCTGTCATCAGTCCGTTTATAGTCGTGCATGTCCGTCTTATGTGTGCTGTTTCTTTCATTTATCCTGCATGATGTTCAGAGGCACAAGAGAGGAGTTCATTTTAAACTATGAGCGTAAGTGTTTTATAAATCTGAATACATTAAATCACCTCAAGTCCTCTTCCCTAAAATCAAACACATTCCCAGTCAGTGTTGGGGGTAACGCATTACAAGTAACGTGGATTACGTAATAATATTACTTTTCTGAAGATTAAGATTTGAGTTACTTTTTTAAAAAACTTTTCAGTTTAATCAATTTGATGTAAAAAAATAATGTACTGCATAAAACTGAATGTATTAACGTAGGTTTACGAACTCTATGCGTGCGCGCCTGAGCGGGAACAGTTTCAGTCAGAAATGGAGATGGCTTGACATTTTTGCAATGGAAATATGCAATTTAACGCAAAAGTAACGTAAGCATTACTTTCCATGAAAAGTAACTAAGTAACGCAATTAATTACTTTTTTGGGGGAGTATCTTAATATTGTAATGCCTTACTTTTAAAAGTAACTTTCCCCAACACTGCTCCCAGTTCAGTGTGTTTTTGTTTTCCCTTATTTTTCCATTTTTTGTTCATTTTGTCTGCTCGACTCATTTAAAGCATCAAAGCTTAAACCTTTGATCAAACGCTTTGAAGGATCACAAGCGTTGTTTGTGTATGTCCTGTCGGATCATTTCAACACATTAACAGCTGTGTGACCTCACAGGTCAGTCAGACTGAGTCATCAGAAGCACCTGATCCTGTGAGCCCCTGTCAGTCTGATCCCGCTCCATCAGAGCCGAATCCTCATCCGGACTCTGAGCCAAACCCAAACTCATCTCCGCCCGTAACCCCCGCGTCCCCTGAGAACTCTCAGCCTGAGAAGAAAAAGAAAAGTTTCTTCTCTAAGGGAAAGAAGCTCTTCAGAAAGCTCGGCTCCGGCAAGAAGGAATAACGGCGAAGGACGGTGACGGGAAGGATTTGCAGATTGCACATTTTCTAGGTTAAGTTAGTTTGTGTGCATGCATGTGTGTGTGTGTGTGTTTCCCGGGCCCTGTGTTGAGAGGTTTTCACTAAGGACCTCTGCATAGTGATTGTGTCTATGGGAAAGTGGTTTCCTTCAAAAGTTTTCTCCCGGGTCCTGTAAAATTTAGAGTGTGATTTGATTGTGATTCTTTGATACTGAATCTCAGACTGATTCTTCTGGAAATGATTCCTCTGTGTATGAACAGGGATTTGAATCGGTTAAAGCTGTGACTAAGAGTTTGTGTCTGCTGAAACTTCACATTGACAAAGTCTGGATTTGGATTATGGACTGTGCACATTGTGGTCATACGGTGATGCTAACTTTAATAATGGCGTGTAAACGTCATGGTCTTCAGTTAGTATTCACAATGAAAAGCAAAGCACACTTATGAGGAGACTCGTTTAATGTATTGGCAAAATTAATGATATTGCATGGAAAATGCATTGAAAGAAAGTAATAGTTAATAGTTTTTGCACTACTAAGTTGGTCCACAACTTGCCGGTTGAATATTAACAGGTTTAGCTGGTTAAAGCTACAGGATGTGGTGTTGTGACTGCAAAAGCTAACCTGCAGTTTTTACCCAATTTTTATTGAGGTCAATACGAGCTGAGAGTAGAGATCTTTCATACTGATTCAATTTCTCGATACCTGTTTATTTTACTGCTGAAAATCTGAATGCTTTTGGCTTCTGTTATGCTTATGTGGCACTTAAAGTTTTATTTGTATTTTGTGCAATTCCAGGCATTTTAACTGTGAAAGCAAATCATTTATGCTAACATTACCTGATAAACCCAGATGAGTTTTCAAAGATTGCACTCAATGAAATATTGTATTTATGAGTGGATAAAACTTTTCGGTAACACGTTACAATAAGATTGTATTTGTTAACATTAGTAAATCCATTAGCTAGCATAAACTACAATGAGCAAAGTTCACAGATGTTCATGTTAGTTCATTGTGCATGCAACAGGGACAACTTTTGATTTAAAAAATATATGAATCAATACTAAAATTAACATGAGGTAAGATTAATAAAGCTGTAGTTTATGTTAGCTAATGCATTAACTCACATTAACCAATGCAACCTTATTGAAAAGTGTTACCAACTCTTTGGCAGTGTTTGATTCAGATTTATTTCTCCCGTCTTCATGATGATTCAAAGTGGAAGTCGTCTGAAGCTGTAAATGAATGAATGTCATGTCAGTTGTACGCAGAAACCTAATCTTTCTCTGTAAAAGTGTGTGCGTGTGTCAGATGAAGGTTCAGATGTGACTAAAATCTTTATGGTTTATTTTATCTCCAGCTTTGCCTTTTCTCAAACACACTGACGTGAATCTCAGTGATTTACACTATAAATCAGTCACGTGCATCTTAAAGCTACATGCACATTTGTATGAGAGCGACATTTGCTTCTTTTGTTTCTGCATGAACTCTCAACTTGTATTTGTTCATTTTTGTACTCGTTTCTCCGTTTTAGGAGCTCTGTAAAGATGTAGCATGTAAAAATATCTCATCTGAATCACATTGCAATATGATTTGCAGTAACAGTTTGTTAAAATGCTGTTAATGTTTGTTTGCAGCACACAGTATGATTATGTGTTATTCATCTGTGTGGTTTTTCACAGGGCTCACGTTAAATCATATCTCAGGTTTTAACTGGCTGTGAATCAGTTTTGCGTCTTAAGCAGATCCTCGCTGATGTCCAAACCGCAAGCTCGAGCGTTTGCCAAACCTTTAGGTCTAGAGACCAATCACTAAATGCCAGCCGCACAGTGGGCGGGGCTTGAGATCAAACATCACAGGACGGAAGTAGATTAAGCTTGCAGCTATGCTCAATAATCGTACTTAGTAGGCACAATGAGTTAATGTTGCTTATTTAATATCCAAATAAAATGTTAGTGAACAGCATCTGTGTGTAGTCATACAGTTAACTTAGCTAAAATATAATCTGAACGCAACAGCAATGTTAAGTACGCACAGGCCGATTTATATAAATATATATTGTCATTGCTACTAATAATAGAAACTCAGCAAGTAGATGCATACTGTAAATGCCAGGCCATAATAAAAACTGAGCCTTAATGTACAGTAACTAACACTGTACTTCAATAAACTGCATGCATGATGTTACTCCATCTATATTCTGCCTTATTTATTCTATTTATTATGTGTAGTTGTAATGGTCGCATGTACATGTATTGTTTTTATTGCAAGAAATACACAAAGGCCACGTCTGCGGTGTCAGTACTGCAGGTTTGTGTGTGGGATTGCCAGTGATTTGTATTTTTGTGATTTTAAGGATATTTTCATATATGGTGAGAAAGAGACTCTCTTCTCGTAGGCCGACCGAACTCTTTTGTACATTTCAAGTTTTTTGTAAAAAGTAACTCACCTGTGATTAATGCTTCTTTCGGTGAAGTATTTATTTATTTCTTTGTTTGCATGTTAAATGATTGTGGATTCGCAACATGAGCGATTCACTTTCTTGGGACGTTTCACTTAAAGCGAATGAGAAGACTTGTTGCAATATGGACTTTTTACAGAAATAAAGTATATTTTCACAGAAAATGTGAGGTGTTTTTTGTGTGTGTGCATGATTTATTCAACAGACAAAAATAGTTTCACTCGTAATCATTTTATTGAAACAAAGAAATCCAAAGATTCAAACACATGCATACATTTGCAATATATAGAAGAAGAGGAATCTTGCTTTAGTTTCTGTAAGCTTGCAATCATCTCACGTGGATGTATATATTAACACACGATGAGATCTGCACAGCTTTATGAAACAAGGCCAAGTTCCTCTTTCGTCTCATTTCTTCTGTATAAAGTCTTCATCTCGTGACGTCTCCCAGCAGCAAACAGTGCACTCATCCATAAAGTAGGAAACACTACACGGTGGTGAGGGGTTTAGTAGTGCTTTCTACTTTATGGATGACTGCACTGTACATCCCAACATCCACGTCTCCTCCGCAGCTCTTCGTGGAGATCTCGTGAGGTCTCAAAGTCTCCGGCGCACAAACACACACACACACACACACATAGTTGCACTTCTGCTGTGTGAACCCCACCCAAATTTTTACAATTCACTTGGTTAACTTCTCAAACAGAATATCATACATTATTATTTTTGGTAATTACAAAATACAAGACTTTTCCCAATTCATTCTTCATTAAACTAATAATGTGAACTGGTGAATTATGGGTAAAAACATACAACAAATTGACAGTAAAAAAACATTAGGAAGTTATTTCTGTTTGTTTTGTACTGGAATCACATTAATGTTTGCTAATAGGTTTATCAAATAAAAGAGAAAAAATATGCAATGCGTCATCTTGGCAACGCAGACATCTTCCCACCGGCTGCGTTACTGAACACGGCAGCCATTTTAAACAGCGTGAGTAAGCTTTAAATCTTTAACTTTTATATTCTCAAATGCTTGTATTTTGTGGGTTTTTTGTACTGTGTACTTTTTTCTACAAACCTTAAAAACAAAAATTTAAATGAACAGGAGCTGGCTATAAAATAAAACATATAAAACATTAATCTTTAAGACGAGTCCCACGTTAGCAGTATTTACATTAAAAATAATACAGCAATTCAAATGCACAGTATGCAAAATAAAAAAATAAAAAAATATTTTAAATAAAGCTAATTTAATTTTGTGTGTAAATAGAAAATACAAGATAATTTACTCTCACACAGTAACATGAGGGGTTAAAAGGGTTATTTATGCAAAACATTAATGCATCAAGTTATTACAATATAATATAAACTAATAATAAAAACGAAAGTAAAAAAGAAATAATAATTTGTTGACTGGACACCCACAAACATACAAACTTAAGATTCTTAAGTAGTTCCTAACGTAAACCCTCAGTTTTATACTCACCTCCGTCAGTCAAGTCCTCATCATCTTTGTCTTTATTTTCACCGTGTCTTTGTAGAAGTTGAGTCGCTTCAGGAGTCTTTGTCATCTTCTTCCTCCTCAGGCCAAGTAGAAATAGGCCTAAGCTGGAGAAGTTCTCTTATTTAACCTTCTTGCCAATCACGTGACCCAACCACACAGGAAGAGGCATAACAGTCACGGCCTCACGCTTTTCTTGCTTTAAGCGCATGCTAATGTCCACACATCTACAGATATGCAGATATTTCCTCTCGCACTGCCCAATGCTGGGCTGTTTTTCTGCAGGTGCCGTTTTGGGCATCGTTGCTTTTGTTCGTGTCTCAAAAGCTTGAATGAAAATAAAAATGTATAAACATAATTTTGTGGACTTCTATAGTTATTGTTGACTAAAATGCATCCATTCAGTCTGTACAGAAGTGTTATTTTGTGTTGGGCGCTTTAGTTTTTCTGAACCTGAAGCAAGGCTTCTGTTATCATTATAAGCCAAAGCCTTAATCTGGTACGAATAGTTTGTCTCCGCCCGCCCGCCGAACACACTGCTGGTGAAGTTTTATTGTCCCACCGAGGGTTTTAATCTGCGTTTCTGTTCTCCTGAGATCTCTCTTTTTACTTGTAGCTGTTTCTTCTTGCTTAACAGTTTCAACACAAGAGGAAATGCCAAAGTGTATCTCTGAAATGGCCTTCACAGGGGAAGTGATATATGAACCAGTGGACATCTGTGCATAACACGTCCTAGTCTGTCTAGCCAACCAAAAGCAGAATAGTTAATTTAATTTAATTTGTGAAAGCAAAGATCTGTGAGAGTTGAGATGTATAAAGCTGAAGAAAGCAGTGAAGATATCACAGATGAGATCACGCACAGGAAGAAGCTCTAGATCTACTCGAGCGTGTTATTTCCTGCTTGTGTGCCTGCAACACCTGCTACAAAACACCCTGTGCGTGCAACACAAAGAGTTGCTTCATGCTTGTTTTCTTATAAAGGCTGTTTCAGTGGTATTTATTGTTGTCAGTCATTCTGTATTGTTTTTATAAAGGAAAGTTTACCGTGCGTCTCGTAACAGGTTTATATTGTCGTAATGAGATTCAGAACTGAGCGTTGCGTCTTGATGCCATTTTTGCTTCACACTGCAATGCTGGCTTATTTTCAACCAACATTGTGTCAAAAAGAGATCTGTTGGGTCATAATGAAGCTAATCCATGTGGCGTTGTTTTAACACAAAATGTTGGATGGTTTTAACCCATTGTTATGTCAAACAAACATTTTTGGGGTTAATTTAACCTAGTGGATGGGTTCGTGCCTTTTTGATCCAACACAGTGTTAAAAATAAACAAGCATTTTTTTAGTGCAGCCATTTGTGAAGATATTTCTGGGAAAAATCTATATTAAAGGATATTTGGGTAATTAACATACAATTCACCAATTCAGGCCTTACATTTATATTGTCTGTATTAAATAAGCAACTAGAAAGAAAGAGGCAGTCATTCATACTGAGTACCCTTCATACAGCTTACAACAATACAATAAGAACTATATCATTCCAAAAACTATGTCATTGTGATTATTTTGAGCTGTGTTTTGTGTCAATAGTCTATGAATAATAATTTAGTGAGTCATTTCTTAAACCTCCATCATTACAGCGTTAACATACTAAGCAAAAATCTCATAATGACCTAAGACATGTAGACACCAAAATATGATCGATCTTTATAAAGACTCTCGAGCAGTGGTGCCCGCTGGCAACAGGTTGCCCACCCAGAATCTGAGAGTTGCCCGCCAAAGCACATTTTATAAATGTAATGAATATTTTATTATATTAGCTTTGCTTTCTTTATGCATGTTAACATTATGAACCATTATTATGAAAGCATATCAACAAGTAAAACTAAATAAAATCAACTAGTAAAGTTTTGAGTAGACTATATCAAAAAAGTAGCATTCCAGAATGTTTTATTCATTGTGGTAACCCCTGCTCACAAAAAGTCTGGAGACCCCTGATCTAGAGGGTTTATGTTGCTTACAGCTGTTGCTACTTTAGGGCCTGAACTTTTATTTTAATACAGAGAGCAGCGGCCGGGTTTCAATTCCCCACCTCACACTGTCAGCACAACCTTTAGATCTGATCTGTGTGTGTGTGTGTGCGCGCGCTTGTGTGTGTGTGTGTGTGTGTGTGTGTGTGTGTGTGTGTGTGTGTGTGTGTGTGTGTGTGTGTGTGTGCTTGTGCGCTTTTGTGTGTGTGCTTGTGCTTGAGGTCACAACCACATAGTTTTTGAACAATTATAAAAAGCTGTATGGAAAAAGGTGTGGTGTGACAGAGGGACGTGTTTTGTCGTTGACTCTCGTCTGGTGTATAGTTTCAGTATGACACACCTTCCCGCCGTCAGATAGAGGGTTTATGTGCTTCAAAAAGTAATTAAATAGAATACATTTGAGTAAAACTTACAAGTTTGATGCTAATTGTATATTGTTAAGAACCAATATCCTTTAAATTAGCCTACTCTACAAATATAACAAATGTGACCTATTTTTCAAATAAAAGGTTTCATGTAGAATAAACAAATTGTGCATTTTCTCTGAATTTATAACATGTTGATGTTGACTGCACTATAAATTGGATTAACTAAAAATACTTCTATTGGTAGCACATTAAATATTTTAAGTTTGTTCTGCTGAAAATGTTCTCACTTCTCACTTTTAAGTAAAAAAATTAAGTGTTACTAATAAAAGTCATTTTTTAAGTAGATCCAACTTTTACTTTTCAGTTTGATGTGCACCACAGTATGCACTTAGAGTGGGTCGGCATGCAATGCTTCAAAAATAAGCTATCGATTTTATTTTCTAATTTGTATTTAAACCAACGTATTTCTGTAACGTAACAGTATCGTTAAAAATTATACAAACTTTGTCAATAGAATCCAAGATAAATAGCTTTATTTTTTCCTCATTTTTCTACACTGTGAAAAGGGAAAAATTGGGTCAACTTTAAAAAAAATTACTTTAATTGGTAACAATTACGTTTATTCAACTTAAATTTTTCACCTAAAAAGTGATGTTTCAAGTAAAAAAATATATATATAATTTTTAAGCATTACCAATTGAAGTAATGTATAAGTTGATCCAACTTTTCACTTTTTTACAAGTTGTTTTTGATAAAAGCGTCCACTAAACTACCTAAACTATAATTAAAATGTTGAAATTTATATTACATTTCCATTCTTGCTTTTATTCAAAGCAGTGCATGACAAGTTATACATTATATCAGTACTGTACTGTATGTGTTCACTAAGAATCAACCCCATGACCTTTGCAGTGCTTACCCAGCCAGTCCCCTACCAATCGATGTCAAGGAACGCTTTGCCTAATAATACAGTTTCACTTGTACTGTACACTTAACCAGGTACGAATAAGATGTTTGATGTAATCTAATTATTTATAAAAATGAATTATTTTGCTTGATGTCCTCATATGCTAGGAAATGAAAGGAAAATGTGAACGGTCAGACAAACGCTTTGTGAGAGTTTCTCTGTTGCCACTTTCTCATGAGAGGAGGAGTCACAGCCGTGTGCCACAGCAAACTTTTCTGCTATCTGTTCATGTTTAGAGAAAACGATGATGATGATGATGTTTAGCATAATTTAAAAGCTTATGTCATACTTTAAAATTTCTAAATGAATTAGATTCACTTAATGTAAAGATTGCACACTTTTTGAGTCAAACATTTCACTAAAAGAAGTTTGAGTGTTCAAAATAAAGACTAAAATACTAAAGCTGTTGTGTGCTAAAGATAGTTTTTGTGTTAATCTTAACCTGACTTTCACTAACATCACCTTAACAGCAATCATCTGAGAAAGCTTGAGACCGTTGTGAGGAAACTATAACAGGATTGTTTGCCTTTTACATCTGCTTTAATACTTTATTATCAAATGCAACCGTGTGCAGCTGACGTGTTGTGTGTAAATGTACATTATCACTTACACTGTAACAGCTGTCAGAACAGGAAGTGACCTGTTGCTGTGCTGAAAGCTGATTGGCTCACAGTAAACTCTCTGTGTCTGAACTCAGACTTTATCTGGTTTAGCAACAACTTCCCTTCCTTCTCAAACCCTCACCCCTCTTCTTCTTCTTCTTCTTCTTCTTCTCGTGTCGTTGCTCCTTTCTTTCATTTTGTCTTTATCTTTGTACTTTAACACACAGACCACTGGCCAGTGTTGAAGACACAGCCACCCATTTCTCACCACTTGTTACTTCCTGTTTGTAAAATCAACCATGAGAGAGAGAGAGAGAGAGAGAGAGATTAATTTGGCAACATGTTGCCTTAGCAAAACCACTAATGACATCAAATGGGTCCGTGTCGCATGAGTCCTAAACCATTTACATTTATGTTTTAAAAGTAAGGTTATGGTTATGGTTAGAGGTAAGGATCTGGTTTGAACTTGGCAGAATAGTAAAAAACAAAAAGACACTCCAAGGCACTCTCTAAAAAAGTAAAAAGCCTTTATTAATACGGCTTGGTCATAATAAACCTTTAAAAACTCCGACGCGTTTCGGCAAACAAGCCTTCGTCAGGGAGTAAAAAGTTTTTTGCATAACTAAGAAAAGAAGTTAACCTTTTTGTTATCTAGAAACTCTCACAGCACCTTAACAACCACTTATAACAATTAAGCAAGAATGTGATAGCATCCAAGCACCTTAGCACCGCAATGACAAGTTTGGCAAAAACAAAGACACCTCACATTTCCTTCGTATGAGGTAAAATCTAATTTAAATCAATCAACCGCACTCATTGGTGCACATATCACCAAATATGGGCAATAAAGGAACTGGCCAATAGCAGCTTCCCTTTAGAAGACATGATGTGATAGAGAAGTGAGCGTCCTGTTGACGGGAAGACACTCATAAAAAATATTTTCAACTGAGCTCTTGTTCTCTTGTATCTGTGGTTGAAATGCTTACTCGCATAAGTGACCAAATGCTGACCAGATACTGACCAGTTGTGCGTCAGTGTGTGCATGCATGTGTGTGTTTTCTCCACAGAGACTGAAATGATGAAAGATAGAATATTTAATAATGTAAATGAGGTTTTTGGGTTCAGTTTAACATATCATGCAAAGTTATAAAAAAATAATGTTTAAGTTTGAATTAAGTGATACAAGATTGTGAAAGTTGGACATTAATGCATTAAACACAGGAAGAGTTTTCATGTTATACTCTCAAAGGTTTATTAGGAAATTCCCTTCACCAATGAGCACACAAGCTTTTGTAAAGCAAACGAATTCACAAAAGCTAAATGATTTAGGGATTTAAACTTTAGTGAAGTTTAGTTAATTTTATATACAGTAAGTAAAAAAGTTAATGAGGTCAAACTGCGTGTGGTCAGAGAAATAAAAACTCAATGGCAGATTTTAAAACAGGAAGTTGATGCGGATCTGAACTTTATCATTTAAACTGCAGTCTTGCTTAAAAACATTGTATTGTTTAAATTTATTTGAAGTTTTAGTCTTTAGTAACTCCAGTAGATTACAAGTGTCTTATTAATACCATATAAAGATGTATTATCATGTTTAATATGTGTAATACGAGTATGAGTGTGTAAATGTTGTACGTTGATTAGAGCTGACTTGCTGTTTTTTATGAGTAAACTGAGTTTTAGTGTTTTTAAGCGGGTGTGTTTTGCACTCTGTGTTGGGAGTGTAAACCTGGGTGCAAAACTACAGCACTTTGAAGTGCACATATTCAGCCTACATAGTAAGACGTTGTTATGTATCTGCGGTTATACCCAACAGATCTTACACTGGAGGAGGGGAGGCAATGTCACCTGTTTTCGCGCCCAAATGTGGCCAACAGACTAAATTTGAATATAAACATCGTTTCAAAACTTATTCCAGTTGGGGCTTTTAAAGCAGATGAGGTTATTCATTCATGCTGATGAACTCTGTTCAAATATTGAAGTCGTTGTGGATTCAAGCGTCTGCTAAATGCTTAAATGTAAAAGTATTTGTATGTCAGAAATAAACCTTGACTGTAAAAAATCTTTATTAATTTTTTTGTTGAATCAACTCAGATTTACAAGTCATGTCAACTTACTTTTATTTATCTTAACTAGTGATGAGTTGCTAAAACTTGTAATATATAGTTGAAAAAAATTATTTTATAAGTTATCCAATTTAACTCTGTGGACCCTGTACTGGGTCCAAAATTAATTATTATGACTTAATATAAAATATTCCTTTCATTTATAATTGTCTGTCATGGACCCCAGTACCACATATGAGATACTGTTTGAAAGCTTAGACTCTCTACTTTCTGCAGATATGCATCACTTTGACATATATTTTACTGTAAGAAAGTTATTTACACTTAATTTACACTATCCCCCCCCAAATTAATATTCACATATTTCATATTTTTCAAGTATGACAAACATGGGCAAGTCTTATATCAAATGAAAGCTCTCATTCTCAGGAATAAGGCTACATTGTTATTTTTGCTCTATTATTAACACATATCCAACAATCGTTGAATGAATAATGAGGTAAAAAATGGTCTTTTGTAAACATATGGGAAACTTGAGTGTGGACTTCCTCAGATAGCACATATAGCCACAAATGATACACCATCTTTTATCTTAGGTCCTACTCTAAACAATGAGTCCATTCACAGCATTTTCTTTGGTTGTGTGCATATATAATCCCTAGCTATTTATTATATGTGCAAAACAAAAAATGTATATTTATATGAAAAATGTATTTTCACACCCTTCAGTAAAATAAGAATAACTTTTGAATGCGACATGCTAAAGAGTTCATTCTTTCTGTCTGCTGCTGGTAACAACCAGAACTGTCTGCAGTCTGCTAGAGCTCCCAGAACCAGAGTTATACACTATCACAGACAGTGTTTACAACATAAAAAAGTAAATTTGGTGTTTAATCATATTAAAAACAACTTAAATAACAATATTTGTCACAAACAGCAGCTTTTTATGTAACTTCAAAGGGTTTTCTGTAAAATGATACAAAGATAAAAATATCTGCAGGTTTCGTTGCTGGAATCAAACAAAACTGTCTGCAGGCTTCGTTACCACTCACGGGCAGAGTTATACACTTTAAAATACAGACTTTAGAAAAAAAACATAAAAAAGTGCCTATTTATTTTTGTGTTTATTAGAGGACTGACATAACATACAACCATGTTTAGCACTTTTAACAGTGTTTTATGAAATTTCAAAGGGTTTCCTGTAAAATGATACCAAACTTTTGTATGTAAACCTCTGCATGTGGGTATGGGAAGCTTTTGAAATTGGGTAGGCCAAATCCAGGCGGAAATCCCCAAAATAGACAACTTATCTGTAGTTATAAAAACTCATCTCTAGTCAACATAAATAATAGTTAGTTGAAATGACTTGAAAATCTAAGTTAAATCTGAATTGTTTGAAAGTGTATGGTTATCCCACTACAAAAAAACATGAAAAATACCTGCATGCTTTACAACAATTTCTACACTTAAAAAAAGCTGGGTACTTTTTTTACCCATTGTTGGGTTAAAAAAGAAACCAAACCATTGTGTTATTAATTAACCTTTGTTGCCTGGTTCAAACGTAGACATTTTTTTGGTTAATTTAATTCAAAGGTTGGGTTTGTCCCTTTTTTACCCAACCATGGGTTGAAAAACCCCCAGCATTTTTATTGCATCACTGAAAATATGCTCTCATTTAAATCATTTCTGTGATTTTCAAGCACATTAACGTTATTTTGAGTCATATAGATAGACGCTCTTTAAAGGGATAGTTCACCCAAAAATGGAAATCCTGTCATCATTTACTCACTCTCATGTAGTTACAAACCCACATCAATTTCTTTGTTCTGATAAACATGAAGGAAGATATTTTGAGAAATGTTTGTAACCAAACTGTCTGTGGACCCCATTTACTTCCATAGTAGAAAAAAGGAATACTATGGAAGTGAATGGGGTCCACGAACAGTGTGGTTACAAACATTTCTCAAAATATCTTCTTTTGTGTCCATCAGAACAAAGACATTTATACAGGTTTGTAACTATGAGAGTGAGTAAATGATGATAGGATTTTCATTTTTGGGTGAACTATCCCTTTAATTCAGCAGCATTGCTTTACAATAATAATGTTCAGGAGAGGTTTTAGACGTGTCTAAGTCTATGCATGCTCGACCTGAGAGAGATGTCCTCATCAGGGCAACACGCAAGGACAACATTTTGTAAATAAAACCATAACTGAACCCTAAAATCAGAGGGAAATTATAAATAAAAACAATGGTTTAGATGCAGGTTGTTATCCTGGTTGTAAGCTTACATTTGAAACAAACTCTACATTTATTTCGGAAATCTGATTGGTTGATTGAAATGTTGGGTCATCATAATGTTGCCCTGGGGACATCAACCACTTTGCAAAATCAGGAGAGCGGTTTTTTGCAGGTTTTTGATCATGTGACCAGCAGCTCTGTACAGTTCATTCTTAAATGAACAGACAGCGAGGGTTTATACATTATCATAATCTTAATCAGACACACTTTATCAAAAATTGTCTGATTTTCACAATGATCCATCATTAAACGATCAAACGAATCAATACTCAACCATTAAGTTCAAAATACAAAAATGATTTTATAGTCTGGTGCCACAGAAAAGCCTTTAGGTCTATAAAGAGATTTGTACTCTCTAGTTACTGTAGAAATGTATCTTCAATGGCCCCAAAAACGATATGGATGTGTGTCACAGCTAACTACAGGATACAAATATCTGAATGTCACTGTGTCAGCTAAAATGTCAAAGCATGTGGCATAAGCAAACAATATTAGAGATTTTGTTGCATTTTTAAGTTTCTGATGTGAATATAATGGAGTTACAGTTTTTCTGAATGGCACTAAACCCCAATCTCTAAACCAAATTCCTAGTGACCAAACCCATTTGTCAAATCATGCACTCATTTTGCAAAACTTTAAACACAAACTTCTCACTAAAACACATTTTACACTGCAATGCACTTGTTTGATAAATGCTAAACACTGGCAGGCAAAAGTTGAACATGACTACAACACAGTTGTCATTAAGCAAACACAAGAAACTCAAAATTGTACACACTTTTTTTCTAATGGTATTTTTACCAATTGTGTGGATTGGAAACCGTCTGAGAGGCAGATGAAGAGTATGAGGAAGAGCAGGACACCAGAAACGATGAAAATGGCAAAATTTGCAGTTAGATTGCTAAATTTTTATACAAATTCCAAATGCCAACAGGCCAAGTATTCGTCAAGTGTGTTGTTTTATAAAATAAACATGTATTTTTAAGCAGATGTCCTGGATGTTGTTCTATTTTTTAGGGTTTCTAATGAATACTCTCTAGAGTTTTATATTATTGACTTATGTGTGTATGATTTGAAAGCTTTTGATTTTGAGTACAGGTGAAATGAAGGAATTGTTCAAAGAGTCAGGGGTTCTGTGAATTTTGTCTGAAAATTTGAATTTGTGTTTAAGGTTTTGAAAAATGTGTTTTTGCAATTCAGAAAAACTGTAAGATGATCTGCTGTATGTTCATCTTTATAGCAGTTAAGCAGAATAACCACAGGAGGTCAGAATATATCTACTCTTCATTTCCACAACTGTTTAACGTTCAAATGTCAACTTTTATTCTGTGTATCTGGGTTTGAATGTGCTTTGACATTAACGTCCCTCTACACAACCCTGCACATCCAAAAAACTTCAGGCTTTGGGCAGAATCATTAAAATGCACACCTGCTGTGCCTTTCAACATAGCCAGAAATGTAGGCGTACTTTTATCTTATCTAATCTTGAAAGCTGTTCAATCTTACAAATGACGTTTAAGTATACTGACTGGTAACAAAACTTAAATCATGACAGTATATGAGCCTGAAGTAAAATGTCAAAATAAAACTATCCCCCTACATTTTCTCAAACAGACTTTGCTTCTAGTGTTTTATGCACAGATGTATGTTTGAATTCAGCATTTTGGAGGAGAACTAATCTGAGAAATAAAGCAGTACACAGTAACTGTTGTTCAGTCATGATCGTGATGTTCCTGGTGCAAGATTATGGGTTTACACCTGCTAAAGTTTAATACCTTAAATTAGTGGTTTGTTTAAATCACTAATTATGAGTAAAGTATTTGTGATCATTCTGCAAACACCAGTAATGATTTTACACTTGTAATTATAAATCTGTTGAAATCTTAAATTGGGTTGATGTACAATATAAAGGATTATAGTGACTGTCAGTAGGCATCTGAAGCTTGCGTGCGCCCTCTGCTGGTGTTGAGTTTTTAACAACTTTATTCACATTCAGATCTTAAACATCCAATAATCAAAACAATTTCTCCATTATCAAATTTCTAACCAAACCCCCAAATATTCTACACCCAACCAAGGGCTGAATATTCAACATTATGAGAAGACAAGACACAAAAATGAAATCATTTTTTAAAAAAAATATTAGAAATGATGTTCAATATGCAACATGAGGTCAAACTATTTTACAAACACTTAATCCATAAACTGTGATGTAAATCATGTTCATGTTTTAACAGCAGTGTCTCTGGAGCGGTAGATCACCCCTCTGCTCTTCAGCTCTCGCACCACACCTGATAGAAAACACAAACAAATATTCATTTATAAAAAATTAATAATAAACAATTATTAATACAAATTGAATTCAGATTGTGGATTGAATGTTAGGTCTAATGTAACACTGATTTTTGGTACGTCTAGTAAACTTTTCACTTAGGCAGTCATCAACAATTAACTACAGTGTGTTTAATGTTTGTGTGATTGGATGTTTATGAGCAGGTCACTCGAATCATCAGAAGATATGACACTAACCTGGAGGTAACCTGCCTGTTACCGTTACTGCATAGACACCTGGCTTGAAGTTACCTGAGGAAGACAGCATGAGTCGGGTAAATGATGAAAAACTTTATCAATGACACAGTTATGAACATCTTGTCCTTAATAGGGACATTACACAAGACTTTATTAAGATGTAAAGAAATCTCTGGTGTCCGCAGAGTACATATGTGAAGTTCTAGCTCAAAATATCATACAGCTTATTTATTATAACATGTTAAAATAGACACTTTGTAGGTGTGAGCAAAAATGTGCAGTTTTTGTGTGTGTCTTTTTAAAAGCAAATGAGTAGATGAAATTCAAACACTGATCACAATGACACCATCATTTGTTGAAATTGAAAATCAATTGTAATTTCTCTCTCTCTCTGGACTAAATGCCAGTGTTGTGGTTGGATAGTGCAGATTGAGGGGCGGTACTATTATAACAAGATCCCCTTTTGATATCACAAGAGGAGACAAATTTCAATGAGCTACCAAAACTTAGTTACTGGGTTGACCTTTTTCACATAGGTTTCTAAATTGATAGAAGCACTGGACCCAATTATAGCACTTAAACATGAAAAAAGTCTATGAAAAAAATGTTCATATCTCCCCTTAGGTATGCTTGAATACTCACCAATTCTTTGCCATTTTGCCACCCAACTGTCTTCTGGGCTCATCATTGCAATAACACTACAAAAAAAAAAAAAACACACTCACATTGGCAGTCAAATTACAATGCATGTGTTATTAAAATAATAACATTTCGCTCGAAAAATGAACATTTTGTCCTTTGAATTAAGTCATTTTTGGATACATTTCTTAGGAAATAAGAAATATCACACACCCATCAAAAGAAGAGCTGGTGCACTCATAAACCATCTCTCGATTGCCCTTCATCTGCAGATATGATTCACAGTTATCACAGCCATCGTACTCAAACTGATCAATAGTCTGAAAAGAGAAGATGAAAACACATTAACAATCTAGCATTTACAATTCACTTCCAATTGTCACAGAAACAACATTAACTATGGTTTTACTACTGAAACACTAACTAACTATAGTTTATATGGTCTATTGCTACAAACATTTTTAACATTTTATTAAATAACTAATAACACATTTTTAGTCTTATAACATGCAATAGAAGTGGGTGTTTAAGTGTATACATCTAGATTTGGTAACAAAAGGGGAAATAGAAACAAACACATATAGACGTATATGTATATAATATAAGTTATATTATATAACATTACAGACAAAAATGTTTTTCAACAATGTGACAAAAGCGTCTGCAAAATGTATAAATGTACATGTATTTTAAAGCTTTCGTAGTAAACAAGCTCTACTAATTATACATTTGAAATAAACTACAGTACAGTTCACGTTAGTTATCTGTTGTCAGTTTACCTTGACTAAAGAACAAAGCAGACACGCTCTCAAATGGCGAAGATCCTTTGGCACAGTCTCCAGAGACATTTCTAATATAGTTTAATCAGATATACTTAAAATCACAAAATTTAATATATATAAATCCTCGAAAACGATGGTAGTTTTAAACGAGCATTTAGCATTAGCCCTTTCAAGCCTGAACACCACTTCCGGTGAGGACTAATGACGTAACACACAAGCGCCATTCGACCGCTCCGATTTATTTGTACAGAAATCTTTTCCTATTCCTCCTAAAGTAAAAGAAACTCACCTCAAAATTTTAAATGAAATTTATTTTTATAACAAATTCCTAAATAAAAAAAATGAATATAGAAATGATGTCCTGTTCTTTCTGCAATAGCCATTGTGAAGAAACTAAAAATATCTTTATTTAATGAAATTTTCTCAACTTTTCTGGATATCAGTTTTAGACTGGTGTATAGAAAATGAGGTGTTTGTTGATGGTTTTGCTTTTACTTTACCACATATTTTATTTGGAATACCCAGACTGCTGTGTTCATTTTTATTTGCTTAAAGGGATAGTTCACTTTAAAATGAAAATTCTGTCTTCATTTACTCATCCTCATGTTGTTCTAAACCTGTATGATTTTTTTCTGATGAACACAAAAGAAGATATTTTGAGAAATGATGGTAAACACACCAGTAAATGACCATTGACTTCCATAGTAGGAAAAATAGTTTAGAAGTATTGTAAAAATGACTAAGAAAATGTTTTGATAAAATGATGGTAAGCACACAGTTGACGGTACCCCTTAAATTCCATCATATTTTTTAATCCTACTATGGAAGTCTATGGTCACTTACTGCTGTGTGTTTACCATCATTTCTCAAAATTTCTTTTTTTTTTGTATTCATCAGGAAAAAGAAATCCATAAAGATTTAGAACAACATGAGGATGAGTAAATGATGACATAATTTTTATTTTAAAGCGAACTATCCCTTTAATAACATTGATTCATTCATAAATGTAGATTCTTCTTCCACTGCTTATTAAAAAATTACAATAATTTGATAAAATTTGAGAGGTCAGAGTGCAATGAAGCTGCTTGATCTATTGATATCATGATTTATTGTGATATGGCCCTTAATTCGTTTTTTTTCTTGTCACCCTCTATTTAAGTTAATGTTATGATTTATACATTTGTATTTTATTCTCTTTGTCTTTTCTAAATAATTGGAAACATACATAATTGTCATGTATTGGTACTGTGTTGAGCCGTTTTTATTCTCCTCATGTAAAATGAATACATTTGCCTTTGCTGTAGCCTATCTATAATTTTGTATTTAAAAAAAACAAAATTATACAGACATCAAACACTGTAAATCAAACATAAACTACTTATATATATCTTGATTCTAAACCTGACTAATAAGTTACGTGCCACACAAAGTTGTATTTAGAACGCAAAATGCGCTTTAGATTACAGAAAATAATATAATTATTTCAGAGTATAACATAGATAGAAACAAAGCCAACTGGAATTTTTCAATATCCCATAATAATATTTTCCGACAAATAAAAAAACTTTTTGCACAGTACACTGCAGTTGCCATGATAGCCGCAAGCTGTCGCTGTTGTGACGTGTAAAACCAGCTCGCGCGAGCCGCGTTCAGTTGATGTTTAAAAGCACGCGCGCATAACGGCTCTGACAGACGACGGTAAATACATAAAACATGATTTCATAGATTTAAATACATATTTATTTAATAATTACCTGACATGTATTATCTTCTTGTATTAATTTAAAATTGTATCCAAATTATGAAGCTTAAACTGTCAAGAAATTATTATGAACGAATTATTTGTATTATTCTATAATGAAAAACAGATTGATCGATCATTCAAACATGAAGTCATACTGTAACGTTAATCTAAATATATATATATTGGTGGGTAACACTGATTTTATCTATATTGTTTTCTATGTACTGTAGGCTATATATTTAAATTGTTTCCTCGTGTCCATATCCGCAGGTCATAAATAAAGAGGTTATTTGTATTAAACACGGAAGATATGGAGACTGACGGGTCTGTTTTAAAACTCCCCATAAGCCACAACACTTTTCCTGCAAAATTATGGAAACTGGTCAATGATCCTCACAACAGTTCAGTCACCTGGAGCCCGAATGAAGATGGAGTGATAATCAACCAGCAGCAGTTTGAGATTGAGCTGATGTTACCCGTCAAACAAAATCCCAAACTGTTTAAGACCACCAACTTCCACAGCTTCATCCGTCAGCTCAATCTGTACGGTTTCAGGAAGATGTTAGATGATTCCTCAAAGGCCAGACAACTCCACCACTTTTACAATCCCAACTTTAGAAAGGATCGGCCTGAACTTTTGGTCAATCTAAAGAGACTGACCATCACTAATAGAGTCAAAATGTGTGGAGAGATGGATTGTGCACCAAGGACGAACCGTCGAAAATCTGAGCACACCACTGAGAATCAAGGCCAGTTGAAGTTTATAGATTGTACATTACATTACAAACATGATCGGTTCATTGATCTGAAGATTGTTGTAATACAGTTAAAGAGATACTGCAGCCAAATATCAAAATTAACCCATGATTTACTCGCCCTCAATCAATTTGAGATACATATGTCCAGAGGTGTAAAGTACTTGAGTAATTTTACTTGATTACTGTACTTAAGTATTCTTTTTTGGGATTTTTACTTTACTAGAGTACAATTTAAAATCAGTACTTTTACTTTTACTTAATTACATTTTTTAAGGAAAAAAAGTACTTTTTACTCCTTACAATTTTATTCACAGTCAAAAAGTACTTATTTTTTAGAGATCACTTTATTCTATTTTCCCTTACTCTTACCAAACCAATTGAATTGTGCTGACGGCCAGTTTAATTTAAATGTTATTTATTTTCCTTGGCCGAGATACAGCGTGCCACTCCCTAAAATTCATACGGTCGTAGCTCAGGCACCTTAACGCCCCATTCAGACAGCCAACGACAAGCAGTAGCAGAGCGACGCGATCTCATTCATTTCAATGGAAACCTGGCGACTTCCGGCGACACGAGCGACAGTGACCTTTGGCGACCGTATGGGCGTGTCCAGCGACGCGAGAAAGTTAAGAAAAGTTTAACTTTTGTCGAGCGACTTTCGGGAGCGACTACCAATGAGAACAAAGCAGTGGAGTTCACGTCACCCTTCTCTCTTCAGTTACTGGTGTGGATGGTACTCATTTGTTTATGACAAGCAGATTTAGAAACGCCTCATTGAAAGAGACAAGCGACACACAGCGATAACGTCGCTGGCTGTCTGAACGAGGGGTCAGTCCGGGGTGTTCGCCCTTCGGGTCCCTTATCCTGCCCGAGAGGGCCTTTTCAACGAGCCAACCCTGATGCCCTTTCCCCGGCTGAGATACAGTGGTCATTCGCCTGATTTTCCCACGACCGTATCTTGGATGCCTTTGGGTCGCTTATACCCGAGGGGACTTAAGGTGCCCAAGCTAGAGCCATGGAAAAAATGGGGGAAAGGACCACCGTATCTCGGCCGGGGAATGGGCTAGAGACTCGTGGGTGGCTTGTTGGAAAGGCCCTCTTGGGTAGGATATGGGACCCAAATGGCGAACGCCCTGGACTTAAGGTGCCTGAGCTAAGGCCAAGGAAAAATCCGGGAAGGGTTGACCATATCTCGGCCCGAGAAAGGGCTAGAGACTCTCAAGTGGGCTCGTCGGATGAAGATTTTGTCGCTTCTTTGAAACCGACAACACATTAAGCCAGCAAAGAGTTGGATGGATATCTGGCCTAAGTTTCAGACACCAGGACGTCTCTGCTCACGTTCCCTGCTATTTGCAGCCTCTCTATCAAGACTAAGACCTTGTTCACGATGTCAGTCCAAATCTGATTTTGTTGCATGTCTGACTGGACAGACTCACTGTCCACATTGTGTATCACAACTGTTTAGATCCGATCTGTGCGTCCTGTAGGGTTTTGCCATTTTCTGGATTATCTGCACTGTTTCTATGGGAATGACGTCACACTGGCACAACAATCGTGTTTACAATTTACGTGACGCAACACCATGACCGAAAAGCTACAAAAATACGATCAAGAGCGGTCAGACTTAAATGTATTTCTGGAAATGTGATTTGAAAAGTATTTCAAACCACCTCTGGATATAGCTTGAAACTAGGGCTGCACGATTTGGGTAATTTTTCCCATTGCGGTTATTGATGCTAATATTGCGATGTGCGATTGCGATTATATTAAATGGTATCATGAGTCAACTTGATGGGTTTTAAGGAAAATCCACACACAGTTTAGCTAAAATGTGTATTTGTAAAACTAGAAATGTTTTCGTATTTCCACGTGATGTAGCAACTGCTCAGTGTCAGTAATCCTAAATCCAAAATACCGCCATACAACAGACATAGAGGTTTTTTTTAGCTACCAGATCACTGTCAACCTCCTCTGCATCCATCTTCGCTCTGGTATAAGTGACGACGCACACCACACACGTGCACTGCCTTTTTTCTTCGTTTTTCTTTCTTTTTTTAAACAGCAAGGAAAATCATCAAACTGTTATCAGAAAGTTTGTGTTAACAAGTCCACACATTTATTTATTTAATATAATTGCAACATTTTGCTGTCATATAATCGCACAGGCTGACATTGCGATTGCGATGCGATTAATTGTGCAGCACTACTTGAAACAGAAAAGAAAAAAACAGATTTCATGTGGTTTTTAGCCGTTCACACGTTCTAAATGTGATTGGGTTCCAATCGAATATGCACCAAAATCAGATTTGGACTGAAAATGTGAACAAGAACTAATACAACTCTATCTGCACTGGCTGTCTGTGAGATGCTTTATACTTAATTTTGAAAATCAGCTTCTGCTTTAGTTAAATTCGAGGTTTCAGAACTTTGAGTAGCATGTTGCATACTGAAATTAGGTCGTTTTATATTTTGATAATGAAATACAATTAAATACAAACAGTTGTAAAGCAGGATAAAACCCTGTATGTGGTCTATTCACTTCATTTTTTTAGAGATTAAAAGCTTAAACAAGAATCTCTAGTTGAAATTCTTCCTGTTACTTTTACTTTTTTAATACTCAAGTACAATTTTAATGTGGTACTTTTTACTTTTACTCAAGTATGATTCTGGCCAGATACTTTTACTTTTAATTGAGTAAAATTTACACTCAGTACTTGTACTTTCACTTGAGTAACATTTTTGAGTACTTTTTACACCTCTGCATATGTCCATCATCTTTCACAGTTGGAGTTATTTTAGTAAATGTCCTTGCTCTTCCAAGCTTATAATGGAAGAAAACAGCGATCAGGGAACAACTTCTGATTTTCATCTTTCACAGAAGTAATCCACATGGCTCCATTGGGTTAATAAAGGTCTTATGCGGGTAATCAATGGGATTTTGTAAAAAAAAATCCATATTTCAAACTTTATAAAATATAATATCCATCTTCCGGTTATGACACCATCTTTGCCTCACATGATTCACGTGAGTTTTAGCATGATGAGCATTCATTGCAATTAATACGTCACGCAATGACCTTCATTAACCTCTTGGACCTGTGTACGGTAAATAACTTCTGTGAAGGATGAATTCACTTTTTTGGGCTTCAAAGTGTTTTATTTCACGTTTATTTTCTGTGTCATCAATATGGGTGCACGCATGATGGTTACTTAATGATTGTCTGATGATCTCATGTCAATGCCAAGTGAATTTGTTTTTAGGCTCTGTACATCCATATCAGTACTACGGTACTGAATCCCATCAGCTGAGATCACATGATCGAACCCCGATCGTATCCCATCCCTTGATCTTTCACTACGGCGATGTATCTCCCTTCTACATTGACAAGGGAATCCCAGTTTCTGTTTTGAGGCGATATCCACCTGACATCTCTCACGGGTTTGCCTTTACCCCTAACACCATGCTGCTTCACCAAGAGCCAAAATATGTACCTGTACCATTTTACTCACCATACACATCAAGATATTTCCCACCAGGTAAACCTTTTTATGTAAGCACCTGTTAAAGTATTATAACTTTATTTATATACTTTTATCAGAATTGTTTTCAAGAACTCTAGATTATTTTTATGTTGAACCAATGCATTGTTGTGTTTCGCAGTATTTTTCAAAATACAGAACGATCTCTTTGAGTAACTCGGTTGTTTCTCAGACGAGCTATGAAATTAAATGGAGATCAGATTGAGCTTTTTGCATTTAGATTGTTTTTTAAAGATTTTTCTTTATTATGCTTGCTGAGATCAGAAGACATTATATATATGAAAGTTTTCTAAAACCAAAAGCAATGCTTTACACATATTATTTATTTAATAATTTTTAAAAGCATTTTGGGAGAAGCATCAGAGACAAGTTATGAATTATACACACTTATGAATGAGCAGCCTAATAGCACTTTCCTCTGATGCTATTTATACTTTAGATGCAAATTGAATAGATTATTATGTTGTATGATTTTTGTATTCTCAGCTATTTGTCAGTGTAGCAGAAGTTGCTTTATGGATGTGGACAGAACAGGCTTTGGTCAATATTCATTTGCCCCTTATGGTTATTTCCAGGTAAGAGCTGCTAACAGTACATTGTTATTTTTTTGCTGCTTTAATTTTTTTAAACATTCAATGTCTTTACAGTTTGAAAGCAATTTGAACATATTTTTATAAGTCACAACAACTCACCACTGGTCAAAATATACAATAGTACGTCTGATGTCGATATTAATAGTAAAGCCAATTCTACCTAAAATGCTAGGCAGGAAAAAAATAAATATATTATACATTATTGTGATATACTTTACACTGTAAAACATTTATTGTATTTATGCAGCTGTTTGCCAGTAACTTACTGTAGATTTAAATTGATGTTTTTAACAACAGTTTGTTCAAAGTTAAATGAACATTAAACATTGATTAACTCTTTCCCCGCCATTAACGAGTTATCTCGTCAATTATTAGAAAACATTTGCATAAAAAACCCTGTTTTTGATGAATTTTTATGTTAATCTGTAATACCGCGATTATCCACTTACCCAATTTATGAAGCAAAACGTCATTTAATAATTTTAAACTCTGTGTATGTTTTGATAATCATTCTGAATCTGATCTCTAACAAAATTCCATCACAAAAATTCAATTATTTTAGCTTTTTGCAAAAAAAAATTTTTAAAAGAAAAATACCCATTTTTAAGAGTTTATAAGCAAAGAAAAAAATATATAGATAGGATGAAACATTTTTGCCTGTTTTGTTTGTTTGTTTGAAAGCAGAGAGTCTGTTCTTTCATTTGATATATTTGTATGTTTGTATATTTTTAGAAGAACATTTTCCTGAAAGGCATTTTGTGAAACTTTTGTGAAAATCACAAAAAATGCTGGGGGGCAACTTTTCAAAAAATAGCTGGCGGGGAATAAGTTAACAAGTCTTTATCATCACAAAATAAAACTATAAAATAACAGCCTCATGCAAAGCATTCTGGGAAATCATCATCAACTTTTTCTGTGTCCTTCAGATTTTGGTTCCCAGAATGCTTTACATGCAGTTATTTTATAGTTTTATTCTGTAAAGATAAAGACTTGTTAATGTTTAATGTTCATTTTGAACAAAATGTTGCCAGAAAATAACATACATCTACAGTTAGTTACTGGCAAATTTTAATACTGTAATTTCTACAGAAATTGTTTACAGTGTACCATTATTGTCATATAAAATCGATTAGGTCTAAAATCATTTGGTGCCATTTTCTTTATGAAAAATACAATTCCTTATTTTTTTTCTCTGTGGGAAATGTGACCTGCTGGCTTCTTATGTTTTATTTCACACTCTTCAACATTTTAAAGACTTTTATTATTATTGTTCTAGCAGAACTATTCTGTGAATGACCCCCACATCAGAAATCAAACTCAAGATTGTATACCAAAGGATAGGGGTGACATCAACCTGGACACAGTGTTTCAGATGGTGGATGAGTTTCAGGGTTTACCTAATGTTGACATAGTCCAAGTGGATTCTCCTGTAAAACCCCAACACAACTCTGGCTTATCTGACCCTTCTGGATCTGCTCTTTACACTTTACCTGCTGTATCTGAGCTTGAATCTCTCAATGACCAAAGCTCCAGGCCCAATACTGTGTCATTAAGTTCTGTGCCAAGCCTGGATTCCTCTGATGGTGCTTGTAGAAGGCGCACCGATAACATCAATCTAGAGGCTTATAAACAGTACAATGACATTATGTCTAAATACAGCGTGAATCAGGTCTTACATTCATCTTCTAAGGAAAGGATCATAACCACACAGGACAGCACAACGCTTGGAAAATAATCACTGCAGCTGCTTTGGTACGACTCTTTTAGAAAATGTCACCTCAACACTACTGTGTTTGTAAAAATGATTTCGTTAACTTTAGTGATTATAATTTTGTGGTAATTTTGATTCACAGATGACACTCGATGTTCCGCAGCAGATGTTCATGCAGACATTAGAATATGAATCAAATATTTAAATATATCAGTATTTCTCAATGCTCCATGTTAAACAAATATTTAGCAGTAATTTATATTTTTTTCTATAGTTATTTAATGATTTAGACAGCTATTTAACTAATAGCCACTGACAAAGACTATTATATAGAATTTTTGATGATCTTAAATATATTTCTTATAAATAATTAATCACTACATCTGTAATACAACACAAGAACAAAAGAAAGATTTTAATAGCATTTATTTGTGCTTAATTTGAATAAATTCAGAATGAAAACACTGATAATGTGTGTTATTAAAGTTTATATTGTTTTAGTGGTTATTGTTATACCTATGAAAATATTAAGATGGATGAATTGATTGTGGAAGAGATTCATCCCTTAAAGGGATAGTTCACCCAAAACTGTACTTACCTCATCTAAACCTGAATGAGTTTCTTCTTTCTGTTGAATGCAAAAGAAGATATTTTGGTGGTACCCATTGACCTCCATAGTAAGAAAAACAAATACTATGGAAGTCCATAGATCAACTGAAAAAACGCATACGTGTTTAGATCAACATAAATTCTCTATCTATCTGTCTGTGCCTGTCTGTCTGTCTATCTATCATCTAAAACATCTCAAGGTACATCTCAAGAGTTCATTTCTGCAAACTCTAGGCAAAGGATGACTACACTGTACACTGAAGATGATTAAAATATAACATAGTTTAGATTTATTTGGAATGCTTTTGGTCTTAAAATAATTGTCTTACTTATTTGGTTATATTATTCTAAAATGTGGAAAACATATAAATAAATAATAACTAAGTGTTGTAAAACTTTTGAACCGTACGCACACACGTTTTACCACTCAAGGTTTTAGATCATTTCACTAAAATATTTGTTCAGGATCTTAAAAATAATTTCTCTGAAGGTACCCAGCAAGAAAAAGCCAAGACGGCTAACTCATAGACCCACCCAATATAGTCTGGCTATGATTAACCCACCTATACCCTAAATAACCTTGAGTTTGTTTTTGCCAAAATAACTGTACTATATTGCATCATGTAAGCAAGGTCAAGGTGTTCAAGGTGTTTGCTTTCATTTCTTTTACATGTATACACATTGTCTATTCTTGGGCTATGGTTAGACATCTATTAGACTTTCACTGACAGCCAATTTGTGCCTTGTTTTAACGAAAAATGATTGCTGGGTGCAAAACTATAAATGTTTGTGGACAAAAAGAATAACTCTGCCGACATATACATTTCTTTTTAAACTTAAATCATTTATTTAGATTTTTTTAGATGGATGACGTGGACCAAATGAAGATAAAGCAGCCAATGAACATTTTTGGCAAAATCTGGAAACGTTTACACAGAAGATGCTAAAATATACTTTTTGATATATTTAGATTTTTTTCGCCATGATTCTAAAAGGTGGTAAAAGGATAAAGAATAAGTATTTCAAAACGTAATAAAGATAGTCTATATATGTGTGTATGTGTATATATATATATATATATATATATATATATATATACATGTATGTGTATATATATACATATATACACACATTCACCTAAAGGATTATTAGGAATAACATACTAATACTGTGTTTGATGTTCACCTCCACCTGATTCACCTGATGTTCACTAATACCCCTTTCGCCTTAAGAACTGCTCAACAAGGTGCTGAAAGCATTCTTTAAAAATGTTGGCCCATATTGATAAGATTGCATCTTGCAGTTGATGGAGATTTGTGGCACATCCAGGGCACGAAGCTCCCGTTCCACCACATCACAAAGATGCTCTATTGGGTTGAGATTTGGTGACTGTGGGGGCCATTTTAGTACAGTGAACTCAATGTCATGTTCAAGAAACCAATTTGAAATGATTCAAGCTTTGTGACATGATGCATTATCCTGCTGGAAGTAGCCATCAGAGGATAAAGGGATGGACATGGTCAGAAACAATGCTCAGGTAGGCTGTGGCATTTAAACGATGCCCAATTGGCACTAAGGGCCCTAAAGTGTGCCAAGAAAACATCTCCCACACCATTACACCACCACCAGCAGCCTGCACAGTGGTAACAAGGCATGATGGATCCATGTTCTCATTCTGTTTACGCCAAATTCTGACTTTACCATCTGAATGTCTCATAGAAATCGAGACTCATGAGACCAGGCAACATTTTTCCAGTCTTCAACTGTCCAATTTTGGTGAGCTTGTGCAAATTGTAGCTTCTTTTTCCTATTTGTAGTGAAGATGAGTGGTACCCGGTGGGGTCTTCTGCTGTTGTAGCCCATCCGTCTCAAGGTTGTGCGTGTTGTGGCTTCACAAATGCTTTGCTGCATACCTCGGGTTGTAATGAGTGGTTATTTCAGTTAAAGTTGTTCTTGAATCAGTCGGCCCATTCTCCTCTCACCTCTAACATCAACAAGGCATTTTCACCCACAGGATTGTCGAATACTGGATGTTTTTCCCTTTTCACGCCATTTTTTTAAAACCCTATGGTTGTGCGTGAAAACCCAAGTAACTAAGCAGATTGTGAAATACTCAGACCGGCCCGTCTGGCACCAACAACCATGCCACGCTTAAAATTGCTTAAATCACCTTTCTGACATTCAGTTTGGAGTTCACGAGATTGTCTTAAAGCAACTCCCATGTGATTGTACGTTATTGCATTAATGAGAAATATAGGTGTTCCTAATAATCCTTTAGGTGAGTGTATATGTATATTAGGCCACCACCACCAGCTTTGTTGTTTTAGAAGTTTTAATTTCCATCCATATTTATTTTTCAATCTATTTTATTAAGATACAAACAGATAATACAGGACTTTTCAGGACTAAATGTCTTCTGTAGGCATCGTCTGTTGAGCGTTTTTGAGCAGAATAAAGTAAAAGACTAATTTATTTTAAATTGGAATTTAATTTATTTAGGTTTAAGAGATCCTGCAGTTTCCTGCTATTGCTGAAGTGGAAGGGGAGTTTTCCCTAAAAAATTGATACAATAGTTAACATTTTTAAACAGCTTTTAAAACTACATACATATTTCCTGTATTTTCTGAATGTATTCTATTAAAGAGATTGAGAAACAATTATATATAACATTGCAAAAACAACAAATCTAATTCTGGAATGGAGGCCTAAGCACAGTACTGTATATATAGGTTATTGTTTATCAGTGATGATTGCTGTAAGTGCAGTGATGTGCGCTAGAGGGCGCAGTGTATGTGGATGTAATTGGTCAGATCAGTCTGGTTCTGCTCCACCCTCAGTGTGTCAGTCCCACATCAGGTACACACACACTCTTCAACTTTACACTTTTCCAGCGATCATTGCTGTTCGCGTACGGTTCAACAACACGGAGCTTTGATTTCATACCACGAACAGCGCCTTTAGGATTTTGTACTAAAACCACTGGATTTCACGACCGATTTGCGGATAATCGATTTGAATTTGAGAGAAAAACTGAAGGCGAACAGGTTTGTAAAGGATCAACAGATTGTTCATCTTAATTCATCGGTTGGAATGGATTTATATGTACGTGAACGGCTCTCATTGACACGTGTTGTCGGGAAAGCGTAAGCGATTCGTGCGGTGAAACTTTTCAACATTTTCTTCTCGATTCGTCTTCATTTCGGACCTGACGGGGAAAGTTTTCAAAGGGAGATTATACATCTGATTTGTTGGAGTATTATCAGATCTTTGAGTGATACATTGTCGCATTGATGGATACAATCATTCTGCTACAACCTGTTGCGTTCTGGAATGTTTGGAATCCTTTGAAGTGGACGCGCAGAAGTGAGAGATTATGACGTGACTTTATTAGTGCGTGCGCGCGGGAAACAACAGCAAATCACAATATGTTTCCAGTATTAGCAATCTGACTGGAAGCTCAGGTGATCACATCAAACTCTATGGGTCACCTGTGTGTTTTACAGTGGTGTCTACAGTATGTCATATTTCATCACGTCAGTCATGTGACCCACTTTACTAACACTGAATGAATGCTTAAAAATGACACGTGTGTGATAAAAGTGAAATCTGAGGTTCATAAACGGTTAAATGATTGATTGGTAATATGTTTACTAGTTAAACCTTACTGCAGAATCCTTTGGACACGTAAACCTGACTGCTGGGAATTGTATCTTTTGCTGGGATCCCACTGGACAGGTAGATTTGGGGACAGTGCATCATGTATGGCCGGAGCCCGCCGCTGCACCCGGGACAATGAGGGTTCCTGTGCGGCGACTGGCCGGGCTCTGGCCGTGGCTGCTCATGGCCGCCTTACAGGTGGTGTTGGGCCACACTGGGTTGGAACTAGCTGCTGCCGTTGAGTCGGAAAGATCTGCGCCCAAAGCCATGATCAAGGTGACCCTACTGAAGCAGGAACCCACCAGCAGGCCCATCACGCTGGAAGGAGTTTTCGTCGGAGGCAGTGCCGGCTATGCCGAGGGGAAACTGATGCAGGTAAGCGGTGGATGAAAGTGTTGTTTTGGTCCTGCATTAGCCTACAGGTGTTGGGAAGAGTATCTACACAGGATCTTTAAGAGGAACCCTGGGAATAATGAGGTTGGGAACATACGCATCAATTCTGGAGTTTGTATCCTCCTGGTACTTATGGTGACATGCAGTGTTTCATCATACTGTAGGGTTTGAATGTCCAAACAGCATCTTGTGAGCTCTCAATTTTTCTACCAAGATGTTCAATGATTGTTTTTTTTTTAACTACAAAGTTCCAGATCTTTCGTTTTACTTATGTCATAATATTTAGGTTCCAGGTTCTGTCAAAACATTTGGAGCTTCACAACATGACCTGCCATCCAATTAAGCAACATCTCTGAGGTGGCTTGTTCAATCATTCCTCTTATAAGATCAGAAACACGTACAGATGTAGAAGATCTTGTATAGCTCAGTGGTAGGGCATTGCATTAGCAGCGCAAACGGTCATGGGATCGAACCCAGGGAACACGCAGTGATAAAAATGTTGATGGTATGGGCAACGCTCCGAAATATGGTGCAGACGCACTTCCAGAGTTTGAATCCCAAGATTCCCAACTTGAGGTTCTTTGCCGATCCCATACCCTTCTCTCCACCCTGTTGTCTCCTTAATACTGTCAAATATACCCAAAAAATAATGTTTGCACTGTTAAAAGTGTCTGCCAAATGCATAAATGTAAATGTAATGTCGTCCTTCATCATGTTTCAGGTCAGCATGTAGACCTCTTCGCCTGGGAAGACTTCATATGTGTTGCTCCTAGTGCCAAAAACTCCACCCAGGCTTATTGGAGGTGATAGATTTGTGGTCTTGTAAACAGTTAGGTCTGTTCTCTGAGGCCATACTGCCAGATGTGAAGTCTTTGAAGGCTGCGTACAGCACAGTTCTCTGCAAGAGCAATTCAGATAATGCCAGAGGGGATGCGCTAACTGTATGAAACATGAAAGCCTTTATCCCTGTAGGAAAAAGATATTACACCATAAAAATAGATTTGAGACCAAGTTGCTTTTGTGGAATGTGTGTGTGTTGTATGAACTAACCTAGAAACTAAAGATGTTGTTGTGATTTTAATCTAGCACTTACTGAACTAAATAGTTATTTGCGTCTACTGAATGCAGTTTTTAACCCCAACCATGAGGCTCAGGAGTTCTCTCAATTCAAAAGACACCGCTCCAAGTCCCTCCGATCTAACCCAACCAATCGCTTAGAAAGTGACAGCACATCATTCATGTCTTTCCAAACACTGCTAACTAGTATCTACATGCAATATGTGAAATTGGGAACGCATGCCCGAGCAGAGGAGGATTGTTGTTACAGATCTGGGTTAGTAACTCAAAGGTTGAAGGTTCAAGCCCAGAAAAGTTGCCACTTTTCTCTCTTTTGCATGAGCTAAGTGTGCTGTAATGTTGAATGAAATGACGGAAGTGTATGTAAGGCTCAGTATTCGATGGTACAAGGTGCTGCTCTCTTTAACTCGAGTGCTGAGAGCGTGTCGCTGTTGTTTTTTTGTTGTAGCGTTTACCTGTTGAAACAGGTCTTGGTTGCCCTGGTGGATTGTCCTGCTGTATAATGTTCCTTCCTTTAGGGGACAAAGTGATAGATTCATGTGTCTTTGTTCAGGCCAGATCGCTTGAATACAACATAATGGCTTTTATCTACTTATAGAAGAGTGATGTTAAGTTATCTATAGAATGTAATTATTCAGTTATGTTGATGACGTTTGTAAGGATGTTTTGATCTAAAACTACTTTTTTGCTTGAGCTCAGCTAGTATATTAACCTTTTTGAGAAACACATTTTGCTAATACTTTACATAAGTTCTCATTCATTAATTTTAGTATAATACACTGGAAAAAATGACTTTCTTACTTATTTCTACTGAAAACAAGACAAAAATACTATCTAAAAATTCTTAAGTCAAGATGTATTTTCTTGATGAGGAAAATGACCTAAGAAATAATCTGCTAATGGGGTGAATCCTATTTTTAGATTTTTTTTCTCAGCCCATTGGCAGATTATTTTGCTTGTTTTAAGCACAAATTCACCTAAATTGTATATTTTTTTGTCTAAAAACTAAACTTATTTTCTCAGGTCATTTTGCTCATCAAGAAAAAGCATCTTATTTTAAACATTTTTAGATATATTTACTGAAAACAAGACAAAAATACTTAGTAAGAAAGTCATTTTTTGCAGTGACAGCTCTCTAAAATGCTTGATTTTGATTTGCCAGTCGCGACATTTCAAGGTTCATACTTTTAGTTATCAACCATTTAAAACAAATAAAACACGTAACCCAGATGCTGCAAATCATTTTGACAGGTAGAGCTTAATGTTACACAAAATTACATTCAAATATGTCTTTTAATAACATATATATGACATTATATTTACAAATGATTTAACCAAACAGTGTGTTTGTGACATTTAAAAGTCTTGTCTTATCTTAAAAGCAAAAGTTAACGTGTTTTCCTCACAAAAGGTCTGCATTTGTTAAAAATCCCTTTTTAAATCAATATTTAATGTTTCTTACCTTACTTATGAGGTAAATAGGTGTGTAATAAGCTATTCACGTATTCCAATTTTACCCAACTTCTAAGCAAACTCATAATGAATTTGATATCTTTGAACTGATTCATGAACCTTGCTATGTCTGTTGCAGTATTATGACAGAAGTTTACTGGGCAGTTTTTCAGACAGGGCTTAAGTCTAGTCCCAGACTAAAATGCATGTTTATCTTAACTAAAAACAGCCTCCGCTGACATATCTAAAAATTACAGTGCCATTGTTTTGTCTCAAGATGCACACCAGTAAGGTACTACTCAAAATTCCTAATATAACTAAGGACTAGTTTTAAGGACTGGCTTAACCTAAACCCTCTCCGGGAAACCGCCCCAAAATCTCAAACACTTCATGCAGTTCACGAGACAAGGATCACACAATTTTTCTCAGTGTGGTTCTTTTAGTGAACTGAACGTCTAAATAAAATGTGCATTAACACCATCACAATAATCATAAATATCTGCGATAGATAACCGAGCGCTGCCATGCAGCATTTATTCAGTACTAAAAACTTGAAGCTAAAGAGAGTTGGATTATTGTTGTTTCTTCTTGTTTAATGCAGGCGTGTCGGTCTGGCTGTCCTCGGGCTGCTTTGAATCGGGCTCGTAGAGGATGACAGCCAGTTTTCATAACCACCAGTAATTACACATCCACTGTCCCATTTCATCTTCACGAGCATGTTGTTTCTGCAGGCCACAGGTTGGCGAGCTGCACTCCCCAAATTTAAGTCTCTTTTCTGGGCCTGTCGGTGGATCACAGAGCAGAAAAATACAAGATTAGACATGATGATGATGATGATGGTGGAAAGGTTTAATTTAGAGAGAAAAGCATCTCCTCAGAGTCACTGCCCTCTTTGTTTATTTTTTAGTAAAGATGGGCATTTCAGACGTGACACAAGCTGTGTTTTGTTCTGTTTGAGCCAGGGATAGGTTTGATAGATTATATATTGCATAACAAAAGTTGATTTAGTTTCACCAATTTGCCTCTCAATTTAATGTAAGTATATTTATGTTATATTGCTTTCTCAATATCGGTTTGGCCCTGAGGTCAGTGAAGGCCTGTTTTAAAGTGTTTGCACATGTCGGAGAGGTCAGGCGTTCTGATGCTCCCCTCGTGAATTGAAGCAAAAGCCAAAACCGGCTTTGAGCTTGAACGCTTGTCGTGTCCAGAGGTTTTGCACACCACATCTGTTGAAGTTTTATCTTCTGATTTACAGAATTATTTCCATGTTTCATTCAGGTTAATCATTGTGGTCTTCCCCAAATTGGATATTGGGTTATACTAGCCCTTGCATTAAATAGGGCTGTCACAATTATGAAATTTGGCTGACGGTTAATTGCCTGTTTTATTGCTTTGACATTTAATTCTTATACATTTTTTGGTTTGTTAATGAAATAATTTTCACACATTTTTGTGATTTATTTAAATTACTTTATTTTTTAATACACAGAACACACCTTCAAAAGAATTTATTTAATGAACATATCAAAAAAATTGAAAACTCTTCATAAGAAATAAACACACCAGAGTGTCTAAAAATAACTGAAAATAAAAATGCAATCAAAATAAACTAATACCAATTCTACTAAGGTCATATTAGTACTGGACCACATGTCTCTAGTGGCTGCAAAAAAAAAAAATCAATTCCTTACAGATCCTTATTAGCATCCTTCATTTCCCTAAATTTGGAATTGCTGTTTTGGAAATATATGTTTTACCTGGCAGTTTATACTGTTTCTTTAAATGCTGTTTTTTCCACTGTATTGTATGGCTTTGCAATGTTTCACGTTACACTGTCAGTTAAGTCTCGTTCATTCAGGCGCTGCAGCTCCCCCTTGTGTTTTTTAGAGAGATGTGCAATCATTGCGGTGATCTGAAATCATTGCGATGAGGTCAAATAATCGTGATGAGACGATTATTTAATCATTGTGACAGCCCTAGCATTAAAGCTATTTTAAGATCTTGCATTAATTTCTGCGCTAGATATTTGTGTACAGTGTTTTAATATTTACCTTGTAACAATGCAACTTTACACATTAATATATTAAACTGATGTGTGGTTGTTGTGCACATGTATGATGTTTATGCAGCACTTTGTAAGTGGCTCATCCAATCAAAATGAGTCATTTCATTATTTCAGTTATATAGTTTTCAGTCCGTTATCTTTAACTCACGTTATGACATTTGCAATGAAGCGATGCTTACTATTAATGATATATTTTATACTTGTAGGACTCCAGCAAAAATAAATCTGTGATTTGCAATGAGTCATATCAAAGCAAGTCTCTCAGGTTATCCACACTGTGTTAGAAATCGATTATCGGGTAACAAAGAGCCTGACAGCAGACGAACACATTAGCGCTAACTAAACAAACGTTTTGGCAGCCTGCTATCTATCGTGTAACTCTCCACTTTTAACTAATCTTCACTTACAAGCTTCAATCTCCTTTTCTGATGTCTCAGGAGTGCAGATGATGGGGAGGAAGAGATGAACAAGTTCACGGAGGAGAAGATCAAAGGGCTTTGGAGTTGAAAACGCGAGTCTAGATGATTAAAAAGAAGCTTGTTTACTCTGTGTTTCCGATAGGCTTCCCCTCCCTTCATTCAGATGGATTTCCTGTCTGTATTTCCCCTCTGGAAACTGATAACAGGTTGCCCGCCCCTCCGCTCGCCTCACGACCTGGAGATGTTTGTCTTGTAGCTCTTTTGCTTCTTTGAAATTGTAGTTTAGTTTAGTTTGCATGTGTGTGATCCATGGCAGCGTTGCTTTCCGGAGTATTAGCCATCTATAGGAAAGAAACTTGTGGCATAAAAGACAATTTCTTAAGAATGAATCTGACTAAATACCAATTAGTTAGGGCTAATCAGTCTTATTATTTGGATTTAAATTAGACCAAGCTACCTATGTAACATACTTAAAACAGTTATGATCAGTCGTGAAGAAAAAAATTCATCACTAACTTTTAAGACTTAGAAGTTTATGCAACCAGTTAGGTTTTTGGTGGTTATTTTGGAAATGTAACTAGTTTTAATAAACTTGTCTTACTACAAACATTACTTGCGTGCATCTTGAAGCAAAACAAAGGGTACTGATGTATATTAAGATATGTCAGTGCAAGTTGTTTTTAGTTTGGGCAGCTCATACATTTAGTCTAGGACTAGTCTAATTCCTGTCCGGGAAAACCGTCCCAATATGTTTTACTAGTTATGCTATAAAGACTAGATAAGAGAAATTTCTCTCGCTAAAGGAATATTCCACTTTCATAAAAAAATATATACATTGAATATATACATTCACCTAAAGGATTATTAGGAACACCATACTAATACTGTGTTTGACCCCCTTTCGCCTTCAGAACTGCATTAATTCTACGTGGCATTGATTCAACAAGGTGCTGAAAGCATTCTTCAGAAATTTTGGCCCATATTAATAGGATAGCATCTTGCAGTTGATGGAGATTTGTGGGATGCACATCCAGGGCACGAAGCTCCCAGTCCAACCACATCAGAGGATGGGTACATGGTGGTCATAAAGGGATGGACATGGTCAGAAACAATGCTCAGGTAGGCCGTGGCATTTAAACGATACCCAATTGGCAGTTAGGGGCCTAAAGTGTGCCAAGAAAACATCCACCACACCATTACACCACCAGCAGCAGCCTGCACAGTGGTAACAAGGCATGATGGATCCATGTTCTCGTTCTGTTTACGCCAAATTCTGACTCTACCATCTGAATGTCTCAACAGAAATCGAGACCCATCAGACCAGGCAACATTTTTTCAGTCTTCAGCTGTCCAGTTTTGGTGAGCTTGTGCAAATTGTAGCCTCTTTTTCCTATTTGTAGTGGAGATGAGTGGTACCCGGTGGGGTCTTCTGCTGTTGTAGCCCATCCGCCTTAAGGTTGCGCGTGTTGTGGCTTCACAAATGCTTTGCTGCATACCTCGGTTGTAACGAGTGGTTATTTCAGTCAAAGTTACACTTTGATAGAAAAAAGTTACACTGATATAACACAAATGTTTTTACAGTAAACAAGAGACAAATAGAATATTGGTGAATCTAGAAAAATTTGTTATGCATAACATTTATAAAAATAGCTGTTTGCTTTACGTTGAGTGACACTGAGTGTCTTTTCATTAGAAACATCAAATGAAAGTAATAGAGAAATTTATTGTCTAATGCAATAATAAAAATATCCAAATATCGGCCTCTGCAATATATTGTCCTATCACTACTCTATACTATATCAGCTTTGGGTAAATTAATGCAAACTAGCTTCATCTTGAGCTTTGCTAGAAAATGGGAATGCCAGGGTTTGGGAGGTTACAAGTAAGTCCATTATGTTCAGCAACACTCCAGACCTTCTGCCCTTTAATTCAATTCAATTCACTCAATTCAATGCAATGTTTATGTGTGAATAACTGTGTATGTGAGACATAAACAAATTGAATACATTAATTGCATTGAAGAGCACCCGGTCTGGAATATTGCTGAACATTATTGCAAAAGGAAAGGAACCAATCATCTTCCATGCTTTCATTTCCCAGTAACTGCTGGTTGTTTGCTTTGTACCATTGTGAAATTCGTGAAGACGAAAGGAACAGAAAGATCTTTTTAGACCCTGCTGTCATCTCACAGTACTTGCTTTGTTTTTTTAACATGACATTGACATGGTTGAAACATTTATGTTGACATGTTCTGTATGTTGTTTTGTCTTGTAAATGTGCTTTATTTGTGAACAGTAGTTGTGTAAGGTATGTCATATTCAGTGTGTGTGTGTGTGTGTGTGTGTGTGTGTGTGTGTGGAGGGTTGAAGTGGAGGGCAGGCATGGCAAAGCTCTTAAAGACACTGGGCCACAGTCTCTTGTTTTAGTCATTAGATGAGAAAGGAATGCTGGGATGTATTCGTGTCTGTCAGTGGCATGTTATACAACACATTCCTCTGGAGGTTTCAGTGTTACAGGGGCTTTATCAAGCTAACCACGTTGTATATACAGTAAAATAACCGTATACTGTCTGCAATACAGCCAAACACTTCAGTGGGCTTTTACAACTCATTTTTTTTTTTTACATTATTCTGGGGTATTTCATGCTGTTCTTTATACAAGGCTGGACGATATTGACCGAAATTCATACACTCTCATCAGAAATAAAGGTACAAGAAGGTTCAAAGGTTGTCTCAAAGGTTGTAAAAAAGAACACTTTTGTAACTAAAAGGTGCATATTGGTATGTCAGAGGTACATATCTGCACCAAAGTAGTATAAATTAGGACCTTTTTAAAAGACATCGTCCCAGTGACAACTTTTGTACCTTTTTTCTTGGTAATTGTGTGATGAATCGAGAGCTATATGATAAATATCTCTGTTTTCTACAAAGTGGAATAAATGTTTACATGCAAGTCAAAGCATCATGTAAGATGTCTCAATCACCTTTATTAAAACAGCTGATGATGAAAATAAAATTCAAGAGACACCTGCACAAAATGCAACCTGGTTGGAAAGCGTCCGTCTGACCTCAGTGTACAGGCTGCAGAATGATTAATCGTGACTAATCGTTTGCAGAATAAAAGTTTTTGTTTACATCATGTATGTGTGAGTACTGTGTAAAATAATTATGTATATATAAATACACACAGATATTTAAAGGGATACTTCACCGATTTAGCATTCAGCTTTGTATCTGTAGAAACCCGGCAGTATTACTGAATGACCATGTTTCCCTCCATCATTTCCCCCTGAGAGGAGAGATATCTGCATTTTGGTTCTGCAAAAAAGTCCTCCGATGATGTAATATGACGATTTTTGCATCATCGGAGGACTTTTTTGCAGAACCAAAATGCAGATATCTCTCCTCTCAGGGGGAAATGATGGAGGGAAACATGGTCATTCAGTAATACTGCCGGGTTTCTACAGATACAAAGCTGAATGCTAAAACGGTGAAGTATCCCTTTAACAAACATTGACATGTGTATATATACATTTTTATATTTAATGTATAGATATATTTTTTTCTTAAAATTATAAATGGATCTGTGTGTGTGTATTTATATATACATAATTATTATAAACAGTACACACATATATATGATGTAAACAAAAACTTTTATTCTGCAAACGATTAGTCGCGATTAATCATTACGCAGCCCTAGTACTGACTTCTGTTGTAAAGACAAACAGTCATATATTGTCTATATATTGCCAAAACCCAATAGCCTATATACTGTCCAGCCCTAACTATTTGTAATTCTTTCTGTATATTTTTGGGGTTCATATAATTTCCCCAAACTTTTATGATCTTTAGTTTGGTTTGGAAGACAAATGTTTTAAAGGGTTAGTTCATCCAAAAATAAAAAATGTAGGGATGCACCGATAGGATTTTTTGGGCCAATACCGATTTAAACAGACAACTTCTGGCCGATGCCGATACCGATATTAAGCACTTGTATACAACACTATACAGTTGGTCTATTTGCTAGTTTATTTCTGCATCAAATTATTTTTACTGAACATGGATTTGATCTAATTAACATTCAACTGACCAACATAATAAGAGAGGCACAAATTAAGCTAAAACAAATATAATAAGACAGCATGACAACCTTCAAAAGTGGTTTTTGCTATTCAGCATTTATTTTATTAACAACATGAACTCATTTTTTTTTTTTTTACATATAATGGATTTCTTTATGCAGGTAATTAATGAACAATCGGTATCGGCCTTTCTCGTGCTATTGCCGATATACCGATGGTTTCAAATTAATAAAAAAATCGGCCGATAAATATCTGCGGCCGATACATCGGTGCATCACTAGAAAAATGTATCATTATTTATTCACTCTCATTTTGTTACAAACCTGTATACATTTTTTTGTTCTGATGAACACACAGTTAGATATTCTGAGGAATGTTTGTTACCGAACCGATCAAAAGCCCCATTGACATCCACGGTAAGAAAAAATACTATGAAAGTCAATGGGGCTTCTGATCGGTTTGGTTACAAACACAACATGAGACATGAGGGGACATTTCACAAGACTTTTTTTAAGATAAATAAATCTTTGGTGTGCCCAGAGTACATATTTAAAGTTCTAGCTCAAAATACTATGTAGATTTTTTATAACATGTTAAAATTGCCACTAGGCAAAAATGTGCAGTTTTTGGGTGTGCCGTTTAAAATGCAAATGAGCTGATCTCTGCACTAAATGGCAGTGCCGTCGTTGGATAGTGCAGATAAGGGGTGGTATTATCCCTTTCTGACATCACAAGGGGAGCCAAATATCAATTACCTAGTTTTTTACATGCTTGCTGAGAATTGTTTACCAAAACTGAGATACTGAGTTTTTTCCCTACATTTTCTAGGTTGATAGAAGCACTGGGGACCCAATTATAGCACTTAAACATGGAAAAAGTTACATTTTTATGATTGTCACTTACAAAGGCAACACTTATTCACCAACAGGGCGATCATTTTCTTTAATGTTTTAAATCTAGATTTAATGAGGCTTGAATTAAGCCTGTGGAAATGTTTCTTTTAATGTGAGTCAGTCGTCGCTGTGTTCGTAGGTCCTGTACGATTACTGTAAGTTATTAATAGACGATTAATTCAGTTCATTTGTGAGTTATGAGTTTGTAAGCAAGAAAAAATTTTCTCATCCTGTTTCTCATTAAATCAGGCTGAAGTTATGCTAATAGTGCTCATTTAGATCCATTAGTGTTTATGTGTGTATTTGTATTTGTATTGAGTCATCACATTATTGACACTCGTAGTCAGCATGAAGTGGTATGTGCAACTCTTTCTTGTGAAAAAATGTCTTACTCGTCAGGATTTAATTGGATGGTGGAAATGGGGGCGTTCCAGGTCTGAATGGAGCCAGATGATTGGTTGAAGAGTGATGCAGAAGGTCAGGGTGTAGCACTGATGCCTAGGACATACTTTCTCATGCCAACAATGTATAAATGACACTTTTTTTATATTCTAATAGTAACAGATGTTATTTTATTTTGTCATCACAGTTCATGATTGAGACTGAGCTCTGTCCAGGTTTTAAAGTCAGGACATCAGATGAACGGTGAAGTAATTTATTGCATTTTGATGAAAGATTTTAAGGAAGATTATTTAATCTTTTGAAGTAAAGACACCTTTGAGACATCAAAAGGAAGTTCATCTTCCTGCCCGGTGGTCTTCAGTTCATGTCGGTGATACACAGAAGATGAGCTTTAGTTGCTGATTTGCAAGTTTTATATGAAACTAGGTGGAGCCATGTGATGTGCAAGGGGTTGATCTTCTTATAAACATTCATTTTATTTCTCCCTCCCAAGAAGACAAAGTAAAAAACTGTTAAATTGCTGTGTCTCCTTCATAATAGCTGTTTAAAGGAATTGTGAAATATGGGTTATAAACACAATTATCATTCACAGAGTCCATATGAGATCTGTGAGCTCAGCAGTGTTTCTCTGACTGTAATGAACGATGATAATTCACAAAGCTCAGCTGAGATGATGAGATTCAGATGTGTACGGTTGAGTTTATGGGAGGAGATCAGCCATAAAAACATCAGCTGAGTGTCAAACAGGAATTGATTTCTTCATAAAAAAGTGAAATCTTCATAAACAGAGCACATCTCTTGTTTTATTTGTGCTCGATCAGTGTTTAACTTGATAAATCAGTGATCTGCCGCACAACCGGACCTGACGGCTCTTAATATCAATATGCAATCTTAAACCTTCACCGTAGTTTAATCTTCGCATCCAAACAAATGCTTAATGCTAAGAAAATAATTACTTGGTATATAATTTAATATTTAATTTTTTTATTTCTATTTTCATGTAAAGCGTCTTTGAATCCATGGCCTCGTACACACTGCAAACTTTCAGGAGTGGTAACCACATTTAAATGCGGGAGTGAATCCCCGAAAATGCAATGATTGACTCAGAGAGATAACCATGGCAACATTTTGCCGTTTCACGTGCTTATCATTCACAGCTTTGACCAAAATAATATTACAGACAAAACGCCATCTTGCAGTGTTACCAGGAGTTTGTGGTGTTTTTAAAGTGTGAAGGTGCCGGTTCCAATAATTTAATCTTTGAGGGAAAACATTTGGATTTATTTTGGTTTATTATTGGATTTTTTTGTTCATTGTTTTTATTTCGTGCAAGATCTGGCGACACTAGTCAGCGAAAGCTCGTGCCTCTGTCTTTTTCTGCACCGCGCATACATTGAAAAAAATGATTCATTCAATTTACTCATTTTTTTCAAGGTAAGTGGTCGCAATCAATTTATTTAAGCCACATTTAAGCAAAAGTTTTTTGTTTTGTTTTTCTAATTTTTTTTGTTTAAATGTAGCTTAAATAAATTGATTGCGACCACTTAACTTAAAAAAAAATAGTAAATTGAATGAAACATTTTTTTCAGTCATAACCAAACTGAACATCTAGTTGTTTATTAAGTATTTAAATTTGCATAATGGACTTAACAGGTCTCTCTTCTGAAAAAATAAATGCCTAGTAAGTCTTCTGTACACTGAAAAAAATTATTCATTAAATTTAAAAAACAAATTTAAGGTAAGTGGTCGCAATCAATTTATTTAGGCTACATTTAAACAAAAAAATTGAAAAACAAAACAAAAAACTTTTGCTTAAATGTGGCTTAAATAAATTGATTGCAACCACTAACTTATGCAGAGTTTCTGTAAATGCGGTTGTCACTACCTGCATTTTGCGGGAGTTCATTCAGTTGTACAATCTGGTTGTCAGTCCTGTAAATTACTAAGTTTGTGTGTACAGAAAAGGATGAAACATTAAAAGGTTAAGTGACGTCAGAGCCGATGTAGTGGGCAGCGCTCCGACATGTGGAGCTTTCGACGACCTGAGTTTGATTCTCGACTCGTGGTCATTTGCCGATCCCATACCCCTCTCTCCTCCCTCTACTTTCCTGTCCTTTTCTTACTCACTGTTAAAATAAAGGCAAAATGGCCAAAAAATAACTTTAAAAGATTAATTGACAACCGAATTTATATGCAGTATGTACGAGGCCAATGAAACATTGTATAAAACGCGCTATATAAATACATATCTTAAATATCTAAAAGCAAATGAACTTGACACAAAATGACATGAACTGGGTATGAGGAAACTGCATGAAAAATTCAAGATATACTGTTTTATTACATATAAAGTTGTGAAGCATGGGTCATCATACTGTATGTTGTGTGTCTGAATGATTTTAGTAAGCATGCCTGCTTTGATCAGGTGGAAGCTTGTTAGTCTAACATCCGTCAATGTGCTTAAGCAAACTAACTTGTTTGTGATTTTGTCAATCTCTGTGTGATTGTCTCGTGGTTTTATTAATAGCCTGCATCGTTTTTCTCCGGATGTGTTTTCCGAGAGGAATTTTAGGACTTTGTAAATAACACGCATCGTGTAGCTTTTCCATTAGTAAACATCAAACGCTGAGTTTAAACGTAGGAAGACGGTGATTAGAGAAGAAAAAACAGAGAGACAGATGGGAACCGTGTGGAAACTCGCTGGCCATACACACACTTCAGTTACATTAAATGTCTTTAAGTCATTATGCTTGATCATCAAACATAGAGAAACTTAGATGCTAGATGTTTAGCTTTTCATTGAGATGTGAGCTCCGGAAATACAGATCTTCATAATGTAAGCTGGGTCACGCTTTATCAATAAATGATTTTCTGTGTGAACCTAAATTCAGTTTGCTGTTTTAAGCAAGTGTCACTGATATTCATCTGAAATGTGTGCTGTGTGTGAGGTTTATGTGTGTCATTTACTAAACCCCATTACCTCACATCAAAGCGTCTTGGATCTTGTGCAATTCTGACTACAAAAGCCATATTGTACGCGCACTCACTGACGCTTTATGCTCCTGGAAATCACATGCTCGCCGTGCAGACGGCCAATGGCGTTCGCGCTGTCCCTCACCTGACCTTTCCTCGCCTTTCTCTCCTTGTAAAAGAGTTCAGAGTTGACTGTCAACTGGTTTGTGCCAACCGTGCCTTTCTCAAACACTCCTTCAAAGTTTCCAAACAACCTCGGTTCAGGCCTCAGAAAAGGTGCCGCCCGACAAGACATTTTTCCAAGATTTGTAATCATGGTAATGTTTTTTTGATGCTTAAGCAAATATATTCGATGCAGGTTGTGTTAGCAGATCGGCGTGTTGGAACAGACCGTTTTATTTGCTTGAGTTTTTCTGTCACTGTGGACAGTTTTATTTGCTTGAGTTTTTCTGTCACTGTGGACATAAAGGTCTATCCACTGTCTGAAACATGCTGTACATGCAGGGCCGGCCCGTCCAACAGTCAATACAGGCGATTAACTGGGGCCCCGCGACAAGACGAGGGCCCTCCAAGCATAAAAATAAATTTGTCATTACACAAACCGCATAGACACATCGCACACAGATCAATGGTCGGGCTTCTAATTGACTTCACTTGTCTCTGTTGAATCCAATGGGGTCGCTGTGTCCATTTCTTTTACTGTCTATGGTATTTGCGCTGGTATGGCATGACGTCCGAATCACATTCATACTACCAGGATTCATACTACAGTATACAGTACATACTGTTTTAACGGTCAGTAAGTAGGTACTTCATCTCATTCAGTATGCGGTTTCAGACGCAGCAATGATCTCACCTAGGGCCCTATAACCTCATGGGCCGGCCCTTTCTACATGAATGCAAGGCAAGATTTTCATTGCATCTTTATGCTTTAAAATCTGTTAGCCAGTAAGATTAGTATTGAGAAATTTGTCATTTTTGTTTGCTATACACTTCAGACGGTCATGGGGTGGGCAGTGGGTGTGGCAGTGGGCGTGGCTATGCGAGACCTTTGCTGTGTCATCGTCTGAAGTTCTTACACTCATTCAGACCGGTAGGAAAGTGTATTTCTCATCCAGTATTGACTTTTGTGAGCTGCTTCTAACATTGGCACGATCTTAAGAGAGCAGCAGTCATGTCATGTTGGTCATGCTGTCTTTCACATCGTGGCACTGATGTAGGGATGCATCTGATGTCTGTGTACCAACAATTAAAAACTGTGTGACTCGACCGTCCTCTCTCACTGACTGGAGAACAAAGAAAGAGAGAGAGAGAGAGAGAGACATGATGAGCATGGAAAGAAAATCTCTCTCCCCGTGGTGCCCCTGAGTCACATGACCCTGACACTGGCCTCTCTCTCTCTCTCTATGTCTCTTTCTGTCTCTCTATGTCTCTCTCTCTCTCTCTATGTCTCTCTCTCTCTCTCTCTCTCTATGTCTCTCTCTCTCTCTCTCTATGTCTCTCTCTATGTCTCTCTCTCTCTCTCTCTCTCTCTCTCTCTCTATGTCTCTCTCTCTCTCTCTCTCTCTATGTCTCTCTCTCTCTCTGGTGTTGGAGGTGAAATGCTTTGGCTCACTGCAGGAATGTTTAAGGACTGCTGCTCTGTTGGCTTCTGCTACTAAGCTCAGATGATTGAAGCTTCACAAGTCACAGAAAGCACACACCATTAACCCATTGCTCACAAGACAAACTTTATCCATTGGTCTTGCTTTGTGTAATTGTCTCTTAGTTGTAAAGTCCAGAACTTGCATCACACAGTGCGGTGTTAGTTTTATTCACAACATTATTTTCTATCTCTTTTTGCTTTGTCTCTTCCACTTCAAGGCCTCTGTTATATCAGTCGAAGTGATGTTTTGTGTCGGACTGCAGGATTAAACCAAACATGCACACCCTGAATTTTTTATTTCCCATTCTGCACTTCGTTCTGTGTCCTCCAGATTCTTTTTTGTAATTTTTTGTAATCCTTGTTATTCTTTATATGAATTGTATTTATACTGTTACTCAGTTTTCTAAAACAGGATTTGTAAAAGCGATCTAATATGTGTTATTTACCAAATATCAGATCTACTTACTGCATTACAGTATAAGGAAATTTAGCCAAAAGTCACAAGTTGTTGACCCCCTCCTGTATTTTGGTGTGTTAATCAAGTGTATGTTACTGTGTGTGTGTGTGTGTGTGTGCTGTGTCTTCCTGTCCGAGTTTGTGCGGCTGGTTTCCCTTTAGATAATGATATGTCTCCCAGAAGACTCTGGACTGTCTGGAACGCCGGGCAGCACGTATGGCCTCCAATTGCATTCCTCATACACACACACTAACACACACACTTTACATTTTGAATGATCATATTTACTTCTGTCCTTTTCATTATTGTATTAAAGTAGCCAATCATGGCTGTGTTAAGGCCATGGTTAAGGTTGTTGTTGAATCAGTGTGAAAAACTATGAATATGTTAAGCTTACATACAGATCAGTGCTGTAAATTTAGATACGGCAGCACATTGAATATCATTGGTTCTTGCACGTCTTGTGATGAAATATGCATATGACAACTAGTCAAGAGTCACGCAAAAACATGGGACGTTATCGAAATGTATGCAAATACAAATGTGTTCAAAATAATATGGTAGGGGAAATTCCCTGATTCGCTCGGTGCATCAGCATAAAAAGTTAACTACGCAATGCATTGCTTTAAAAACTGTGCATCGGATTTAATTCGCATTTGCATTGTGATGCAAAATGTTAGAAACCATGCATCGGTTAAAAACAGATTTATTTATATATAATTATTAGTAGATGCACTATACTTTTATTATTTAGAAAGTGACCAATATCCAAGTCACCAGCTATCCTTCACTAAGTAATTACAAATCCGTTGGTGTCAGAAGCAAAAACAAAATGTGTTAAGGAGATGCACATCCCTAGCGCAAAGTTCTGCGTAAAGCGTAACACACTTTTACAAGGTGTTTGGACAAAATGTGTGTTGGCAGTGTGTGAACACAACCACCCTATGTTAAAAATTTTGTAAAAAGGCTATAATAGGGACTCCAGTGTTTCCCACAGGATTTTGAGAGACTGTGGCGGTGATGACGTCACACGCTATTTAGCATTTATGTGACGTCATCACGTGTTTGGGTTTCATCAAGTGTTGGCAACTGAAATATGTTTCACTTCTACTTTTTGATCAGTCACATTATATTGCATTTTAAAGCAACTGAATGCTATTTTAGTGACTAAACATGACCCAGTAACACCTCGTGTTTAATCCAACCTGCTGTTCCTTTAACTGCTACTAAAATCCTGATTATAAACGTGACATCGTCTGACAAAATCACAATACATTTACATTGAAGAGAGAAAGCGCTCATGTCAAGAAACGTGTCTGTGTGTGTGGAAAAGACTAATGCTAACCTTTCGTTAGGTCATGATAAACTAGATCAGTCTTCTTCTTTGTCAGTAACATCCGTGACAGATGATGACGTTACGCGAAAAAGAAAGTATACGGAGGAACGGACATTAAAGCACCGCATGTGAGAGAGAGACGTGCGCTGCCGAAGTGCAATGCACGCAACACGAGAGAGAGAGAGAGAGAGAGAGAGAGAGATACTGCCGTTTTAAACAGTAAAATATACATGTTAATATGAATCATGAAAAATCTATTCGTGGCGGCCAGTGTTGATTCCGTGGCGGTGCGCCATGATTAAATCAATTTATGGGAAACACTAAACTTCGTATTAACAAGGCTGCTCAGTTGCTGCGTTAAACTTGTATTGTTTAGCATATAATAGTTTTGTCATTATTTTGATAAAAAAGCTATTAAATTAATTATTTATTTAATTATGATTATGATATGGGTTCATATGAATCTTTAAACCATAACACAGGCATACAAGTGAATTTGTCTGGTGTTGAAGATGATATTGGTGATCGTGTGTTTGTGATCCCTGCTTTTCTTTCCCTCGAGTCGCATCTTCCCTTCATTTCCTTTAAAACCTGATTGCCTGGCCGGATCTGCAGTGGGCGTGGCCTGTCGGATCGCTGTAACGATGGAGAATTTCTCTTTTGATCTGAACATTCCTCACTTTTATTATATTAATGCAGGGGCTCAATTAGTGTTGAGTGCGCTCTCAATTTTGCATTCCTTCCATTCGACGCAGGTTTGCGGACCCGCGTTTGTTCGGACACGCTCGGAATGTTTCTTCAAAGAGCTCCTGAACGTTTGGCCACGTTTATGCGTGCGCGCTCAACTTTGACAGCGGCAAAACCATTTGTAAAGTTATTGCTTCATACTCGCTTCGAGCGGCCATCCATCTTAAACGCTGAAGAAATAATTAACGTTCCTACTCATTTACCGTACGAGCACGCATGGAAGTGTTGTAGCCATTTAGTAGGCAATTTTATCCAAAGCAAGCAACGATATGAATGCATGTGGTTTATATGATTTAGGGGTTGTTATGGACTTTGCTTTTACGCCGGTCATCATTTATCCCAATATTGACACCATATGTTTTAATTAAACAAAAGGGAGATTGTGGAGCATGAACACCTGTGACCGTTACATCGATGAATTATTAAAAAAAATTTATTAACATAAAACAAATGATCCCAGAACGTGTATGATATGGGTTTCAGCGTCTCTCTTTCTGTGTTTGTGGACTGTTAACTATTAGCAAAGCATGTGTAATTTGGCTGAATCCCAGCACTCTTGCACACACATGGGTGAATATCAAAAGGCATTATGGCCCGAAGGCGCTCGGAGAAACGTTGCTTTCGAGACGCTATTGTGCCACGTTCTTCCTCATTTACTCACTTTCATATTCATATTTCTTTATGTCTATTGTTCACACAAACTTGATAAACACACACAGATGTTGCTGCTCATTTGTAGCTCCGCCCCGCTCTCTCCGGTTACTGATGGCGGTCGATCAAAGGCCCATCGCCTGCAGCACAACTTTACTGTGTTTACTTACCCTAATATCTCCCACAGTACTTCAGCCGAACGGTTATTCATTAATTTCCTCTTTCCCCGGTGTTCCCGTCAATCCTGTGCACTGACTCTTTTCTTTTTTTTTCTTTTTTTTTAGAGGAGATATGAACTTAAAAGTTTGGTGGACAGTTTGTCAATAAGTGTTTAAATTAAATTAAAGATTAGTTGACAAGGGAATGTAAGATTTTGAGCTCTCTGAAACAATAGATGAACATTTGGCTATGTGTGGTGTTGTGTATTGTTAACACGTCCATCAATCATCAGATGATAAAGATGATTGATGGGAATCCAGTGGGGAAAACCCTTCCATCTGACTCCTGATTGGCTCCCTTGCACTTTTATCTATTTACCTTTGGGGCTTCTTATTGGTTAAAAGTACTGTGTCATCTTTTTAGGCATTTTCATGCTGAAGCAGTTTTTATGAAGGCCAGTGTGAAACACTTGTACCTTATGACTTTAATCTCTTATGCTGTCTGAATCTTTGACTATACTATATATGAGCTCATACTGTATGCAAATACCGCTAAACGCCACATTTGTCAAAAATGAGAGAATGAAATTAACCGAATGCTGTTATTTGTTCATCAAATACTTTCGTTTCAGTGTCATTGTTTTGTCTCAAGATGCACACCAGTAATGTATTCCTGGCCAGGATTTTGGATGCGTCCTCCGAAAGTTGCATTTGTCAACCGCATACGTCATTGAGGTTCTGACATTTCAATTAAAGACGTTATAAAATTAACATTTATTTATACATTTAATTCTTAGCATGAAATGTAACGCTTGCTTTTCTGAAATAAAACATGGAATAAATCTCGATGACGCATGCGGTCGACAAATCCGACTTCCAGGCCAGGACGTGTCTGGGGAAAAAATGTCTTATTCTCATCTCAATCTCGTGTCTTGTTTCGTCTTGTGGGGTCTCATCACACCCCAAGAAAATGCATCTTGTTTTTTGTCATAAAAGATAAAGGGTCTTAAAAACTAATGGACACATGCACACTGTACTATGAAATTGAATTTCATTTTCATGATATAGGTCTTAAATTTCATTCATAATGGTCTTAAAAAGGTCCTTAAAAGACTTTATGAAACCTGCAGAAACCCTATCCCGGCTTCAGGCCATTTAGAAAGTTTGTTGGCAGAATTTATTAAACACCACAATGATTTTTCAGCAAAGTCCTCCAAATGCACGAAAGATGAATTGGATAAATGACAACGCACATATGTCAAGGTGCAACAGTTTTTACCCAGTTAAATGAGGTTTACCAAATATATTAGCATATTGACTGATTTATTTGCCTTTTACCTTTATTCAGAGTGAAGAGAAACTGCAGACTTTTTTTATTAGTGTAAATTTTTGCATGCACTTAGAGGGTTTTGCCAGCCTGATCTCATGAGAATTCGTAGATATTTCGTAGATAGATCGTAGATATAAGTTGGCTAATTCGTATGAACTCATAGGGAGTTAAATGTGCAAAAACGTACGATTCTCATGAAAAAAACTATAACCCCGCTCCTAACCCCAACGTCAAAGGGGTCAAGGCAAATCTTGCAAAAATCTACGAATGTGGTCGTTTAAATTAATACGAATTAGTAAATTGAATGAATAATTATTTTTCATTGTATGTACGAATTCTTGTGAGATAGCATTGTTTTTGCAGCTTTAATTTGTATAATACAGATGAAATGACTAAAGTGACATTTGTGAAATTTTAATTAATAACCTAATAACCTTTTTATTGTTTATTATTTATAAGTAAAATGACTGAACCTTAACATAAGAGTCTGATAAAACATTTACAAGAAAAGATGTCAGACGCACTTGGAGGGTTTCACATCTAAGATCGTCATATATACGATATAATATTTACATACTGATTTACATATCATTTACACATTCTGTACAGTTTGAGTGTATACTGCACAATACTGTTGCCTAGCAGTGCTGTATACCAGCAGGTGAAGTTGATGGCTACCCTGGTCTTGATGGTTATTATTAAATCCATCAGCTGAAGTCACGATTGAAGCTTGTTTTATCTTGTTTGTACCGTGATCTTTACCACTCGCTATACGACAGGCTGCTGTTCCTGTTGACCTTGACATTGGTGGGATTGTTTTTCCTCGTCAACATGCTATGAATCTGCTGTATAATATTTCTGAAGTGCCAGCTGCAGCGCGCCTTTGTGACATACTGCTGAATGGATAGCATGACACAAACGCTGTCAGAAGACATTGTCCTGGACAGAGATACTGAAATCAATCTGGATTGTTGGCGGAGTTTGAAGTTCATACACTACAGGGATACAAACATACAAGTAGTATTTTGGATAACACAAAGACATTTTCATCTATTTTCATTTAAAGTCTCCAAACAAGATATGAGCAGCTCAGATGCAAAAGCCGTAAAAAATTAGGTAATGATATTAACCGAATGCTCTTGGCGCGTATTATTAGGTCATCAAATACTTTAACTAAATGGTTAAGGGTTAAAAACAATATTTTCCACACAAATATTAAATTTATTTATAAATAAAATATTATATATAATATACTATAATATATTTTACATACTGTACATTATTGTAACATCTACTGTATGCCCCATCTTTCTGAAACGCAACTATTTTTACAAAGTTCATCGTGTGATGGAGATGTTTCGCCCCATACCATATTTACAATATCAGCTCCCAAAGCACAGCGTCTCCAAGACATGGCAGCAGCAACAACACTACAGCGAGAATAAAAGTAACGCCTTCTGTCTTTGCCTATACATGTGGGCGGTGTTATGCAAATCTTCCTACACAGTGACGTAGATATGTGGGGGCGTGTTTGAATGAGGCTTCACTTTTCGAAAGAATATCTCTTTGGGTTTGAGATTTTAACCTTTGCGACTTTATGGATCTTCTATATCAGGGGTCCCCAACCTTTTTTTCACCACGGACCGGTTTCAGCTTTAAAAAATTTTCGCGGACCGGGGGGTGAGATTGGGGTCGCTGAGTTGCTGTTCAAACGTGCTGAAAATCCTCCTTTTCGAAATGTACATTTTGAACGGAAGTAAAGATAACAACCATGCATTAGGAAAATTAATAATTGCTTTATTAAGGCTATAGTATATTTTCTATAGACGTGTAAAACCATATTTTGGCGGATTGTTTTTTACTTTCATTGTTTTTACTAGTTTTCCTGCACATTTAGTCTTAATAATTAATGGAACCTAAATGAACTTGGCTTGCTGTTCTCGAAGGCAGCTCGAATCTTGGTCGGGTTCGAGACCCAATTCCAAGTAACAGAACAGAAGAAAAATGCAGTGAAGGAGGATAGATGCCAGAAGAATTGCGGCTGCGGGCGCAGAGGCACGGAGACTCATGTTTACCATATGATTTTAAAAGTTTAGGTTCCTTTCAAACCTACGTTAAAAGTGTAGCCGTTAAAATATTATTAGCCTAATAGTTTATTTTGATCATGGTGCTACGATCGATGGACAATTCTGAAGTTGTTTTAAAGAAAAATAATTACTTTTTTGTCATTTGCGCTGTCACACATTTGAACGTCTCCGCATATGTACATCATTGCGACGTACATTTGCAAATGATTCATAAAGTCATACCTCCGCAATTCTTTGATCGATTGTGTTTTAGAAGTACTATATGCTCAAACTCTAATGACAGCAATGTGATCGCTGATGCGCTGGTAGAGAGAGAGAAGCGGAGAAAAAGAGAAAGATCGCGGCTCTGTTCAAAAGTGGAAATGATTGATGTTATTTGAAGTCGGCTCTTACAGTACAAAATATCTGATTAAGCTATTACGTGGCTATTATACACATTTTTTCTGGACGTTCTTGCGACCCGGTGGCAACTTGTCCACGACCCAGTACTGGGTCGAGACCCAGTGGTTGGGGACCTCTGTTCTATATGCACAAACATCTTTTAACACTACAAAACATGAAATCTTATCATATGATAGGGGTGTGTGGAGCAAAAACTAACGCTGGGTTAGTTACACGGATGTGTGTTTACATTGTTGCACAGCGTTGAGCATTTTGGTTTTCCGGTATTTTTTTCATGCTGCCAAAAGACGATCTTCTGCAGATTATTGGAAATGTATAATGTTTTTCCAGAGAGTTATTGAGGAACGAGTGTTTTGGTGGCATGTAAATAAAAATTTTCATCATATGTTTTTTCTGTTTCTAAGTTGGGTGTGTAAGATACCAAATCCAATGCTATGTCATATTAAAGGGATAGTTCGGCCAAAAATGATATTAAACCCATGATTTACTCACCCCCAATCTGTCCGAGTTGCATATTTCCATCGTTTTTCAGACAAACACATTTTTGGATATTTTAGAAAATGTTTTAGATCTTTCAGTTGATTAAATGTAATGTTACGGGGTCCAGCCATAGTCCACGACCTTCAAGTCCAAAAAAAGTGCGTCCATCCTTCACAAATTAAATCCAAACGGCTCCAGGATGATAAACAAAGGTCTTCTGAGGGTAATCCGCGCGGTGTTGTTGTAGAAATATCCATATTTAAAACTTTATTAACGTAAATAACTACCTTCCGGTAGCGCCGCCATCTTAGTCACGTCCGCATTCAGGATGAGAGCTTACGCAGCCTATGGAGGCTACTCTGCCGCTGCTCTGTGCCCCCGCCCTCCGAATTTGTCATACGTCACTAAAAAAAGTGCGTACACTACGCTAATACTCTCTCCTGAATACAGAGGAGTCTAAGATGGCGGCACAACCGGAAGGTAGTTAATAACGTTAATAACATTTTAAATATGGATATTTCTACAACAACGCCGCGTGGATTACCCTCAGAAGTCCTTTGTTTATCATCCTGGAGCGTTTGGATTTAATTTGTGAAGGATGGACGCACTTTTTTTTTACTTGAAGGTCGTGGACCCCGTAACATTACATTTAATCAACTGAAAGATCTAAAACATTTTCTAAAATATCCAAAAATGTGTTTGTCTGAAAAACGATGGACATATGCAACTCGGACAGCTTGGGGGTGAGTAAATCATGGGTTTAATATCATTTTTGACCGAACTATCCCTTTAATCAGTGTCTTGTTGACTAAAACATAGCATCGTTTTGAAATATGTCTGCAACTTTTTTGGTGGGCTTGAAAATATTTTGACCTAGGGGGTTAATTGTAACGCTTTCAACTAACCCCTCAGCACTTACGATATGAAAACTAATGTTAGCGTAATTCTTGCCGTTGTTTTAAATATAGGCTACACATGAACGATTGTTGGCTGCCAACTCAATTTTTTTATTTTTGTTCATATCTTTAATATTGATTGAATGAGGTCATGTCAAAGATTGAAATAATAATGAAATGAATGGCTAAAATCAGAATTTTTTGTCATAATTGTGATGCTTTTTCTCACATATTTAGACATTTGTATCCATTTATATTAATTGAACTATGGTTAGATGAATAGTGTACATTTTTAGCAAGTGTTACAACTAACCCCCCGCCTGTTACAATGAAACCCACCTATGGGGTAAGTTGTAACATTTGCACTTCTGTCACGTTTGGTGTAATTGTCCGAGAATGGTAAGTAATAGAAACAAACTTCAAATGGTCATTTGTAGCAGATATGTGTGTGTTTCTTGTGTAAAAATATAATAATCAAACTCAAATATTTTTAATGATTAAGCCAAAACCAAAAAGCTTTAGGTTGTGCCCCGCTCTCCCCTACTGTATATACTCTGGTGTTGAATGGTTATCATAGGCCATGGTATGTAAAGTATGTGTTATTTAAAGTATATGTTACTAATGTTCAAAAACATGTTACCAAATTCATAGTACCAAATAACATTTAGTTTCCGGGACAGGGCTTATCCTAGTTCCAGACTAAAATGCATGTTTGCCTTATGTCAGTGCAAGCTGTTTTTAAATATCTTAACATATATTAGTAACATTGTTTTGTCTCAAGATGCTCACCAGTATTGTTTTTTGTAAGGTTTGTCTGTAAATGCTTTAATATAACTAAGGCCTAGTCCTGGATTAATCTAAACCCTGTCTGGGAAACCGCCCTACAGTGTCTAAAGTTAAACTTATAATTGCATCTTATTTTAAGGATGTTTTTGCAGACAGGCCATTAGATTCTTATTACAAAACAAAGAATATTGTATAGAATAAAAGATTTTTATTTGATTATAATTACAGTTTTGATATGGCCCTGTTAATATTCTTCACTCGTATATGATACGTTGTATTTTCTCAGCTCTTGAATTGTTTGCAAAGAGGTTTGTTTTGCATCCATTATGTGTTTTTGGGGCACATTCACCTTCTTTAAAACAGTGAAAGCGGATCGTCGTGGATCAGTTACACCATCCGTCTGATACAAAGAGAGAGATTTTCATGTGTGCTGCACAATAGAAAGTCTCATGTTTGAAACGAGACGGCCGTCCCCAGTGAAGACAGACAATCTCAACCTCCGCCTGTTTATCTCGGTATGTGAGAAAGTTAATCGAGGTTACTGTAGGAGTCGCCTGACAGCTGGTTGTGTGCACGAGAAGGTTAAATGTTAAACTAGTCGCCATCTTGACCAGGACCAGCTTCAAACATCACTGTTGCACCCGAGCGTGTCATGACACATTTTTCTAAGGAGAATATACAAAATTGTAATGTAGGACAGGACAGCGGCAAATTAAATCTTAAAAAATCAATTGACAGACAGACAGACAGACAGACAGACACGCCCTAGTGGTGAGGATTGGGTTTCAGCCTTTAAAAGAAAGACAGCGCAGGTAACTGAAACCGCATGAAAAGTTTTGGCGCCGTCGCAGCACACATGTATTGGATGCAGTTTGAATCACCTGCACTTTTATTTGCAGTTAACGCCTCGCTATTGTGTTCGTCTGCGAGATGCATCGAGTGTTGTTCAGCCATCAGTATGAATCTCGGGCATTGCGTGCTTTTCTGTGTCACAAGGGTTTCACTTTCCATGCCAGACTTTAATTCTCAACTAAATCAATGGGTAAAGTGTTTGGACTAATATGGCACAAACTGCATGTACTTAATACGTTTATCTTTAAAAGTGAGAAAGAGTTTTCTTGATATTGATATTCAGTTTGGTCTGAATTGGATAAATGCCAGCAGGGCAGGGTCGCACCCATCCAAACCATGACCAGAATTGAAATTTGTCCATGTACACTTTGTTTGGTGAACTATTAGTTGCCAAGAGCGTGAAACCATCGAAATTCAGGAAACGTTTACAAACCACAATTGTCCGTTTCCTTTCGGCCTGTCAGAATTATCTTGCGTTGGGCATGTAAAGTTTACGCTAACATGACTCCAAGGACATTTTGATTTACTTTTGTACTATTAAGACAAGTACAGTTGTACAATCTTCATCCTCATTAGTTTAAAGTCTTGGTTTTTAAGGAATTAAAGCAAAATTTTAAAACGAAGCCGCAGACAGGGTTCGACTTGTTCTGCACCACAGCAGCTGGAAAAGTTTAAGTTTGATCTTTTGCCAGGTGCGTTTCATGAGCGTTCGACCTGTATTTTGTTCCTCTCGGCCCTTATTTCCATAACCCCTGAGTTTTATCTGCGATGTGACCGTGCACTGCTGTGATATACTGTAGGACAACTACATTGTTCATTGTTAAATGAAACGCTAATCTAATGTAAATAGAAATGAAGCGAGTGCTCTGTTTACCACGGCTATTTAAAGCCCATGCACCCTCCCTTCTCCGACACACACGTATTACTTTAAATAAGATTTTTAACTTAAACAGAACCTGTGCTTGTGCAAAATGAGAAGTTTTTTCACTCAAGTATTTTGAGATTGAATGCAAAATTAATGCAAATCTAAATTAATCTCGCACTACATGCACCAGTTGAAATATTCAAATAGCGACATCATATTTTAGTTTCCTCTATCGTTGATATTCTGTATAACGCATGATGGAGGAATAGCGTGCATCATCTACATGATGAAGGATTAGGATAAAACATCAAAGCGCATATATTAGCATAGACACACAGCCGTGTACTACTGTAGCACAGATGCATTACAGACAAGCTCTACAGGTAATGCACCATTTGTTATTTTGTGCATAGGCGAGCAGGTACTGTAGACGCGTCTTTCCCACGGGTCATTGTTACGTGAAACAGTTTATGATTTTTCCGATTGTTTCCAACTGATATTGTCATGAACGCTGTGTAAATAATAAGTTTTTACTTGACTGTCTACGGCTCTGATGTGTCTGTCTGCCTGTCATGTTTGTGACTTTTGCTCTATAATATTAGACTTTGATCAGATGAGTTTGTGTTCTGCTTTTAGAAATAAGAATAAAAGCACTGACAGGTGTAGATGCCCTCCCAAACAAACAAACACTGTCGAGCCGTATCATCCACTTATATTTCTGCTTTGTCAGATAAAGTAAAGTATATTGAAGTTGTTAGACATTTACAAAGTTGCTCACGTTACATTTAAGCTATCGGTATGTGTGTTTCATTGGATCGAACCTATGACGTTTGCGCTGTTAATGTAACCCTCTACCAATTAAAGTCGCCATGAAACGGAAGTAGCGATTGCCTTATTTTCCCCGTGGTGACGTATATCCGAATGAAACGGCTTTTGAGATGAAATAAGGCAGGGCTGGATTTGAATTTGTCCATCGAGATCTGATTGGATCGTTTGAAGTTGGGTCGTGTTGCTAATTGCTAATCGCTGCGATCTTCTCCCGGACCCCGCCCACCTGCCATACTTTTGACCGGAAGTGAAGAGAGATCGTTTTGAGGAGGGGAGGAGATTTGCATTTTTGATTAAAGATTATAAGCACACACGAATTTTTAAAAAATAATGAAGCTCACAGATAAGTCATTTGTTAATAATACCACAATATTAAAAAAATATATATAGTTTTTCATTTCAATTTCATTGCGACTTTAAGACACAGAAACAGGACTGTCCGGGTTTACAGGAGCACTGTTGCTTGTTGTGTGTAAAGGGTTGACTATATGATGAGGTCATGGTTTGTATAGCTGTTGATGTTGTGATGGAATGAGGGAAGGGTGTGTGTGTTATCCTGTGTGTATGTTTGTGCCATAAAGCTCATAATGAATGTGTTGAGATCCTCACAAGACATCTTGGATTTTTCTGTAGACTAGAGAGACGCACAAAGGGCTCATAGTTCAACTGCTATGCTGCGTTCACACCAAGCATCAAGCGCGAGTGATTTCAATGTTAAGTCAATATAAAGACCCATTTACGTGTGTCTGGATATCTCGCGACGAATGAGGCGTTTAGCGCGGTTGACGCCATTCCGACTCATTTGCGTGTCTAGTTTGCACGAATGGAACGAATTGATCATTGCCGCGGCAACCGCGCAAGTTGAAAAATTAGAACTTTGGCGGAAAAACGATCCGTGTTTTTAATAAACAATAATCAATATTGATCAATAATGTTTTATTTACAATATAATGCACTTTTTTACACCCAAAAAGTACAAGCAAGGCCCCCCAATATAGAGGTCTTCACAGGTCCACTTAGATCTGAAAACCAGAGGTCCGACCCGAGAGTGGGTTTGAGCCTAAAAGTTTCACGTGTGCCTCGGACACGCATCTGGAATAAAATTAGTGTTGGGTAATTTGAATGTGTTTTGTCGATTGGACAAATCTTGCGTGTACACATCGAGTCCTTTTTCGCCCCCTCCTCTGTTTGCCGAGAGTGCTTGTGACATCATGTGGCTGGCATTAGGTTCATTTTCGTTGAGACAGACCTGTCAATCAATTCTATTTTTGGATTACAAATGAAAAGAAATGGAGAAGCGGGGTTTCTTTTTGTCTGACTGTGCCATGCGGGGCGGCAGACTTCACACACAGCGGTGCCGTTTACATTCGGGTCCAGTGGGGTTCATCCAGGGGGGTCGGACACGGGTCTAATTTTCTCAGGTTTGTTCCAGGTTGTTTTTGTTTAAAAAAAATTAGTTATGCACTTTGGGTTGGGGTAGAAAGTGATTCGGGTTATTTGGGTCGGGTATATTTCTTTGGACCAAAGAAGACCTCTAACACAAACTCCCTTTCAGGACTCCCACGGGGCCTTGAAATCCTTAAAAAGGCCCTGGGAAGTTTTTGAAAATCTACATACATAGATATAGGTCATTGAAAGTGCTTCAATCAATTTTATTTAAAATGTTTTCTGGGAAAAAATCCATATTATTCCCTGTGTAGTGTAGGATAATATTATAAAAAGTCTACACTTTTTAAGCACACGTGCTAAACTGTTCGCTTTAAATGCTTATATGGGGCGGCAGTGGCCTAGTGGTTCATGTAGGTTGTCTACAAACCGGAAGGTTAGTTGTTCAATCCCCGGCTCCACCGGACCAAGTGTCGAGGTGTCCTTGAGCAAGACACCTAACCCCAACTGCTCCCGACGAGCTGGCTGGCGCCTTGCATGGCTGACACCGCCGTCGGTGTATGAATGTGGGAGTGAATGGGTGAATGTTAGGCTAATTGTTTGGATGGCCGTAGATCTGTTAAAAGCGCTATATAAAAGCAGTCCATTTACCATTTATTTACCATTATATCTTCTGTATGCGAATGTTGATTCATACCAAAATGCTTTTTTGCATAGTTGTGTTTGACACATGAAAACGTCTCGGGTTACGTATGTAACTGTTGTTCCCTGAGAAGGGAACGAGACGCTGTGTCTCTCTTGCCATACTTCCTACGTCCCTGTAACGCCATCTTTGGCAATATTTCAGATAGCGATATACTTCCTGGCTCCCGCGTCACCCTGTCTTTGTCGTTAAGCCTCACCATTGGTTGAATTTGATATACACATTCAGACGCACTTACCCCTGGAGGCGTCCCCAAAGTGTCACCGCAGTGACGCAGCGTGAGTTCCCTCGAAATGGAGCTGTAACAATGTATCTTAAAAGGTAACACGATGTAACCTTGCTCTCAAATCTTAAAAAGATGGGTTTATTATAGGCTGATATATAACCATTGAAAGTCTATTAAATGACTTTGAGTATGATGTCACAGTATTTTACACACCGTCTTATTCTCTCACGCTCTCTCTCTCTCTCATGCATCGGTTCGGTATTTGCCCATGCAAGATCACAGTGACTGTATTTACCAGTGGGTGGACGGCTGTGATCCGGATCTGTACGGGCTCATTTATTTACCCTGATGACTCCGCACTGCGGGACGACAGCCAGAATGACTCTGGAACTGAGGCCAGTTTCTCTACAGCAGACATCTCGTGAATCTCTGTTTACCATTGATTCTTTTATGGGATGTGTTTGATGATAAGGACAATGTTCATCATTACAGTCGGGCATGCTTTAATGTGCCGCATACTTTTAATTTATGACATGTATTGAGAGACTTATACACGTGCTGGTGGAGGACAGATAAGGTGAAGAGATGAAAGCTTTAGACCGATGTCGTACTAATTATGTTTCAGGGTGTGATAAAGCCATGACGTATAAAGTGTGATGTGTTGACGTAAACCTGTAAATGTTAACGATGTTGTTTACATGTTCAGTAATGTGATTTATAATGTCACTCAGTGCTCTTGAGTTCTGTTCCAGGCACAATGTGCTTTTCCAAAGTGCATCTGTCGTCTGTTTTGCTTTGATGCAGTTGGCTTTTTTGTCAGCAAGCCATAGTGTGTAAGTGTTGTTCTCACACACACAATTACACACATGCACGCACGCGTACGCACACACACACACACACACTTTTACAGTGAAATATTAACTGCCAACATTTAAAACTTTTCAATGAAAGACCAGCTGTTCCTCGCCGACACACACACACCCATTCACATACACGCTAACATACACGCACAATAACTCACACACTAAGACCAAATCACACACAAACACACACACACTAGTTTGCATATCACACACTAAGACCAACACACAGAGTCGCAGACAACTTTGTCTCGGCCCGCAAGCTACGTCTCACAACCAAACGCACGCGAGAAGTGACGCGAAGGAAAACCACGCGAGGTCACGCGTGCAAGACCTCTTATCTCACGTGAGACTGGGATAATTATTAAAAAGGGTAGCTTGCAAGAAGTTTGCCATACAAATTGCATGTGCGCTCATTTGTAGCAGAAAGAAAAAGAAATAAAAGATTATGAAGGAGGAAATGGTTGGAGAGACTCCTCCCCGAACTTCCAGCTGCCCTGTATGTTGCTCTCTCATTGCCTGTAGGTCATCGTCGATGTTATTTTCAGTCAAAACACATTTCACACTGCATGATAGTGTTGTACTTCTCGAGACCGGTTTTTAAAGGTCTTGGTCTCGTCTTGGAATCGACTGCATTTTTACTCGATCTCAGACAAAGAGGACTCTGAATTTTATTTTAAACCCGGTCAAGACCACAACTAATGACACATCACAAATTGATTTTTTATCATTAATTTTATGCAGTTTATTCAGGTTTAGCATATGATGTTGGCATTGTTTAAGCATTGTTTAACTTTCTCCCAATGACAATTTTCAGGGTTTCCTGCAGAAAATTTGTTAGTTAAGGTGGTAAGGTTGGGTGGTACCGAGGGTGTGGCAATCAAAGGGGCGGGGCGGGGCGTATGCATCATGATGAAAATGTAAATATATTTTTTAAACACTCAAAACTTAATTTTGAAGAAACTATGACAGAAAATGAACACATACTAGATTATTAATGAGATTATTTCTCATTATTAATTACATTATCTTAAAGGTGTGTAATTACTGTAGCATGTAAATAATGTACATGAGTAACATGAGCAAGAGTGCTCAACAATTATATTGAATCAACAGGCACATGAAACCTAGCTAGCAGGTTGCTCAAACAACAAAATCACCAGCTAACTTACTTTAAATTCGCAAGAACTATAGACTAATACAATAACAGGCTTAAATAAACCCAAAACATAAGTCCACTTACAGTTCTCACGGACACGCGTTTTATCAACTGGATATCCTCCAGACATGACGGACTACTTTTATCTCATTTCGCCTTGTGTGGCGCGCATGCGCGCTCGCGGAGTGAAGCGCGTACACGCTATTCTCCGAGAAGCACTTCACGCCCTTTTGTGCTGCGGGAAACCCTGATTTTTCTCATTTTATTACTAAAAACACCTGCATTGTGTTAAGTGGATGACAAGCTGTGGAAAGACGGTTCAGAATAAATGGTTAAGTTGATTTCAGCTCTTTAGTGTTTGTTCACTTTTATTTGCTTATAGACAAAGAGAAATTCCCACATATCTGCAATGCCTTTAATTATTTTATCAACTTTTCTGATGGCACACACACACACACACGCACACACAGACAAGAAGTGCCTAATCATATGCATATTCCACATTTTATCATGTGTTTTAATGCAGTGACTTGCACTGGTCTTGACTTGGTCTCGACCTGCAAAAAAAAATTTTCAAGAAAAAAAATTCGTAGTATTTTTGTCTTGTTTTCAGTAAAATATCTAAAAATTCTTAAATTAAGATGCTTTTTCTTGATGAGCAAAACGACCCAAGAAAATAAGTCTAGTTTTTAGAACAAAAATATCAAATTTAAGTGATTTTTGCATAAAACAAGCAAAAAAAAAAATCTGCCAATGCCCATTTTTCTTGCATTTTTTTCTTAGTTAATTTAGTGTAATTTAGTGTAAGAAAAATGTTCAAGATTTTTTTGCTTACCCCATTTTGTTTTATGCACAAAAGAGTTTTTAGATATTTTTCTGAAAACAAAACAAAAATACTAAGAAAATGTTTTCTTGAAAATAATTTTTTGCAGTGTGGTCTTGGTCTCTGTCTCGGCCTGTCTTGGTCTTGGTTATGACTTGGTCTCAGTTTAGGTGGTCTTGACTACAACACTACAGCATGATGTTGAATCACCCAGATATTTAGCATGCCAAATATCTCACAGGTGTCGTGAAACCTAGCTCCGGCAATTCTCTCAAATCACGTCTTTGATAATTTACACTGTGTGATGTCACGTGCGTGCGCGAGCATCGATTTGTCTGCGATTTCTCAAAACCTGTCGGCGAGTCAAAATCAGGGCTAAAATCGTGTAGTCTGAACTCGGCATAAAACCAACACATGCACTCACACACGCTAATTCACATATACACTTACTAACTCTCTTATACACACAGTAAGACCAACACATACACACTTACTTACATACACACGCACACACACATACACACACACACACTAATGTACACAAGAACTCACATACACACACACAAGCATTCACACACACACAAACTCGCATATACTAACACACACTCTAACTCGCATGCACGCTCTAACACACTTACTACATACACACTTACTCGCTTATACACACACTAAGACCAACACACAAACCAGGGCTTGAAAGTGCGACTAATTTCTCAAGGTGCGCCTTTAAAATGAATTAAATATTACCCATCCCTGGAGAAATGTAAAGTAAATATTTAAAATGGAATAAATATTTCTCCAAATATGCACACTTTGAATAAAAAATCAACACTGAGTTGTAGAGTGCTTTCATGACAACCATGCAGGAGGATTTTTCTCAATGACAGCAACTGAGGGTCATACTTAAAAATTTAATACAAATTCATAACTCCTGACAAAAATGAAGACACTACTGTCACTATAGGATTTTCTGAATAAAATAAAGGTTGAAAACTGAATCTTAAGTCATAATGCTTTTTAATGCCGTATAGTTTAAATTCATGTAAATAAAGAACTCTTTTGGATGCCAGTGTCCTCGTGCGGGTTAACAGGGTTGGGTGCTTGTAAAACTGCGGCGTTAAATGCGATGTGGTCAAAAATTTGGGTGCACCCAACTTTTGTTCTGGTGCCCCCAAGGAAAAAAGTTAGGCGCACCAGTGCAACCAGTGAAAAAAGTTAGTCTCGAGCCCTGACACAAACACTTAGATACACACACACTTTAACTTGCATGCAACATGCACACACAGTAACACAAACACATGCTCCATCTGACTTTTCATATCTTGATAAATTCATAACTTTACTTAAGTTATTCCTGAATTTTTCAGTCGTCTCTGTGACTTGTAAACAGTTTACACAAGCATGTGAATTCAGCAGCGAGTGTTTGGCATGGCCGGCACAGTGTACATATCTACAATGCGTTCCTGCATTACTGTGGTGATGACAAACCCCAGTACTCAAGAGAGCGATGGAGTTACTTTCAAGTGCTGTTACATTGCTTTTCAGACATATAACAAACATCTCTTTATAAAGGAGAAAACTAACCTTCTAGATCATGAATGTGTTATGAATTGTGTGATTGTATTGCAGGAATAACGGTTGTATACGGTCATTGAGGATGTGGTCACTGTTTGCCAGCGTGGCTGGTTTTAGAGACTAAACTTTACTGACGATCTGTTTTCTTTCTTTATGTCTCTGATGGATTATACAGTATTATACACCCCTTGATGTTCAGGTCGTCTGTAGCGTATGTTTAACTGCAGGTTTCCTCAGACTTCAGTTTAACTGCAGTCACTTATTTTCTCTTTAACATCAGCCAGCTGAAGGATTTATTGATATCTTCATTTAAAGCTTGTTATTTCTTGGAGCCAAAAATGGACAGTTGTCATGGGAGCAAAGTATTGTTAAGTGTAAGTTGTGGATGTTTCTTTTTACTTGTATATATTTTTCCAATTTACCTAAAGTGGACTAGTTTTGTAGTATTTTGTCCCAGAAAAGGTTTCTTAGAGCAAAACCATATGTCCCGTTTGCTCGCTTGGTAGATCATTATGTTAGCAGGACTATGATCATTGGTTTGCTATTTCATGCAAATGCTATTAAAAATATAGTTTTTAACAAAAGTTTTTAACAGTACTGATATCTCAGATGTCGATATTTAGTAGATTAAATACCAATGCGAGGTATATTAGAGGTTTCAAGAATTTTACAAAAAAGATTTCCTATATTTAGGTAAGTACACATTTCTTAAATGTCACATCCATAAAGTTGCTTCTACCTTATAATCGCGCACCTGAAAATTAAAATAATAATAAATGCTATTTGTTCTTTGAAGAGCCGTCCCTTCTTCATTTGGTGGGTATTTTTGCTTCTTGTTTGTGCATTTTAATTCACAGAATTCCTACAAAGTATGTTGTCTCCCATAAACTTATATTTAAAATAAAGAAACATGAGTATAGACTGATTTTTTCTGATGTCTGACTCTATCATCAGGGGTTTAGGAAAATATAAAGTTTAAACAGATGGTTCAATTATGGGCCTGTATAAGATTCTGGCGGTATGATAACCTGCACGGTTTCACGGTGTTGCCGTATTGCCATTGCAACACTAAAATGTGTTAATTTCAAATGCCAGGTAAAAATAAAGCCTTTAAATTGTAATATGCTTTAAAAAATACATATTATTTTCATAATGTATATTATATGTAAACATCAAATCAATCACATGATTTAATGAAAAATTTTGCATTTACTTCACACAAGCGCAGCCATGTCCCCTGTTGCCATGGGAACGTTATGAAGTGACGTGATTATGTGACGTGAACATAATTGAAAAGCTGCAAAAAAGTGCAAGTTCCTGCAGTTTTTGCAAGGTATGAGCTTTGTTTACACAAAATGTTTTAAGTCATGTAATTAATTTTTAGGGGCGGTTTTAGATTATTCCAGGACTAGGCTTTAGTTAAATTAGGACTTTTAAGGAGTTTTTACAAACATACCTTACAAAAAAACAATACTGGTGTGCATCTTGGGACAAAATAATTTATTTTCAAATTAAGGCAGCTCAAATATAGATTTTAGTCTGGGACTAGGATAAGCCCTGTCTGGGAAACCACCCCTTGATGTTTACATTTAATATACATAACAAAAATATATATTTTTGAAAGAATATTAAAATGTAAAGGCATACAAATGTACCTGCATACATTTTATTTGTTGCTTAAATATAAAATGCATTGTGTCTGGTTGTTTGTATACGCAGACACATTTTAGTGTTGCAATGGCAATGCAGCAAGCAACACCGCAATATTTTGCTTAAGGTTATCATCATCCCACCAAAATCTCATCCCGGCCAATGCCTAATCTGTACTCAACACCGGATCTCTGGACTTAGCCTTGACTCAGACTCGAGTTCGACTCGACTACAACTCCGCTCTGTTGTGGGCACATTCAGGTCTAAATATGAAATTGGTGTATATTTAACAAACAAATATTTATAAGTAGTTTAAATAAGTTTGCAGTTTAGTCATAATACCGAGGGAGCTTTGCACATCAAGCAAATCAAATTGATGGCAACGAAACCTTTCCATTCAATCTCTGTGCGTTGTGGTTTGGCAGAAAACTGCAGAGAGCAGAAAATCCTCATTTACACAGATGTTAGTGCTTCTTATTTCGATAGATTTGATGTTTCGTAACGTTTCTCTTTCTCTCGGTCGGTTGCGTTCTAGTTTTTCTGGCGGGCGTACGACAGCCGGGTCAGTCATTGTTTCTGAAGTGTCCGTCTGCCTGCAGCTGTCGGGTTTGGCTGCGAGCCGTGTTAGACTTTTGGAGAATGAGAACGAAGGATTGCAGGAGAAAAGATGTGATGAGGGCTCCCTTTGTTTTCTTTTGGAGTTGATCTCCAGATAGGCCGATAAGAGAGACTGTTAGTCTGTTTGAGGAGAAGCGTCATTATAACACCCGTTTACCAGCAGCTAGATTCATAAATCACTTCTGTAAATGACCCACACTGATGACGGACTCATTACTGTAATGACGTGATCTTCTTACTGAATTATATCACAGATGCATCGCTTTAAATATCTGCATGCATCTTCAAAGAGCTAGGACCTCCTGCCTGCCACACGTAGACCTTTGACTTACAATGGACGTTTGTTTAATGTGAACTTTAAATCAGATACCGTCTAAACAAAAATGTTTTATCTGGGACAGTCTGCTGGTTCAGATCCCTGTGTTTTAGTGTGTCCACATGTTTGTTTTATTCTGTTAATAAAGACATCTCATACTGTAAACTTTTATTGTTTTCATATCAGGCTCTGCTGCTTAACCAGTAAATGATCTTTCCTTACCTTTAACTCTTTTCCTACTTGTAAAAATAGATTTGTAGACTATGTTTAATTGATAAAATGTTAAACGCTCTCTCATTTGTTTGCTAAGTTTTTTTTGCTAAGTTAAAGGTCACCTTATATGAAATTCACTTTTTTCATATTCACCTGTGTGTGTGCGCACAACCCTGTAATGAAAAAAAATGGCTTTTTTTAAAAATCTTGCTCCGCAAACTGACATCACTGTGCGCAGGCCCCGCCCCCAATCGTTCAAAGACCACAGTTAGGTCATAATTTCTATTTTAAATCTTCTTTACATAATTAAGTTATGATTAAGAATGAAGTAAGGTGATTGTCTCATTAAAACGGTGTATGTTTTTGGTATATATAAATGGGTCGGGAAGCAGCAGCTTATTTGCATATTTAAAGAGACATACACAAAATCAGCACACCAAAAGATGTGCCTTTTCAACATGATGTAATAAACGATCTGTAGGTTATTTGGACCTGAAACTTTACAGACACATTCTGGGTACATCCAAGACTAATTTTACATCTTGAAAAATAGCCATATTTGGTGAACTTGAATGAATCGGTCCTTCCAAAAAAGGAGTTTTTTTGTGATTGTTGTGGGCAAAAATCCTTCTTCTTGCGGCACGTTTCTTAAAAAAATGCGGGATATTTATGAAATTTTATGCGATGAAATTGCCGGAACTTGCAAAAACTGCAGGAACTTGCACTTTTTTGCAGCTTTTCAATTATGTTCACGTCACATAATCACATCACTTCATAACGTTCCCATGGCAACAGGGGACATGGCTGCTCTTGTGTGAAGTAAATGCAAATTTTTAAACTTTCTGCTAAGATATATGTGATTTTTGCTATGAAAATGCGGGGATTATGTAATCATGCAAGCGCCGTATTTTTTGCGCACGGAAATCTGCAGTTTATGCTGTGAAAATGCGGACTGATTATGTGTTGAATCATGCGATCGAATAATCACGTTTTTCTGGAGGGATTAATGAATGTTTTGTTAAACTTATTTAGTTAAAATTGTTTCAAATTTCCTTATCAGGGATACAAGAGTGTCAGATTATTTGATTGTGCATTGTTTAGGATACACAAAAGCTGGTTTATTGAATCCGTCTGCATCTGAATCCGTGTTCAGTATAGACAGTGATTTGTTTACTACACACTGTTAATGTACCGTAAATGTATTTGAATTTTCCCTGTGATTTTTCTGAGGTTATCAGCAGTAGAAGAGATGTTGGAGTTGGATACTGTTGTAGTTTCAGTGTCAAGGACCATCAGCAGAGCTCAAACGGCTAAATTACACATTCAGAAGAATCTCAGAGAGTCAGTCAAGCCCACCAGCCTTAACCTCCAGCAGACCCCGGTCACCCGCTCGCAGGTGCAGGAACGTTCTTCAGCGCTTTTCATCTCCAGCGTTCATTCAGACCATCTGTTCTTCTTTCTCTCGCCGTATCTCGTTCTGATCCGTTGCGTTTTTTTTGTTGGTTAAGCCCTTTGTTACTTATCAGCAGAATCTCTTATCGTCCTGAATGTGCCAGATCTGTCTCTCTTTATTATCCTTTTCTGACAACACGTTTTTATTTTAAATTCTGGTGGTCTCACCTTAAAGTCCAATACAAGATCTCAGGAGGAAAAGGTCTCCTAACAATGTCGCTATGCTAATTCATTAAACTTCTTTATTACAAATATTACTGATAGGGCTGGTTTGGTGATTGTATGTTCATGTAAAATGTTTACAATGCCACAGATATCAGTGGACAAAACTAGTGGTCGACAGACATATTGCCTAGGCCGTTTTATGGGCTAATGCTGATAATAAAAAATCACCAAATATTGAACGAAAAATCGGCCTCGGCAATATATTGGTCGACCACTAATTCTGTCCACTGATATCTGTGGCATTGTAAACATTTTACATTTACATCACCAATCCAGCCCTATCAGTAAAATTTTAAATATATCTTTCTGTTTGGCTGATAGATTCTCTGGTTGGGTCACGTTAGCGCATTAGCATTGTGTTGCAAGATGAATACACTCGAGCCCACGCAGTGACCCACAGACCGGTTGGCACATGGCACCAAAGCACCGCGAGAGCAAACTGCTTTTTACTGTTCATTAAAAAATTTAATTAATTTTGCAAATATTTATTGAATAAATATGCAAAATAAATGTTTATTTTGTTTCAATAATGGTTTGTATGTTTATTATTTACTATACTTATATATTTTAAAGAGCACCTATTGTCCGATTCACGTTTTTACATTTCCTTTGGTGTGTAAGTGTGTATTAGTACATGTTAACGATATGCAAAAGGTACAAACCCCAAAGTAAACAATGACACAAGTTAACGTCTCCAACGTAAATCCAAAGTTTACTTGGACTACAACAAACACACGGATTGTGGGCAACAGTTTAATGGGATTGGTGATGTAGTAAAGACCGACATTATCATAATTCGTCCCGCTTTAGACTCATATCCTGTAGGTTAATTCCTGTTAGCAACCAAATCTCTCAAACATGGTAAGGAGCGTCACATTTCCGGCTGACGTCAGAGGTATTCAGACCAATCACAACGTGCAGATTAGCTGGCCAATCAGGGACACAGAGCTTTTCAAATCCGTGCGTTTCAGAAAGAGAGTGAAATCTGGAGCAACAAAAATATACGGTATGTGGAAAATAATGTGTTTTATCCATAAACCACACAAACACCAAATACACAATATTATACCAAATACACAAAATAGTGTTCAGGGATGTGATTTTTCCGGATTAATCCGGAATTCCGGATTTTCTGACCTGAAAATGTGACCTACGTGAATCATGCAGATATGTAAAAAAAAAAAAAATAAGGGGGAAGGGGGGTATCTCACAGCCGTCGCCATGGTAACCCGGGACGGAACCACAATCGCCGTCCCCGCGCAACAGGGCCACACCGGTGGCAGATGACAAAGAGATGCATTTTCCTTCCTTTCCAAGTATCAACAAGGACGTGTTTCTGACCGTTCGCAAATGGCGGATGGCGAAGTATGATTGTATTCACCAATCAGACCCGATCGTTTCTCGCCTCTCTTCTCCTCATTTGCGACGTTTGGCTGTCACTCGCGTGACGCGAAACAAAGCGGCAAACACGTCGGTTTACTTGGTGGATTTGGAGCAGCAATTTTCACAGAAATGAGAGGAAAAACGAGCGCCATTGCAGAAAATCCTGGTGGCGACTGAGAGAGGGACGATGCAACAATATCGGTTCCGAAAAAAGGCAAGGAAATAAGTTACCTCATCGAGCCTGGTTTAACCTAACTGAGCATTACATTCGTGCATGAAACCTGATCGACAAACACGGAGGGGCGGGAATCGCGGGACGGAGTGGAGTCTAGAGTGATGTTTCTTCAGGCTCCTGCGTGAATATAAATGACAGCCACTTCAACCGCGTTTTCATCACCGCGTTTTCTCTTCTAAAGTTCGGTAAAAACACATAAATGGCTTAAAATCTTGTTTAAGAATCTGTTTTATAATGAGAATCTCTCTTTCAGCGCGCCTCTGTGTGTGTTTGCGCCGCGCGACAGCCGATTTGAATCTGACAGAGTTCGTCACTGTACATTTAAAAATCCCACACGAACATTACAGCGTAAATGCTAGGATTAAGATTGATTTTATATATAACAGATAATCTAGATACATTTACCCTAATAAGTTTTTAAAAAACATGGTAATGTTTTAATGTTTTGCTTTAGTGTTTTAATGTCAGACAATCATTGAAATGAGGGGAAAATGAAGAGAAAGGCAGCAGATATAGCATCCTTCTTCAGAAAGAGTAGCAAGAAGCAGCCAAACAAATCTTAGTAAAATACATTAAAGTAGCCTTCAAAATTCACATGATTTTCAGATCTCTAGTTTTTTCAGCAATGGGAGATATAAATTCTGGTTTCAAAGTAAATTTCAAAAGTTTTATTTGATTAAATAGTTTAAAAAACATGGAGGTTGAATTATGACTATAAATTGTATGTTAATCTCAATTCATTTTAATAAAAATTAAATTATTGTAGCAATTGTATGTTATACATTATTCTGTTTAACACACTATAATACTTAAAAGTATTTTAAGGTTGGATGATAGAGATTTTATATGCCACCCCAGAGTAACTGCTGGCCCCTGCCTGGCCACCCCTATGAAAAATCCCTGGCTCCGCCACTGATTAGCAAAACACAAAAAATAAATTATATTATAAATCTTTACCCGGACAAGTGACTTTTGTGCATGGACAAGTGAAACACAAATTTACTTGTCCGAAGGACAAGTTCCTCAAAAAGTTAATGTCAAGCCCTGATAAACATATTACAACAATTTACGATTAACTAAGAATAATAGTAAACTTCATTATTGTTAATATTGTGACTCTTGATGAGTCTTGATGACGTATGCAGCTTAGAAATGCGACCTCCGGAAGGCTGCAGACTTAGGATTGAGAAACGGCCTCTGTATCATCGTTTGTTTCAAAGGTTTCGTGTGTTTAAAGTTTTAAGGTTGACCAGTTTGATTAAAATAAATAGCACCTGCACCTTTTTGTACAATTACTTCTATTTATTAGTGTCAACCTTCTATTGTTCATGTTTAACAGCTAACAAAGTTACTCATCTACAGGGGTCTAAAATTAGAAAAAGAGACCTTTAAGACACTTTATTATAACTAAAGGTCCTGTGTAGCACATTTTACAGATATTTGTATTAAAAAAATACTCTGATAAAAATAGAAGTACTGATTTAACAACTTTACTCAAGTAAAAGTATCAAAGTACAGGCTTGGAAATTTACTTAAAGTATCAAATTAAAAGTAGCCATGCCTTTAGTTCTTTATAAGCCATTGCCTACATTTTATTTGGATGTCTGCAAAATAGGCCTTCTTTTGACATGAACATTTGCATGTTACACATTTAGCTGTTAAAGTTGTGTAAAAATGCAAAACAAAAATAAGTTAAAACATATTTTTTATCATGGTTGTTGATATAGAGAGAGGTGGTGATGGAGCAGTGGACAAGACACTTGCTTTTGATTCCCACTGTTACACATCCACCAAATAAGTTGTTATGTGTCATACTGTACAAAAAAGTTGCATGTTGCACATCTAGCTGTAAAATAAATTAAAATGTGTTTTTTTGTTCAAATAAGTTGTTATGGGTCCTACTTTACTATCCGTATAGATCCGCCACCAGTTTGATTGGCGTGTGTGTGTGTGGGGGGTCTCAATATATTTTCCTGCTTTTTTGTCCTTAGCCAATCACATGCCTGAGTGTTGTTTTAGCAATTAAATGGGTATTCTTTAAATACCGGCCCTACATCGGCCACATTGCTTTCTTAATATCGTCAATGACCATCAAAAAAACCATCGGTCGACCACTAGACAGGACTGCTGTTCATCACATGCTTCACAAAAACTAGACAAACTAGACATCTATATGAGTGTAAATGTGATAGAAAGTTTAACACATGCTATATTATTATTATTAATGAAATTTCAGTTTGTTACATCAATATTTACTGACTTTAGGAGGCATTGAAGATGGTACATGAGTTGCCCCTTAGGATAAGTTTTTGACATTTTATTAATCATAACTACTGTAAAATAAAACCTCAGAAAAATACAACTACCAACCAACAGTACTAAATTGTAGGACTGAGTATTGATTCAGGTGTTCCAGATCAATTCAATTTTGATTCACAAGCTATCAAATCGATTCGATTTCGATTTTCGGATCGATTTATATACTCGATTCTCGATTCAACTCAATGAATAATGATTTACTGTTACTACATCATTTCACCTCTGCATTACAAATCACGCATATAGCTTTGTTCTTGTCTAAGATGCTTCCATACCTCTGACTTTTATGTGAAGGTGGCATCAACGTCAACAAAGCACCTGAAAACGCCATTTTAAGCACTGAATGAATGAATGAATGACAGGCTCACCTATCGCTCCTTGGTAACATCGCGTAAGGCAAAAAAGAGGATGACGTCTAGTGGAGAAGACGATTAAATATGTAAACGTTTATCTTATGTTCAATGTTTGCGGAAATAAATATAAAAAAGAAATCAATTCACGGACTTTGAAAATCGATTTTGAATCAACCACATAAAAAAAACATTTTTTGCCCAGCCCTACTACATTGTATCATTTAATATGTTTTGTTTCATTTTTTGGGGGGGGGGCATAGAGGCATGCATCCAACACAAAAGGCGACAAACCCGAAAAAAAGTTTGAGGATAACTGCTGTATAGAAATATCCCTCAAAGTTTTCTTGAATTACACATGAGAAAATAATGACAGCATTTTTCATTTTTATATGCACTGTTTCTTTAATTACAGAGGACTTGTTTGTTAGGCATGAACAGTGCCATATAAAGAGTCCCGATGTGTAAAGTTTACAGTTATAACCAACGATTTCTCCAACATCCACACAGCAGCACCACACGTGAGTCAGTTACTATAGCACAGGAAGTCACTGTTACATTGTTTATCATTGATGTGCTTGAATGAGTTTCACCCTCTGACCTCTTTCCTATGATCAGTGCAGGGAATTATGGGAAACTGGATAGGAGTGACTGTGCGGTTTCTCTGCTCTGAACTAAACCTCCCACTCAGATATCACTGTATGCATGTGGACTGTTTACTTTTAATCAGATGTTTTTCGGCTGATAAAAGAGTGTGTAAAGTTATAAAACACAGATGTATATACTGTATGTTTATCGGACATTGGGGCTAGTTGTCACAGTGTGTATCTCGGTGACTATAGAGGTTTGTTTGTTTTTGTTTTGTTTCGTCTAGCAGTGGATGGGAATGTTGATTTCAAACATCAGATTTGCCTTAGTTGAAAACATTGTTGTGAAGTCTCTCCATATTTAATCTTCTGTGTGTATTGTTTAGAAATATGCACTGGACTCTTATGAGACTCTTTAGATTAGGTTTATGTATCATGTCTTCCTTCACTTTTTCAACCCATGTGTCGTCAGACTCTCCACCCCCCTTCCCTTAGGACAGATCCATATAGACATGGATGGGAAGGTTTATAGAAGCCCTGGGCTCTTTACACAGCGGCTATAAGCTGAAGTCTTTGTCTTGTGTGCCACATAGCTCAGGAAAAACAACACTGCATGCATATAATGCAAAATGCAACTAAAGCTGTTGTGCATATACATGAATTAAGTTAATGCAATGGTGCAAGAGTTTGATAATAAAGTGTTTGTTCTTATACTTTACGTTAAGGTATCATTGGACTGAAATGTTAAAAAAAGCTTTTGATCTGAATGCAGATGCCTAAAAGTTTAAAATGAGTGAATGTTTTGTGTTACACTTGTTGTTTTTGGCTAAAGAGATGATTTGTGTGTCTCTCTCTCTCTCTGTGTGTGTATGATAGATCCTGCAGATGAAGGTTAATATGTGGTGTCCACACTGTGACAGCTGGGATAGTGATGTGCTTTGATATTGGCCTGTGTTTGTGCGTGATGTGAAAATCATCCTGTTTCTCTTCTGATGTTGGTTCTTCACTTACATTCCTCAAGGTGCTGCTTGTTTTTACCATGGAGCTCCTTCAGATCTATGTGAACTATTTTCCTGTCACACTATTGTTGGTTTTTGGCAGATGTGTAGTAATATTCAGTGTTGTGCACACTTTTAATCAATGGTGTAAAAACTATGTGAAAGTGAAGGCTTTATTACTCATTCACTGTGTAACTATGTGATTGTGTTGAAAGTATTCTGTGTATTTGATCTGTGATTATTTGAAAGAGGTCAGATCTCACTCACTCACACCTCACTCAGCCGCACACACTCGCTCGCTCCGACCTTCACTTACTGACTCATACACTCACTCACTCATTTACTCGCTCACTCATTCAAACACTCACTCGCTCGACTAGACCTTCAATTACTCACTCACTCACTTAATCAGTCACTCACTCATTCACTCGCTCACTCACTCACACCCTCACTCACTTTTTTACTCGCTCGCTCAGACCTTCACTCGTTCACTAAATCAGTTATTCATTCGCTCGCTCAGACCTTCACTTGCTCACTCACTCACTCACACCCTTAATCACTTACTTAATCAGTCACTCACTTATTCACTCGCTCACTCACTCACAACCTCACTCACTTTTTCACTCACACACTCACTCATTCACTTAATCAGTCACTCATTCGCTCGCTCAGACCTTCACTTGCTCACTCACTAACACCCTTACTCACTAACTTAATCAGTCACTCACTCATTCACTCGCTCACTCACTCACACCCTTACTTAATCAGTCACTCACTCATTCACTCGCTCACTCACTCACACCCTTACTCACTTACTTAATCAGTCACTCACTCATTCACTCGCTCACTCACTCGCAACCTCACTCATTTTTTTCACTCACACACTCACTCGTTCACTTAATCAGTCACTCGTTCGCTCTCTCAGACCTTCACTTGCTCACTCACTAACATCCTTACTCACTTACTTAATCAGTCACTCACTCATTCACTCGCTCACTCACTCACAACCTTACTTAATCAGTCACTCACTCATTCACTCGCTCACTCACTAACATCCTTACTCACTTACTTAATCAGTCACTCACTCATTCACTCGCTCACTCACTCACAACCTCACTCACTTTTTCACTCACACACTCACTCATTCACTTAATCAGTCACTCATTTGCTCACTCAGACCTTCACTTGCTCACTCACTAACACCCTTACTCGCCTACTTAATCAGTCACTCACTCATTCACTCGCTCACTCACTCACAACCTCACTCACTTTTTCACTCACACACTCACTCGTTCACTTAATCAGTCACTCATTCGCTTGCTCAGACCTTCACTTGCTCACTCACGAACACCCTTACTCGCCTACTTAATCAGTCACTCACTCATTCACTCGCTCACTCACTCACAACCTCACTCACTTTTTCACTCACACACTCACTCGTTCACTTAATCAGTCACTCATTCGCTCCCTCAGACCTTAACTTGCTCCCTTATTCACACCCTTACTCACTAACTTTATCAGTCACTCACTCACTCACTCACTCATTTACTCACACCCTCACTCACTCTCTCAATCACATTCACTTCTTGCTCAGACTTTCACTCACTCACTCATATACTCACTCTCTCGCTCACTTACTTACACCCTCACTTTCTCAATCACATTCACTCGCTTGCTCAGACTTTTACTCACTCACTCACTTATTTACTCTCTCATTTACTTACTCTTTCACTCACTCACTCACTCACTCACTCACTAACTTACTCACACCCTTACTCATTTACTTAATCGGTCACTCACTCACTCACTCACTTACACCCTCACTCACTCTCTCAATCACATTCACTTCTTGCTCAGACTTTCACTCACTCACTCAGACCTTCACTCACTCACTTACTCACTTATTTATTCACTCATTTACTTACTCTTCTACTCACACTCTCACACTCACCTACTCCCACTACTCACTTACTTGCTCGTTCAGTCCTTCACTCACTCACTCATTTCCTTGCTCACTCACTCTTTCACTGACACACTCACTTGCTCGCTCAGACATTCACTCACTTACTTAATCAGTCACTCATTTACTCACTCACACGCTCACTTACTTACACCCTTACTTACTCTCTCACTCACACATTCACTCGCTTGTTCAGACTTTCACTCACTCACTCGCTCGCTCACTCGCTCGCTCAGACCTTCACTCACTTATTTACTCACTCATTTACTCACTCACTCACACTCACTCACTCACTTACTCACACTTACTCACTTGCTCAGACCTTCACTCACTCATTTACTCACTCTTTCACTCACTCACTCACTCACTCACACTCACTCACTTACTCACACTTACTTACTTTCTCGGTCAGTTCTTCACTCACTCACTCACTCACTCACTCACTCATTTCCTTGCTCACTCACTCTTTTACTCACACACTCACTCGCTCACTCAGACCTTCACTCACTCACTTAATCAGTCACTCATTTACTCGCTCACTCACTCAGTCACACACTCGCTTGCTCAGACCTTCACTTATTTACTAACTTAATCACTCACTTACTCACACCCTAACTTAATCAGTCACTCACTCACTCACTCACTCACTTACTTAATCAGTCACTCTCTCACTCCCATTATCTCACACATACTGTACATACCCACACACACTCTTTCACTCACTCACTCTCTCACTCATACTCACAGGTTTTCAACATCACGCATTGGGTTTTGTTTAGGTTTCAGATATTACCATTTCTTTAAAAGTCATCTCAGATTGATTAAAAGTCACCAAAGTTCAAAACTCTGACACATACTGTGACTGAACAGGTTAAATGAATGAGGATGTGTAGTAGACGGTCGTATTTAGTTCCCCAGAGGCGCTGCATGCCGGGACATACAGCGGCTTCATCTGTCCGCCCCTCTCCTCATCTCTCCTCTTTTAAAGCTGATGTCCCTGCCCCCTCCTGCAGCTTATCTGCCGTCGCCATCAACCATCACTGTCACTTTAAAATCAATTCATCTGCTTCAAAAGACATACACTGCTCTCCTCTATGCCCCTCATTTAAAAATGATATTAACACTTTTTCATCCTTTGCTTCTCTACCTTTTCATCAGACTCAGATCTTCAGTTCTTCCCTTGTCTGATTCATTATTTCATTTGTGTTCTCCAGAGTTTCCTCCTCCACCATCAGACCGAGGTGTTAAATAACCTTTATTGTCCAAATAAAGGTCAGCTGGTTAATGTGTTAATAATATTGAGTTTAAATGTTTGCTGTGAAAATCAAAGGCAGACCATTGAGAGCGGTGTTATTGTTCAGAAGTTGAAAGAGAGACAGGACACATGAATGTGTGGAATCTCACCTGAGGGTCTTAAATAAGTCAAAGTGAGTCAGACGGCACTGAACGTTACATTCACAGACTAACTAGATTAACTAACACACACCCATTCATTCATTCAGTCTGACCCATGAATCACTTGAACTGTAGGAAGTCATTAAATTAGAGATGTGATTCATTTTCTTTCAACTTTTTGGGTGCATTCTTCATATGTTGGTATTTCTTCAGTTCATGTCTTCATCTCTCGCGAGTCTCTTGCAGTTGAATATAAACCGAGAATCAGTTCAGAGCCGTGTGGCACATGACAAGAGTTTATTCTAACTGTCGAGAGTTCAGTTTTGGACAGTAATGCCGCAGGGAACGCTTCTGTGTATGTTTTCATAACCTTTCCCAACATGTGTTTCTGGCACCTCTGATGTTAAACTCTGTCCAGTTGCCAAAATACACAAACACACACACAATCTTATCGCCTGTAGTCACACTGGAGAAAGTCTTGTGTTATCTGAACCGGTAGAGTACCTGCCCGACCTATTCACATCAAGAGTTAATATTCACCAAAAACAAAACTTTCAAATGAAACATTTGCATGCTATGGACCAAATCACACCGGTGATGGAATGTTCTGATTGATCCATCACAATCGTTCAGAGACTTGTGTAGTAAATATTACAATGCTTACCTTTATACACGCACAGTTACAGTATAGTATATTGTTATGACTGACTTCACCTTTGATCTTTGTGTAAACACTTCAGAAACTCTACTGAGATCACTGTATTGTGTGTGTGTGTGTGTGTGTGTGTAACTTAATTACAACTTGTTAACTTACAGACACCTTAATTTCGCATGATTTGTGTTAAAGTATTTTTTACATCAGGTCAGATAAACATTGGGAGGCGGTCACTGTAAAGAAGTGATCGGTCATAAGGTCGAATCCCAGGAGTGCCTTGTGATCTTAACCCCAGCGTGAGCCACTTAACCCTTAGTTAACCTCATCTAATAAATCTGCTGTGATCAAGTGAATCATGTTTCTGTTAGCAGGTCACCCGTCCCTCACCTCAGACATCTCGTGTTTATAGCAGTGTGGAGAAACGCTGAAGCGGTTGTTTACTTTAGAAAGAACAAACTACAGATAGATGGTAAAATTTCACACACTGTAAAAAACAAATAGTTAGGAAAACATAAAATACTAAATAAATGCAGTACGATTTTCAAGTCAACGATGGTTTTAAGATTTAGCCAACCTGATTTTGTTGGTTCATGCAATGCAGATTTTTATTTTGCTAATCAAGTTAACACAACTAAAAAAGAATTCATTTAACTTTATGTATCTAAAGCTGTGTGCACACTGCTAGCCACTAGAAATGGCTGAGCCACGTCATCTCATTAATTTTAATGGATGCTTGCCGATTTCCAGCGACACAAGCAACCTTTGATAACAGGAATTGGGCATGTCCATCTACGCAACAAAGTTGACAACAGTTGAACTTTATGCGAGTGATGAGCGAATTTCGAGAGCAACCAATGAGAGTGAAGCAGTTGAGTTCACATCATCTGTCATTCGTCATTTACACAGAGGATGGTTACTCATTTGTTCATAATTGTTACTAGGACAACCAGAATTAGGAACGGCTCCTACCAATCTCTGAATGAGACAGTCAAAGAAAAAATTGGTCAAAAAGTCTTTAAATTTAAACAGTTTGTATTGAAGGCACTTTCAGCAGCAGTACTGCATCATGCACTTTGACTTTAACACTGCCCTTATGAAAAATAAAACATGGTTTTACTACAGTTTAAACCAAAAAACATGGTTACTACCACAAAAAACATGGTTAATTTTCATAAGGGGGGAACACAAACCTCAAGCATGATGACAATGATCAACTATCATTCATTAAAAAACAACTCTAAATACAACAGATAACTAACAAAGACAAGAACAACAGCATAAATAAAGTAAGCAAACACTTAAAGTAGAAATATCTAAAAATTCTTAAATCAAGATGTATTTTCTTGATGAGCAAATGACCTAAGAAAAAAAATCTGCCAATGGAATAAGACATTTTTTCTTGAATTGACTTAATACAAGAAAAATTCAGCAAAAATGTCTTATTCCATTGGCAGATGTTTTTGCTTGTTTTAAGCACAAATTCACTTAAATTTGATATGTTTTGTCTAAAAAATAGACTTATTTTCTTAGGTCATTTGCTCAAGAAAATACATCTTGATTTGATAATTTTTAGATATTTCTACTGCAAACAAGACAAAAATACTAAGTCATTCTTTGCAGTGAAAACCAAAAAAATATGTTTAGGTTCATTTTGTTCAGTATTTGCAAAATGATAAATTGACAACTACTAAAAAAATCTTTGTTTCGAGTTATGCAGTCACCTAACAAAGACTTAAAAAATGAATGAATTTAAAAATGTGCCTGTTTACTTCTTTTAGCAAATTTGTTTACATTGATCTTTTTTATTTCGAATTAATTTCTTAACTAATGTCTGTCCAAGTGCATCTGCTTATCCTTTATAAAATATTAGTGAACTGGAAATTCTGACTAAGTCTATTAACTGTACTAATAAATGTCTTTTTTTAATCCAGAAATGATTTATGTGCATCTGAGATTAGCGAACGTGTACTTTGTGAAGGAGATTTCCAAATGAACCGTGACCAGGCATGTAGAGAAGTGTTGTGAGTCATGTGCTTCGCTTTAATATCCATATTTCTCTGCCAACCCACCAGGAAGAGAGAAAACCTTCTCAGCTTCAGTTCAAAGCCGTCTATTGTGTTTGGCTTTCTCATATTTTCCACCAGGAACGCTCTATAGTTCTTCATTTCTCTTCTGTCTTTTGTCTCTGGCGCTCCTGTTGTCTTTTGCGGTGAGCTCAGCACAGGTGAAGTGGGTTTTGAAACCGTTCTGGTTTTATTCAGACTCTGTTTGATGTGTTTTGCTTTTGCTCCGGTCTCAGGACACAGCTGTGGGAAACTTTTACTGCCACCAACACGGCTGTAATATTCAAATATGCAAACGCTCAAACTGCAGTAAGAAAATAAAACGGTAAAGTGCCGCCGTGTTAACTCGAGAAAAACCGCACTACAGTAAATGAAATGCAAAGTTACTAGGTTGCTGAAAAGTTTGCAGCGTTGCTAATTTTGGTCAGTTTGTCCCCATTAATGATTCAGAAGTAAGGTTTGTGTGTTGTGTTTAGAGAGGTTTGGCTGTGGGATTGCTGTGAACTCCAAAATGTTCTCACTATTCAAAAAATAACCTTACTAATATAGCCAGAGCTCAGTAAAAAAGATGTAATGATGTGCACATGTTTCTCTGAGGTCTGTCGTCTGTGAGAGGTTGTCACTTTAGAACTTAAACAAGCATGTGTGAAAGAGAGAAATGATGAGGGTCCTAAAGCCCACCCATGTGGTACTACAGATCTTTGACAGTCGACTCTTCACCTGTATTCATGATTTATTGCATAGACTATGAACTTTTACAGATCTGATCTCTCACTGCCCGCTGGTGCAGGTGTGTGTGAGTGTGTGTTAGATCTGAAGTTGTGTCCCGACATGCATACAAAGGCTCGGGGTTAAAAAGGAGCTGGAATTTTCTTTAACACATCCCTTTGTGCCTGAACCCCCAGCCTTTTACCAGAACACCCCTGAAATATAAAACAGACTGTTTTTCCCAAATGTGTGTAGTTTCAGCTCTCCCAATACAGATACTTTTAAACCTAAGTCTGAACCTTTGTGGCCTAAAATGGTTGTATTTACCGTGGCCTTAAGCTTTTGTATTTATCGCGGCCTTAAAACGGTTGTATTTACCATGCTCTTAAGCGATTGCATTTATCGCAGCCTTAAAAAAAGAACACGATTGCATTTATCCCGGGAAAAGGTCTGTATTTACCGCGGCCTGAAAAGTTTGTATTTATCGGCGCCTTAAACGGTTATATTTATCGCGGCCTAAAAAACAAACAAAAAAACACACGATTGCATTTATCGCAGCAAAAAGGTCTGTATTTACCGACGCCTTAAAAGTTTGTATTTATCGTGTCCTAAAACGGTTGTATTTATCACAACCTCAAATGTTTGTATTTATCGCCGCCTTAAACGATTATATTTATCGTGGCCTGAAAAAAAAACCCCACGATTGCATTTATCGCGGCAAAAAGGTCTGTATTTATCACAACCTCAAAAGTTTGTATTTATCGTGATCTTAAATCGTTGTATTTATCGCCGTCTCAAACGGTTGTATTTGACGTGGTCTTAAGCTTTTGTATTTATCGCTGTCTTAATTTTTTGTATTTATCGCTGTCTCAATTGTTTGTATTTATTGCGGTCGTAAAGTTTGTATTTATTGTGGTCTTAAACGTTTGTATTTATCGGCATCGTAAACATTTGTATTTATCCGTGTCTTAAATGTTTGAATTTATCGTTGTCTTAAACCGTCGTATTTATCGCTGTCTTAAACGTTTATATTTATTGCCGTCTTAAACGTTTGTATTTCTCGCTGTCTTAAATGTTTGTATTTATCACTGTGTAGAAGTATCAGAGCCGAAGTGACATTTTTGTGCCGTGAGAGCCATTCGAAAAAATTTACAAACGATACTTTAAATCCAGGTGTCAGTCAGCTCCGCATGCAGTTGACGCACGCGCCTATGGACATGCGCCTTGATATATGGACATGATTTAAAGCTATTCATCTGGAGCAGAAAAGAATAAAAGAATAAAAGCATCTGCAAAATGTAAATGTAGGTATCGATGTAGGTAGTGCTAATTTGTTATGAAAATGTTATAATGAAAATAAAGTTATTTTAAATCCTCCTTTTATATTTAGGGTGAAATGATTTCTACATAGTTTTCCATCAGTTTTCCTAGTCGGAGTGTCTCCACCGTCTGTCCCCTAAGGACATGAGAAGTGCTCACTCATGGAGGAAGTGAGACTCTATAAGTGATGAGCGCCTTCAGCGAGCAGCTCTACTCACATTACAGAAGCTGATTTGAGATCAGTGCTTCTGTCTGACGGTGGGTCGGAGGCCAGACTCTATCCTGGCTTCCTGCCCTTCGCAGATGCCCTCGTATCACCTGAGGCAGATTCTGACCCGATTGTCTCCGTGCGGTCTTTTGTCCTCTTCAGGACGGATGACGCGTGAAACCGGCACCCTTTTGAAAAAGAGGTGTAACTGCTAAACCGTTGACCCAATCTGAACCCGGTTAATAACGTTCATCTGCTCCTTGCTTTTGATTAGCCGGTTTCTCGTGTGGTTTGTTTTTGAACGGCAGCTCTAACCCGAGCGCAGGTTTGACTTGCACCTTGGCAGCGTCGAGCTGCGGGATGGGCTGTTTTTCTTGAATGTGTTTTGAAAATGAAACTCGAACCCTCTAGCTGTTACTGCCGAGCGTGACTGCTGTGTTTTCGTCCCTTTGATCTGCTTTCGACCGCGAAATGGAAAGAGAATAGGCACTGAGACGAGACGACTGATTTTGGAGGAATGATTATACGCAGAGTTCCTTCTTGAAGCCTGTGTGGTTGGTTTGAGGGATGTTGCTGTTGGCAGCAAGTGTCAGATCTGTTAGCCCAGTAGCACTGTGGTGTCTTTAAACAGTGCATGTGATCTACACATACCAAAACAAGTTAAGAAAAAGTTGAATTTGTATGGTAGCCTTGTTGAACATCATCAGATATTTTCTTTATAGTTCATTAACCTTTAAATTTATATACTTCCACCAAAATGAAAATGGAAATTGTGGTATTGGTTTTATCTTGATGTTAATCCACATCTATATACTGTATATATGTTAACAACTCCCTTGTTCCTCTCCATCACTTATTGTAAGCTGAGCTATTCCTTTAAAGGCATAGTATGGCTCAATCCAAAACCGCCTACTTCCATACTATATAGTAAGCAAAAAGCAGTAGGCGAAGCGAGTAGTATATCCGAATTTATAATATTCGAAAAACGAAAAGCATTGCCTACTACTTCCAGCAAGATCCCGAAGTGTTTATTCGATGGACACTTGCTATCTCCCGGAGGAAGAATTATCCAACAAAGACAAAGGGGGGTGTTGTTTTATTAAAAAATGTTCGAAAACGGTAATGCGGCTCTATTCAAATGCAAATACATATTAAACAGTTGTCCCTTGTGTTTAAATTGCCCTTGTTTAAAATAACTCCAGTTAACGACTGACTTGTTGTCATGATGATGTATGTCACGTGATGTATCAACATGGCGGATGAAGTACGTCCACATTGATTCATACTATCCAATCCATATTCATATCATAGTCTGTAAAAAATGATGGACGACGCCCAATCGCTCTCTTCCATTGGTGAAAAGTGAAGCCGTCAGTGTCCCGATCTGAAGATGGCGCTGACATTTTGGGTCTTGAGTCTGCGCAGTAGCAATTTCGGGACCAGTCCTGCGCAGTAGTGAGCAGGAAGTAAAGCTGCGAAATCAAGGCCCCGCCCTCGCAAACTTATTTTAAAAACAAACCCTTGAATTTACATCAACGTGGTAAAAACTACAGTAAATGACAGAAACCAGCCTAGGAAAAAAGATAATTGAAGTGTAATTAAATTGTTTAGTTGGTCTCAAGTCCCATAGAATGGGGAGGCGGGGTTTATGACCTATACTGGGACCCGTCACAAGGGGGCAATCGAGACGTTTTGGCTTCACTTTTGAGAGCTTGTGCGGCAGGCTTGATTCATACTATATAATACCTACTGTTGTAATGGTCGATGGGTAGTACTTCATCTAATTCAGTACATACTGTCACAGTTTGCGATTTCGGTGTAATTTGCTGTGAAAGAGAGTGGGATGATGGGAGTTGTAGTCTTCACCTCACCGTTAGGTATCGATCCGGCAGTACTCGCAAACATGTTCAGGGGTGACTTTATGAAATAAAGTTTTACGTTTTTGAATCACTCTTGCTGTACTACTATATAACACATGCTCCGGTCTTCCATAAACGTAATTGGCTGGCTCTACCTAGGTTATTTGCATATAGCGATCTGATTGGCTGACGCACGCATGCTGCTTGAAAAGTTGAGAAATTTTAAACTTCTGCCACGAGCAACGGCAGTGACGCGGCGCCGACGGATCCACAATTCAGTTCGACAACGCATGACATCATCCATTAAAAGTGAATGGGAAGCGGTAACGCTTACGCCCCGTGTGAACGTACCGTAACACGTTTATGAATTTTACCGCAGTAAAAGTGGACACAGAGGATAACCCGGACAGGACACCATTGACAGGCGATGTAATGAAGAAGGGCTGGTTAACTGGTTAAAACTACAAATCGCTCTGAATTCAAACACTATTGGAAACATTTGGGATAATGCAAGTACTCACATGATGACATATTGTGCCTTTAAGTGTTTTATAATTTCACAATACTTTTGAGTCACAGATTCACACTGCTATTGTGAAAGTTGTTCTTGTTTTGTGGTGAAGATTTGTTGGAAGAAGGAAAAAACAACAACAACAACATTAAACTCTTGAACCTGTGGCAGTTGGACCCAGAATGAACCTGTATGATGAATCTCTAATGAAACCATGTGAGTCCTGCAGGAGAGATGAGGATATAAAGTCGGCAGAGAATCTCTTGGAAGGCGTTGCGATTGAAATGCATACGGTTTGCCAGAAGGAAATGAGTTAAGGAGCCCGTTGGAAAGCACACTGGCCTGGTTTTGTCATATGTCTGAACTTTTTATAGTAGCAGTGATGGTGTAGACTCTTTATTTCTCTCTCTGTGTTTGTGTAGTAGAGGATAGAGATTCCTAAACTGTTTACGAAGAACTACCGCCAAAGACGCTGCACACAAAACATGAGCACATCTGCATTTCTCTTTAGCCAAAAATCTCATCTATGATAAAGCATTTTAATGTTCCTGCTCCCATAAATGTCTGGTTGGAATGAATTGGAGGTTTATTGAAGCGGTAAGTGACGAGTGGATGTGTGCTACAGTGATTTGACCCAATGATTCGGTGTATCACTGCACAGCAACCTTAGCAATGGAAACATATGTGAAACATTGTTACTGTTTTTCCAGCAGAAGGAAGACTTCCTTTATAAAAATTGCACTGATGCATATAGTTTTGCTTTAATGTTTGCATTCTGTGGTAACAATTTTATAAAAACAAGGTAATGCTGTATCGTGACTAGAGGTCTTCACAGGTCCACTTAGATCTGAAAACCCAAGGTCCAACCCAAGCAGGTTCGTGTCTAAAAGTTTTATATGTGCCTTGGACATATATTTATATGCGTGCCGTATAGTATAAGCAGCATCGGGTCTCGGGTAATTTAAAATGAGTGCGTTTTTGCCGAACTGACTCCTTTTCCAACCCTCTTTTGTTTGCCAAGAGTCCTTGCGACATTGCGTGGGTGGTGGTAGGTTAACTTTAGTTGAGACAGACCTGTCAATCAATTTTGAATGCACATTTTAGCAGTTAGTGGTGTCGTCGTCAGGAGCAGCGGCCCAATTGTATGCAAGGGCTGCAGACTGCACACACGTTGGTGCCGTTTACATTCGGGTCTAGTCGAGTTAAAAAAAATTGCCACTGGTTTGGGTCGGACTCTGGTCTAATTTTCTCGGTTTGTCTCTGGTCAGGGCTTTCTTAAAAATTATGCACGACGAATTCGGGTATAAAGTGATTTGGGTCATTTTGGGTCGGGTTTATTTCTTTGGACCCGAGAAGACCTCTAATCCTGACCTTGAGATGATGATTTATTTAAAGTTTTATGCTTACACTTCGCATTGTGCCTAACAACGCCCTTCTGCCGTGATTTATTCATGATACAGCACGGCCTCTTCTACCTTTTTGTTTACTTGCATTGTTATACTCAAAGTCGCTGTAAAGTCAGTCTTGAAAATAGTTTCTAAATGCATTATAAATGTTAGAAATGTATTGCTGAAACACATTACAAAAACTGTAAACTATGTGTACTTAATTGCAGAGTTAGATCATTAAAAAGTTTTTCACCATTTCTAAATTCAGGATTATTTGGGGCGGAGCTAAACCGGTGGCTTGATGATGCACTGGAGTCACTGAGCATGGCCCCGCCCCTTATACAATCACAGGCATCTATTCAGGTTGTAGCGGTATTTAAAAGTTAAGAGAGATGGCAGCTTTCCCCAAGTGGGCGTGGTTTCAGTGCTGTCATTGAACACCACTGTTTTTCTTAGTTTATTTACTAACCATTTTATCATCTTTCAAATTTGGTTGGGTGGTTAATAACACATTTTTCTGTGGTGTCACAAATTCAGAACACATTTAGGCCTAATATTGGACTTTACAGAGACTTAACATAAAATTAATAAATATAGTCAATAAATCAATAATCAAATTTGATTCAGGATTGTTTATCCTACCAGCACTTAAACAGAAGAGTCGCTCATCCTCGCTGTCCTCACTTTGAGCAAAGAAAAGACAAGAGTTGAAAACGTGAAGTGGTAAAGAGGAAAGCGAGGGTATGGTCAGAGGAGAGACGGAGGCCTGTGTTTATGTGTTTGTAGCTGGAGAGGCTGAATGTTCCGGTTCCTGAGGATGACTTAAGACGCTTCGCTCTCTTCTGTAATTATGTCAAAAATACACTTTAAAGAGGAGTGATGTGGAACTGCGGGTGCAGAGGGGATTTTCATACGGATGATTTTACCCTGAGCCTCTGATGGGGTTTAGGAACGCTGGCCAGAGCGGCCCGTCACACACACATGAAGACAGAGCGAACGCTTTATTTTTTCCTCCTCTTATTCTCTTACTCATTTTTTTGGGCCGTCTGCTGGCGAACGTCAGGCGCCGTGTCTCCTGTTTCTAGCGAAGTGGCACAGAGCTGTGAAACTGGAAGCCCTTATGAAACTGGTGTGTGTGTGTCCAACATAGCTGCAGCTGTTTATATGTGTGTGTGTGTGTCACATGCTTTAAAGTTACAAAAAAAGTTTTCAAATAATGTTGTTTTTTATTTGTACTAAATGATTTGAAAATGTGAAACTGTGATGTGTTCTTCGTGGTTGCTTCATGCAGGCCCAAGTTTAAATTTCCCATCCGTATCCAGCTGAAACGGCAGTGAAGTATTTTTACTTTACTCGAGTACAAACTACAAGTGTCTGTGCTTTTACTTCACTAAATTTCATAAATACAAGTGTTTTAACCTTTAAAGGTGCTATAGAATGTAAAACTGTATTATGTAGGCATTGATGAATAATATGAGTTCTGTACATGGTAATGACATATTGTGCAAAAGTCCACTGAAAAGCATTGTTACAATGCTAAAACACAGTTGTGACTGCTGAGTTTTGCGCTATATGCTAGTTAATGCTATATGCTAGCGTTTAGGCTAAAGTTCTACTATTGAGGTTACAGTTACGTTTTGCAGGTCCATACTGAAACAAAAACACAAACTTACCACTCAGAAACGTCCATTAACAATTTCCAAACAATTAATCATTCCTCAAAATCTGTCTCTTCATCTGATACAGACTCAAACATAAGATCTGTTTACAAACACACAGAGCTACTGAAGGAGCTGCTCTGAGAAACAGCCAATCAGGGCAGAGTTCAACATTATTATTCATGACCCTTTCAAATAAGGTAATAATAGACCATTTCATTCTCAAGACAAATCCTAGGGTTGTAAATGGACTTGTAAAACTGTCTCTGGATCATTTTCGCACTTAATAAAGCCACAAACTTTCTATAAAGATATCAGAGAATAATTTAACATCAATGCATTCTTTGGCACCTTTAATGCCTAAAGCGATACTCCAGCCAAATATCAAAATTACCCCATTAATAACTCACCCTCAAGTAATCTCAAGTAAAAAAAAATATTTCAAACATTATAAACTGTAATAACTAGCTCCCGGTAAATGTGCCATCTTGGACTCACGCGGTTTACTAGAGTTTTAGCATAGTAAGCGTTGGTTGCCATGGGTATGTTGTGCAGGGACATTAAGGGGCTGTCCACACGGAGACGCGTATCACTGTATACGTATAAATTTGTTATTGTATTGGCGTTTCATTCACTCGGATCCGGCGTTTTGGGAGACTGAATCCGCTCTTTTTTGAAACCGGGTCCTAAAGTGTAAAAATCTGAAACCGACACCCTTGCGGTTTCGACTGTACAGCCAATCCGTATATTTTGTGAAGCGAAAACGTCATCACATCACGTGTCGGAAGCGTCACACGTAACAGCAACAACAATAAGGGCGGACTACGTGATTGTGTTCGTGCTACAGAAGCTACTAAAGCCTACTAGCTTTATTACTTCAAAATCTATTGCTTCTATGCAATTGTGGTGACCAGCAAGCGATAATGGACAACACCATATGTTGGTTATGCGCATGCTCAACGTCTTCTTCTCCGTGTATAGTGTATATCTGTGGCAGAATTACAGCGCCACATACTGGTCCGGCATATATACTACACCGCTTTCAGTCGGTTTCCGTTGTTTCGTGTTTACGGATTATTTTTTTAGAGCAAGGAAAAAAATTATCGGATAGGGAATGCACCGGCTTCGTTTGGACATAGCGTGAGCCCAAGATGGTAACATTTTCTGGGTTAACCCAATTACTTTGAGCCAGCGCTGAGTTGAAAATAACCCAGCATTATCCATTTTATCAGTATGTGTGTTGCCTGAGATTGAACCCACGACCTTTATGCTGCTAACACACCAGTTGAGCAACAGGAATGCCACAGTATATTTAGTGTGGAGGTTTTAAACGTGTCACCCTCATAGAGAGAGGATTATACAGGGCGCTCTGTATAAACTTCACACAGCCTCCCCTGCATGCTTGTGCAATAGAAACAGGTGCGACTGCATGTGCTGCAGCGCTGTGTGATGGATACTGTAATGAAGAATGAGATTTATTTCCTGCTGTGCACTGCTGTTTCTCTTTAGCTGCAGTGTGTTTGGATCACGGGCCAGATAAAGAGGATTTTGTTGTAGCGATAGACTTGAAACATCAAAGCTCGGAGGCGGCATTCCTCAATCCAGCAGTGTTTACAGTGGGAGAGCATTCCCGTCGCTCAATATCCCATGCCGTACTGGAAGTGACTCTCTCGACCTCAACTAATCTGCTCATACATTTGATACGTCTCTAAGAATGTTATTTTTATTATAAAGCCGTTTTACATTTAGTACCGTATACCCGTATATGGAGACTCGTTTCACACCGCAAGAAATGTATAAGTGTTATTGTGTCATTCAGTTTAAGTGTGAAAGTTTAAAAGATTAATTTTCAGTTTTTTGAGGAAAACATACCAGGATTTTTTTCACATAGTGGACCTCAACGGTTTGCAGTTTTAATGCAGTTTAAAACTGCTGTTTCAATGCAACTTCAAAGGGCTGTAACCGAGGCATAAGGGTCTCATATAGCAAAACTTCTCGTCTTGCACTTGCCTTGTGATGCGCCTGCGTAACCTTACATATTACGTAATCACGGCGAAAAGTCACGCATGATGTATGCTTAACATTTACGTGTTTACATTTGTGAAGAAAGAGGAGCATTCAGACGTTATTGTATGTGGAATGATACTAATTCATGTATTTTTGTCAGTTTATTGTTTAAAATCGTCCGCAAGTGTGCGGTAACGCGTGACCTTTCCACGTGGTTACGTAATACGCAAGGTTGCGCTGGTGTGTACCACGGGTAGTATACAAATTGGGCGATAAAAATTGTGTGCCCACCAAAAGTGAAGTGAATATGTGCAGTGCACTGTGTAAATCGCTCTAGATTATTCGTGGGACTACTTGTTTTTCACATCACTCGCAAAAATATAAACATCATGCAATGTCTTTACGCCCAATAAAGCTCTATCTTGTATTTTCTTGTTGAGCAAAATGACCTAGGAAAATAAGTTTAGTTTTTAGACAAAAAATTTAAAACAAGCAAAAAAATCTGCTAATGGAATAAGAAAAATGTTACTTATTTCAAAAACTTTTTTCTTATTCTATTGGCAGATTTTTTTTGCTTGTTTTAAGCAATAATTTACTTAAATTTAAATATTTTTTGTCTAAAAACTAGACTTATTTTCCTAGGTCATTTTACTCATTTGAAAATACATCTTAATGTAAGAATTGTTTTTTTATATTTTTACTGAAAATAAGACAAAAATACTAGGTAAGAGAGTCATTTTTTGCAGTGTGGCTTTCATGTTCAAGTAAAAAAGCGAGCATTACCCATTTGCGTCGCCCAATGTGAATTCACGTCTATTTGTGTCTTTGCATTGATTTTGAATTTATACCACAGGTCTGTTGAATGCTTTATTCTGATTGGCTGAGAAATGTTCCATGGGACTATTTTTCTGTAAACCGCACACCTAACCTTTTAAATGTCTTAAAAAAGGCACCAGATCAATGTTTGTGGTAACTGTGGTATAAGAGGAATAATTGACTCCGGTCCTTTGAATTATAAGAAAATAATGCACACTCCGAGTCCGCTTCGCGTTTGTGCCGCATTGCACCTTGGGTGTGCATTATTTTCTTATAATTCAATGGCCCGTCGTCAATTATTCCTAATGTAATCTACTTGCGCAAATAATAAAATTTTGTTGGGCACACGCTACTGTTCAGTCAATATCTACACTGCAAAAAATGATTTTCAAGAAAAACAATTCTTAGTATTTTTGTCTTGTTTTCAGTAAAAATTCTTAAATTAAGATGCTTTTTCTTGATGAGAAAAACGACCCGAGAAAAACGATTATTTTGTGCATAAAACAAGCAAAAATCTGCCAATGGGGTAAGCAAATCTTTCTTGAATTTAGTGTTTAAGAAAATTTTTTTTTTTTTTTTGCTTACCCCATTGCCAGTTTTTATTATTTATTTTTTGCTTGTTTTATGCACAAAATCACTTTTTGGTCTTAAAACTAGACTTATTTTCTTGGGTCGTTTGGCTCCTCAAAAAATGCATCTCAATGTGTTTAGATATTTTAAATGAAAACAAGACAAAAATACAAAGAATTTTTTTCTTGAAAATCATTTTTTGCAGTGTCAGTAAGAAGAATGTTTAATAAATGTTTAGTATTGACTTGTGTGCTGATATGAATGACTGCATAGCTACTTGTTTACATTGTTTGGGATGTCATACTGTGTGTAATAAATTTAATTTGGGAATAAAAATATAGGGTTGTCGGTGTGGTGAACATACAGGGAAGTGATGTCATTCTGCACATGTCATTGGTGTTTATGAACTTAAGAGGGCGTTTGCTTGGTCACATTTTAAACATCTAATTACATAACATAGTGGCATGCTGCTCTTTAACTTATCACACAGCTTGATGGGTTTATAACCGTAGCATTAACTCCAACATGAAAGGAAGAAAGGAATGGTATGAGGGTAAGTAAATTAGAAGAGAAGTTTCATAATCGGGTGAAGGCGCTAGTTTTCTTTCTCTTGAAATTTTATAGTAGTGGGGAAATAAATGTTAGTTTACCAGTTCAGCTGTGAATCGTCCGGTTGTTTAAGCGTCAGTAATTGATTGGTTGTCAGCAGTGGGATGGTTGCTGTGGAGTCTGTTTGTGCAAGCGAGACGTGTTTACACTCCAAAATAAAACAACAATAAAACAGACAGCCTTTGATGTGGCAGTTTTGGATGGAGATGTGTGTACGGATTGAGTTTACGACTCCAAGCCTCTCTGTGACATTTGGGGAGAGAGAGAGAGAAACTGACAGAGAGACTCAGATAGAAAGTTGTTATTTGTGGAGAGAAATGACAGAAATGTTTATGTTTTACTCAAATGCCCCGCTTAAGAACTAGAAAACATTTCTGATGTAATTTTCAATCATCAATCATTATTTAAAGTCATATAATTCAGTGTATAACAGGGGTCTTCACGCTGGGGGTCACTCAGTGGTCTAAGGTGGGTTGTGCAAAGCCGGTTGGCTGTAATGGTGAATGACACAAAAACAGTTAAGTCTAACTAATGACAATGATTTTGATATCGATTCATATACCACAAGGTATTTTGATATTGGAAAAAACTTCCATTTCATTAATAAACTGACAAAGTCTACGTATGATGACACAATTCTCAAAAACCCCAAAGCTCAAAATGTATCACATGTTTTGATTACAACTTTCTAATTTGATCAAATATTTGCATGAAATTTTAACAGAAGATCGAGGTTCTTTCAAATTAAATCATAAACATTTACTGTTTAATTCGGAATGAACATCAGACTTTAGTTGGAATGGGCATCGGACCCATGGTAAACGTGGTTTTTAGAACGATGACATGATGTTCACTGTAGTCTATTACCATAAACGTAATATTCAAATTTCCGTAATTTAGTTAAATACAATCTCCTCCATAGATTTAGATTACCATGTTTGAGTATCAAGATCAAAAATTGTGGTCCACCTACCTTTCATTAGTGTCCAGAGTTTTGTGGAATCACAGTGACCGGTTGAAAGTGACACAAATTTTCAAACAGTTGCTGTGAACTAAAAACACACCTGGGTTGAAAGCTCAAAATATCAAACACTTCCGGGGTCGGACTTGACGTATTTATTGACGTATTTAGTGAAAACATACTACAACCATGCGACGAGGATTAGATATTGCATAAGACGCGTTGTAAAAGTCCCACATTGGCGGAAACAGAGTTTATGCCTGAGAAATTTGATGTGCATTCCCGCGATTTCAGCATTGCTACAAGGTCCTTTGGATAAGATGTTAAATCGAGGTCCTGACTCTCTGTGTTTGTTAAAAATACCAGGATGTTTTTCAAAAAAAATTAGGGGTGTACCCCAGCATCCTGGCCAAATTTTCCTTTACGAAAATTAACCATGGTTTTTTGGTTTTAACGGTAGTAAAACCATGGTAACCACAAAATAACCATGGTTTTGACAACCATGGTTTTCAAAAACCATAGTTAAACCATGGTTAGTGTTGTAAAACAGTAATAAATACACCAAAAAACCATGTTTACTACACTTTTACCACAATAAAACCATTGTTAATTTTCGTTAGGGTGCCCATTTAAGGAATACCATTTCCAGGTCCAAGTCTCAGCTGATTGCAAGTGAGACTTCAATTTAAACAGCGATTTATTTGCACTGTTTATTTATTTTACGCATTTAAGTTACATTTTTATAAACTCATGGTGTACACTACATTATTCAGTCCTTCCAGAGTTTTTCCAGAGTTTTTTGTGATTGTTGCAGGCAAAAATCCTTGATCTTGCGGCAATGTTTTCTTAAAAAATGTAATGGGATAAGTGGAATATTTATGCAATTTTATGTGATGAAATTGTGGGAACTTGCAAAAACGGATTGCAGCTTTTGCAGCTTTTCAATGATGTTCACGTTACTTCATAACGTTCCCATGGCAACAGGGGACATGGCTGCGCTTGTGTGAAGTAAATGCAACATTTTTCAACTTTCTGCTAACTAAGATATGTGATTTTTGCTACAAAAATGCGGGGATTATGAAATCATGCAATATTTTGCGTACAGAAATCTGCAATTTATGCTGTGAAAGTGCGGCGTATTTGAAAAAATGTGACCTCTGCATAAATAAGCGGACTTTGGCTGATTATGTGTAGAATCATGCGATCGCATTATCGTGTTTTTCTTGAGGGACTGATTATTCAAGATCATGGCATCCCATTTTTAGTCAATGAAATCAGGATTTGACTTGGAGTGGAAACCCTGTTGAAATGAAATTTTGGGAACAGCTTAGCTAATAAATTCACAATTAAGACTGAAAGGTTTTTTTAATACAATGAATGATCTTCTACAGAGATTTAAAGTGATTACATTTCTTATATTTCCTAAATAGCTTCTCATTATTAAATTATAGATGGTTTTTGATTTAAAAACATTTTTCTTTTGGAGGTTTTACTTGCCACCATTTTTCTTGGTTATAGGTCAGTTGTGTAGTAAGTTGTGTCCTTGTCTCAAACCAGACCGTGTGTGTGCGTGTGTGTACCTTCATAGCCCCCTCTTGTGGATGATTTGTGTGTACCCATGTTGAACTTTGACCCATTCTTTCCCTCGTCTGATGTTGTCCTGACTTTCCAATTTTCTGCTAAATCTAAAATAGCATTAGTCCATCCCATAATGCACTGTGCACATTGTAAAAATGAATGATGGTTTATTATAAATGCATTCAAAATGGACTACTTCACCAATATTTGTGTTTGATATGGATTACTGTCTGGATGTTGCACGTGGATGAAAGCGCCTGCATGTAAATGTAAATGCCTGTGTATCAAAGGCAGAAAGGAAGCACCCAAGGGTTTGGATCAGAACTGATGTCTGATCTGAGACACACAGTTTGAATACAAAATGAAACCAAAAGAGATGAAACCAAAAATGAATCTCTAAAGTAATACGCCACAAAGCTATCATCCGGAGCGATTTGACCACGGTTATATTTAGGCACAATGTAAAACACTTTTTGTAAAGTTTTCCTAAATCCCCGTAGGGCACGACCTCAAAGTCTGGTGACTTAAATGCACACCTCATCTAACAAACCACATGGACTGCGATTTAATTGATGTCAATTGTACGGTATGAGTAGCAGTATGCATACTTAGGGTTAGTAGGAAACCCAGAGTAATATGAGCAAACGAATAAAATAATGACAATAACCATGTAATATACCTCAGTAGGCTGTTTAGATCATGACCATGATTATGGCACTTGAGTATATTGGTGTGGTCATCCACAATTTTGCACAGATTAAAGCGGGCTCATTTGATCCGATTGGATCTGTTTTAGAAGGAGTGATAAAGTGTCTCGTGTCGTCTAGCAGTAATCCATAGCAGCTGTGTTTTTCTGGCTCATTCAACGGTTTTCTTTCAGCGTTAAATGAGAGGAACTTCCTGACGATTTCTGCCGGTGAAGTTACCCGGACTCTTCTGTCCGCTTCCATTTTGTCCCGTCTCCACAATGCCTTCTAATCCTTTTCATTGAGTCAGTAGACAATCCGACTCGCTCTCTGTCATTATTGCCGGCTCATTATGGTGTGGGTTTCCGTCGCTCTCAATGGGAGACCGAGCGAGCCAATGAGGGCGACGGCTGTAATCTAAGCCCGGTTCTGTTTTGACAGCACTGGAGCTCTGATATCCTCGCCCAACTCATTTTTCCAGACTCCACCTCTCTCGTGATCTCTTCTTTAGACCTTTTGGTTCTCAGTCAGCAGGACAGAGGTCATGATCACATTCAAATTCCTAATAATTGTTTGACATATTTTATGGTATTAAACTCTTAAGGTGTTCATCTAATCAAACTCAGCAGTATTTTATGCCACTTTCATCTTCCAGAAATACAAAATATATTATAATCAACATGAACATGTCCTCAAATCATGAACAAAATGACAATATGATTTATTAAGACATGACCTATGAATACACTATACTGTATATGGGTTGTGTTTTGTACTGTGTTGGGTCAGCACTTCAATTTAGTTCAGTATAATTCAATTTCATTTTTATTTTCAGCATACAATTTGTACATTTTGTACACTATTGTTACATGCAAATTTTTATAAATTCATGAACTGTTCCTTGGTGATGTCACAATTATTTGGGCCATTCCACCAAATCAGTGCCATTTCTGTTCCCAGGACATTATATGTGTAAAAATGCAAGAAAACTAACTCTGAAATACATTTTATTATTAGGTAAAGTGTTGTGCATGTTAATCTAACACTAAATTTTAACTATATAATTAAACACATTAATAAAAACTACATAAAACACTAAAACAATTTTATCCATCCCTGCTCTTTATTACCGAGCCCCTAAGGTGTCATTGGAGTAAAAAAATCAAAAGTTTAGTTGCGTGAAACTATTGCGCGCGCACGTGAAACTATCCCGTGTGCACGTGAAAGCAAAAGTTTCAGGTGCGCACATGATAGTTTCACGTGAGCACGCAATGTTTTATTTAATTTTTGCTCCATGTCCCCTTAGCGGCTCTGTACTTTACCTTTAAATATAAAGCATAAAATTCTTTAAATATTTATTTATTGATTTATGTGTTTTTGTGTGGGTCCATATCCCATTTTCCTTTAAATATTTTTACCATTGAAAAAAATTATATTGGTAAATCCTCTGCCTTGTACCACACGCTCTCTGAAATATGCGATACCTTTCCTATCAGCAACAATTTCAGCCATTTCATATTCAAAATGATTTAAGACATGCTTTTTTCGGCATTAAATAATATCATCTTTAAGTAATATCACACATGCAAACCTTAGTATATCATGTTGCGTGAATCATTTAAATAATCTCCTCCCTGAAAGGGAAACTCAGAAAATACATATGCAATAAGGTCTTTTACAAAAATAACTAGACCACACCTTTTCAGCGCTAATGATCCACTGCGCATCTTTAGTAAATCCCCACAGTCGTTATTTACCGCCAACATGATGGTTTGCGCTGGCGGTAGCTTTTAGTAAATCTGTCCCATAATATTTTAGATAAAATGCACATTTTAGTCATGTCTCCAGGATTTCACTCAGTCCTGTTACCCAACATGTTCCACCCTCTGAAAATCTAGGAATATCTCACAAGTCACATTTTCAAGAGGAAGTGACATCATCTGGATCTACTAAAGGCCATGTGAAGATCAAAATGTGCTTTTTTGGTTTTCTATTCTGTATATTTTATGATATTGATGCTATGACTGTGAATTTAAATCTTAATGTTCAGTCCTGTTACCTATATTATTTCTTTGATGATATCGTTTTATTTTAAAGGGACAATAAGTAGGATTTTCCCCCATCTAGTAGTGAAATTGTATTTTGCATTCAAACGAACAGTGCTCTCTAGCGCCTCGCTTTTCCAAATGCGTATTGCAACTACGGTAGCCGTTATGTACTCACTGATCTCCTTGTTCGTATCAGCTGGTTTACGACATGTGTTCTGAACGCAAGCATTGTGGAAACGCGTTGGTAGGTTAGTGCTTTCTGTCCCTCTAGGCTATTATAGTTTATCAATACGGCGGAACGACATGGAAGCCTCCTTGGACTTACCCGTTCAATATAAGTAAAGAGAAGAAATTCTAAGCTTACAAAGAAAAGTCAGATCACTGACAGAGGTCATTTGACACCAATGAGGACATATTTATGAATAAAAACATACACAATTTTGAGTATTGAACATTGATTTTGAGCAAATTTGGGTAAATAGCTAGAAATTGCTCAGTGTCTTCATGCTATTAGCACATATTTAATGCAGTTCTATTTCATGTATTTGCTAAATCTATGCTACAGTATAAACTCTTACCAACTGTTACCAAAATGCCTCCATTAAGAAACCATGTTAAAAATAAACTAATTACCTGAGATTGACCAATAATCATTTTGAAAAGTTAAATATGTGTGTTATTAGATTTAGATAAAATTTACTTCTATTTTGACGAGTTACAACATGCAAATGGCACAGATTCGGTGGAAAGGTCCATAATTAAAAAAATAATAATAATTATTGTTCATATTAAGTGATGGAGTAGAACCACAGATACTGAAGTTTGGTCCTCAGACTGTGCATCGTTTTAAGAAGAGATATGATGTGATCAGACATAAAACATAGAGAAAATCTTGAGACTAACCGAGGATTGAAGGGGGGGACATTTGTTTTGCATGAGTCAGCCTGTAGACTTCAGTCAACCTTCTAGTTTCTTCTTAATTCATAAAGCAGACACACATCTAAAATCTCTCTCTCTGTATGAGACTTTGAACAGATGTTCACTGTAAACACTTGACCGCCAGGATGTGTTTTTTACATTTGTATATGAATGCACAACACACCACATACACAAATGCATTCATGTGCAAACAAACCATGCGGCTTCTACTAACGGCACACATCTAAACTTTAAAGACTATACATATAAACATGTGTAAACTCAGAAAGTTGTGCATGCATTGCTTTAAATGTTATTATCAGGGTGTCCACGCAGTAGTGAAAGGTAGTAAAACGAATCTACCCAAATTAAGGCCATTGAAAGGTAGTAAAAGGTAACAAACGCAATTTGACTTGGTAAAAAAAATTTTTGCTTAATATGTGTGTCTCCATGTTTTAACTTACTCTAGCATAGTTTAAATATAAATACGGTGCTTACAAGACCTGAGTGAGTCGGAGTTGAAGTTTAAGCAGTCTGTGTAGATTGAACGCACACACTTAACTCGTAATATTTTCTCATTCGAGGTTACACGCCCACGTCACGTTGCTGTGCACCTGGTCACTAAAGCTTAACATTTGTACATGTATTTAAGCACCGCAGTTTTAAATTAAGTGATTATAAGCCGTAGCTATATGTGTGCACTGTTTCTGTGTAAAAGAAACATGCAAGCCATGCATCCGCTTCTCATTGTGCTCGTGAGTATTTTTGCCACTGTATTAGCCTTAAATACACACGTGTCAAAATTCCTTTCTTGTACACTTTGTTTGGTATTTGTGTGGTGTTGTTTATTTCTAGGCTTAAGGTAGCCTATTAATGTTAGCATCATCTCAACCTTGTTGGGAAATATATAAGTTACAACTAATGCAGCATCTATTTCTTACTTATACAGGTATGTCATTTGTAATGTAATAGATCATTTTTTTAACTTGGTTTTACGTTCACGTGTGATCTATCCCCTGTTGCTGTGGTGCTTATCACATCACGTGTCAACAACCAGCACGAGGCATACATGGTGATAGTTTTCACCCGTAGACGACAATCTACTACTTTTTAATGCAGATCAGTAGCAGAGCTTCCCTGCTGTCTTGCCTGTTGAGTATGCAACAAATGCAACCGGAAAAACTATCGGTTGGAATTTTGGCCGATGAACGAAAGTTATTGTTATCGTTATCAGCGCAAATTAATCTGCAAATCCAACACTGAAAAAAAATACAGCAGTATGTGCTGCAAACGCTTTATGAAATGCTACCTCTGACTAAGAATGCATTATTTTGCACTTGTATAGTCCTTTTTTATTTTGAAATTTCAAGAGCAATCAACATATATGGAAATGTTTACATTCAGATATGTAAATCAACATGTATAAATTGCTATTAGTTAATTAATGGGGAGATAATCGATAATCGAATCGAAGTCAAATCGGACTGATAAAATGAATCGTTACATTAATTGATGCATCGAAAAAAGAATCGCTAGATTAATCGTTTAAAAAATAATCGTTTATCCCAGCCCTAATAAACAATAAAGAAAAATCAAATAAAAAATATAATTACTCAAGTTCAAATATAACGTTAATAATGACAAAACGAACAAAAAGTTTGTTTGACCCATACACGCACACCTGGCTGTGGTAATTCAACACGATATATACCTTAGGCGCCCTCTATTGGCGTGAAAGAAAATTGCATACCAAACATAACTTAATGGCTCCTACAACCTCTGTTATCCACCAGGTGGCGCTCGTACCCAACTTATAAAACACTGAAGCATCCACTGATCCAAAAACTGTAAATACTCTGTGTATGTTTTGATCATCGCTCTGAATCTGATCTCCTAACAAAAGTCCTTTACAAAAATGCAGTTATCTTAAAATTTGGAATTGTTTAAGAAACCTGCCCGTATCTTTTTTGTTTGTTTGAAAGCAGAGGGTCTGTTCTTTCATTTGATAGATTGTATGTTTATATATTTATCACTGTAAAAAGTTTGCTGCTTTAACTTTATAAGTTGAATCAACTCATATTTACAAGTCATTTGAACTTTCTATTATTTATCTTGACAAGATATGAGTTGTTACAGCTTACAAAATGAAGTTGACTTTTTTCATTTTATATTTTAATTTATAACAACTCATCTCTAGTCAAGATTAATAAGAGTAAGTTGACATGACTTGTAAATCTGAGTTAATTCAACAAAAAGGCAGCAAATAATTTCAGTGTAGAAGAAGATTTTCTGGTAGGAATTAAACTTTTCTGAAAATCATAGAAAATGCTGGCGCTGACTGGCAACTTTAAAAAAAATGCTAGTTAATAAAATGTAAACTACTCAATTATAAAAGAGGTAAAATGGGCCTTGTTCTTATATTTCCTTTTAAAAATATGTTGGTGCGTCCCAGGATAGATTGTTCCTATTTAAGCGAGTCGCCGTAAAATGAAAAGTTTGGGAACCACTGTCATAGATCACAAGAGATCACAAGCTCACATCTTATTGTTTGTCTTTATACAAATTGCTGAAGGATGTTACTAGTTTGTCTGCATGCAAATTTCTGTTGCTTTCAAAGAGGAATCACTAGATTTGACTACATTTGACAGATTAGTTGTACTGAATATTTAAAAAAAATGTTTATAAAAAAATACCAAACTAACATGCATCAGTGATATTGAGCCTGTCTGATGTCAAGAAGTTTTGTTGATTTTGAAGCTTTATATTTTTTTAACCGGTGATGAAGTTTTGAGCATGCTTTCATAATACATCAAACTTTGTTTTCTCAGAAACAAGGCGAATTTCATGATACAAACCCTTTGAAACCATTGATAAATAGTGCTTTTTGATCTCGCTGTGACACTGTTACCGTCACAAGGTTTAGTGAAACAGAATTTAATAGCAGAAAGCGTGAGAGCGTCCTCTCTGTCGGGCAGCTTTGAGTCGTAATTGAAAGTTAAAGGACGTCTGATCTAAAGCAAGAGACTCTCGTGCGCGCCTGGCAAAACATGAACGAGCATCTTTACTGGCAAAGGATGAAAGACTTTCCAGGGAGCCGACGGAGGGAAAAAGACGTCCTCGCCACAGCCGCTATTTACTATCTCTGCTCTGTTTGTTTTCAAGGCTGGTCGATCTTGAGTATTTTTAGCCGTCTGACTGTGGTAGAGATGGCACTGGAATGTCTTAATATGCCACTACAAAGCCTGAATCATGTCGGTCCAACCCGGTCTGTGGTTTAAACCGTCAAGATGGATGGCTCGCACTATTGTCAATAATCTGTTTGTGCTTGCCACGGTTTCTTTTATAGCTCTCGGCCTTTGAAATCGAAAGCCGAGTGGAGATGTGTCTCTTGGGGTTGGAACTCGTGTTATTTTATCTTTGTGAGATAAAAATACCTTGCGGAGATGATAGACTCGGTCAGACGGTAAATACAGTTGGCATACGCAGGTCAGAGATAATGATTAGGTTATGCCAGACGTCAAACGGTGGCTCGGGAACCTCCGGCAGGAGAATTGATTAAGACGGCGCTTTCAGTAATTATTCGTGAGAGGAGGTTTGTGGGAGGCTCTCGACTTCTCCTCTTTCTTCTCGTTTGAAGGCCGAGGTTGGTACGAAAACAGTTGGGTAGAAACTTCAAGCCTGGAATTTTATGGCCGTCACTTACTGAAACAACTCGAGTGAAGAATCGCTTTAGTGCCGGTGCATTGAAAACAGATGCCGTTTAACGGCTATGAAATCCTCCACCTGGTGTAGCCAAACTTTTATATGCAAAGTCAAAGCGATGGGTGAAGGATTGACAAGTTTACCTAAAAACATGTTTAATAACTTCATCTGACTTCGTACAGATGCAGAAGTTAATGGTTAACCAACAGTAGATCACAGATAAATGAAATTTATAGCATGTAATTCAACTCGTATACATCAATATAATATGATCAGGGTCTCTCTCTCTCTTTCTCTCTTCTCTTGTTCTTTTGTTTTGATTGACACACACCAGCCCATCGTTCTGAATGACGTCAGTGTCTCTCTGCTGATGTGCCAGGTGCTGATGTCACCCCCCCCCCACCATCACCGCCTGGCTCAGTTTCACGTTGGGATTTCCGCTCGGATGGGTGGGATGAGGGACTCTGGCGGGCTTCTCGCTCAACCCCCAGAGCGGGGTAACGTGGGTCACGGCCAACCGATGTGTCCCACGAGAATCTTCCCACCACGAGAAGTTGATCTATTCAATTACTGCGTCCCAATTTGCATATTTGTGCTACACGGCAAAAGTATGTATTTCACTGGTGATGGGAACTTACCAAATAATAAACGTGTTATGTTTCGGCCTGAACTGAATCAAAGTGCAAGGTGTTATGGGTAATATCAAGAATAAATAGCATGACTTCTTTTGGTTTTGACTTGTAGAATCAGAGTCATGAAGGATTAAAACATTGCATTTTTATATACATAAACACACACTTGGAAGGACAAATAACCGCAATGAAATCATATTCGGTCTTAATTGCATCCAGAAATTGACTTCACTTCTTTAAGTTCTGAATTATTTTCACTGACACGGTTACACGAATTCACAGTTGTGCACACGGTTATGCACGTGTTGGAGTTGATAAATAAAAGGTTAACATCATGATTTTATATTTCTGTGGGATTTAGGAGTTATTGTTGAAGATTAAGCACCTGCTGCTTTAATACACATGATGTTTAGCTTGAATTTAAATGCATAAATGCAATGCATAGATTATGTCATCATGTTTAACTGATTTATTCATATGGTGAGATTAATTCATTGTTTGACTGAAAGATGTTCGTTTTTCAGTACTTGAAAAGGTCATCGATAAATTTGCATTTTTCATTTCTCAATTTATGGAGGTTTAGGTGGTAAATGGCCCTTGGTTTTACGTTGAATTCCTTGTAGTAACATTTAGGTAAAAAGCTATATAGATGAATATAAAGTTTATTTTATATATAATTTGCTCTAAATATGATTACTCATAAAGACATTTCATTGCATCATTTAATACATTTGTAGCAGATTTTGTTCCTCTTTGTTTAAGCGAAACAAATAATATGAGCTCTGTTCTGTGGATTTGCAGCTATTGTAATTGAATTTGAATATTTTTGTGGATAGCAGCCATATACCTGCCTTTAAACCAATCAGAGGTCTACGGCTAATTAATATGCACGAGTCGAGCTGATAAGGTTTATACACTCACCTAAAGGATTATTAGGAACACATGCTCAATTTCTCATTAATACAATGGTGTGGGGGATGTTTTCTTGGCACACCTTAGGCCCCTTAGTGCCAATTGGGCATCATTTAAATGCCACGACCTACCTGAGCATTGTTTCTGACCATGTTCATCCCTTTATGACCACCATGTACCCATCCTCCGATGGCTACTTCCAGCAGGATAATGCACCATGTCATAAAGCTTGAATCATTTCAAATTGGTTTCTTGAACATGACATTGAGTTCACTGTACTAAAATGGCCCCCACAATCACCAGATCTCAACCCAATAGAGCATCTTTGGGATGTGGTGGAAGGGGAGCTTCGTGCCCTGGATGTGCATCCCACAAATCTCCATCAACTGCAAGATGCTATCCTATTAATATGGGCCAACATTTTTAACAAATGCTTTCAGCACTTTGTTGAATCAATGCCATGTAGAATTAAGACCATTCTGAAGGTGAATGTGGGTCAAACACAGTATCAGTATGGTGTTCCTAATAATCCTTTAGGATTTAGGTATATTTGTTTCTCACTTTCAGTTTGTTTTTATGCTCCTGGAGAAAAGGATGGGCGTTTTTCATGAGTTGTTTCTCTTTCGGTTTTCCTTGATAAGAGAACAATTAATCAAATGTTCACCCACATGCACAGGAAGAGGAGGTGGTGAATCTGTTCATCATCATTGTCAAAGAGAAAACACACACACACACAGTTACTACAGTGTGCGTGTATGCGTGCATGTTTAATTTGAATGCCACTTTTGACTTTTCATATGAGTGACATCATCTTATAGTTTTATCAGCGAATGATTCACATTACACTAGTTACATTAGACATCAAGTGTAATGTGGCTTTTTTCTTGCATAGGGCATGATGTATATTGTTAGCTGCATTTCATTATTTGCATTTGTTTCACCCAATCAGGACAAACTATAAAAACTGATGGAGGGAGAATTTGCCATCAGTCAGTCGCTATTGCTAAAAAATGACATATAATGATGACATCACGTGACTACTAAATAAACCAGAAATGCTGATTTGATGTTTAAAATAATGTGAAAAAGAGTGCAGAGCACCACATGAGGCGAGCTAATAGCACAAGTGTGTAAGAAATTGGTTGCCTGCGGTCACTTTGGCATCGTTTTGCACAAGACCACAGAATGCTGCAATTGACCAATAACAATTAAACCTAATAAAGTGCTATTAAGTGTGTACTGTTTTCAATTAACTCTTGATCTGAGTCATGCTTGAATTTTCTAACTGTATTCAAATCTCTGTTTCTCTCTTTTTCCAGTCTCACCCGTTGTCTCTGTGTAACAACAGTGAGGATGAGCGACAGGAGTCGGCCTTCATCACCATTGTCAAACTGGAGAGTCCAGAAAGTAAAGTGCACCAGTGTCAGCCACTGCTCGATAAAGTAAGAAAGAGTCATGTTTTCTAACACTGTTATTTCAAGTATTTGTGCAGGGTTCCCACGGGTCCTTGAAATCCTTGAAAGTTTGTGAATCTGGGGGATAAAATTCAAGGCCCTGGGAAGTTTTTGAAAATATACATACATAGATGCAGGTCATTGAAAGTGCTTTAATCTATTTTATGCAAGAACTTTTCTGGAAAAAAATCCATAATATTCCCTGTGTAGTGTAGGATAATATCATAAAAATTCTAGACTTTTTAAGCACACGTGCTAAACTGTTCGCTTTAAATGCTTATATCTTCTGTATGTGAATGTTGATTCATACCAAAATGCTTTTTTGCATAGTTGTGTTTGATACATGAAAATGTCTCTTGTTACGTATGTAACTGTTGTTCCCTGAGAAGGGAACGAGACGCTGCGTCTCCCTTGCCATACTTCCTGCATCCCTGTAAAGCCGTCTTTGGCAATATTTCAGATAGCGATATACTTCCTTAATTTAATTTCTAGCTTATTGCATCTCTTGGACAAGACTGCACACTTGCAATGCATTTTATTTGTTTCTGGTGTACGCAGTTGCGACCGGTAACTTCTCTTCTAGGGGCGCGCCCAACACATATTTTGACATGACGACCCACACACGACAGGCTAAATACATGTTGTGACGAGCTTCGCATCATGCGCCATTAAAAAAGAGGTCACTGGCCGCCACTGGGTGTAAGGTTCATTAATAGTTAAATGGTTGTGTAATGTTTTTCGTATTTTGACATAACACGTAAAACAAATGAATTGCGGATGTGAGATCTGTGTTTGGTATTGCACGTTTTCTGTTTTATAGCAATACACAAGATTATAATTTATAGCATACATTTTCTTTAAGTAATTTTAATTGATATACCATTATTTGATAGACAGTATGTAAGGAGAGGACAGGGTAGAGAGAGTTGTACGGACCTCGAGCCAGGATTCGAACTCGAGAACTGCCCACTACACCATCGTCTCCGACGCTTACATTTTTTTATAAATAATATTTGGTGAAATGCTGCTGTTTTTCACTGTGATCTGTACTGCTTTATATTTGTTTATGCATAAATTGTAATTGGTAGCTTAACCACAAAATTTCCAACACTGCTGAGCATGTGGGAAAGACAGCTATCATTACTTCTCACCCCTTCTTCCTCCTTCGCTTTTGGCACACTTGTTCTACCTCAGATCTCTGTTTGAGAGAGAGAAAGAGAGAGAGAGAGAGAGGCTGGCAAAATGTTGGCATCCAAGGAAAAATGTACTCATGACAAGAATGTTGTTTATTGAGCTAAGATTAGCTGGGCATCTCTACAGAGGAGCCTAAGATGAAAGGAGTTCATGGTGAGCTCATGATGTACTGTATGAAAGGAAAGAAGCTCTGTATGCGTCCATGGGATTCGGCTGTTGGATGTGAGAGATTTCAGATGTGGTTGTCATAGCAGACACAAAGTTTCTATTTTAGTGAGTTTGACATAGTCAGCAACACAGATAACAACTCATCTAAATTATCATAATTTCCCTTTACCATCTTTGCCGAGCTTAATTCAATGCATTCTGAAATCATTTTATGTCATGGATATAAACAATAATACCTTAGGTTTGAATTATTATTTTTTGATTAAAGATTTAATTCTTAGATTTTTGTGTTTCAAATAAGACTTATGGGCCAGATTTACTAAACGGAGCAAATTAGCATAAGAGCGCAATTTCTAAAAAAACGCCTATGGGAGTGGTAATATCTGCGGGATATTTACTAAAAAAAGCACAAATTAAATAACACAGTCACAGTTTGCATAATGACCAACGCAATCTACTAAGAGCAGCGCAAATTAGTTCAGGGTCGCAAATAAGCAGAGCTGATGAGGTGCAGGTGATCTACTAACACCTGATGAGCTTGAGTTCAGCACCACGGACATCACAGCTAACCAAACCATAGGTTTACAAAGGTTTTTTAAGTTTTGAAATGTCTGGTATTGTGCGACTTCTAGTGACACTTCTCTTTTATATTCTCCAGCAAATAAAAAATAGCATTTTTTGGCAAACAATATTTTTAAAATAATATGTTCCTCTGGAATTCCAAATAAACTGTAATGTGTTAAAAAATCTACCACACGCTCTCTGATGCATCTTCTGTCAGCTACAATTTCAGCCATTTCAAGCACAAAATGATTTAAGACATACCTTTTTCTGTGTTAAATAATGTCACAAATACCAGTAATATCACATTAGTAAATCATGTTGCGTGAATCATTTAAATACATTTTTGTCTGAAAGGGAAACTCCTAGAAATGCATATGTAATAAGGTCAGTCGCAAAAATAACTAGATCAATTTAGTAAATTCTGACTTCTGTTCTTTGTGGTTTGCGCTGGCGCAAGCTGTTAGTAAATGTGGTCCTATAAGTCAGTAGTGTATGAATGATGGGTATCTACAATTCCTGTGTGGGCATCTCAAAAGATTTAGTAAGAGAGCTGAGATTGAATGTGCTTCACTGCATGTGGCCACCACACCCTGAACATCACTCAGTTAAATCTACATAACAATAAGTCTCAATAAGTTAAGTACAGTTAATAACCCATCTAACACACTGTGTGAACAGGCTCTTTGTGCTCGTTTATGTTTTTTTCCAAGTGTATAATCCCTGGTTGTTATGTTCACCTCTTAAAGACCGCATCTGACTGCATTTACTGAACCTTTTACTGTAATGACTTGAGTTATAATTGTCCTGGATAATCCCAGTAAATAGATGGTGTATATTTAAGAATGCACATAAAACCAGACTAGATGAAGGAGTTGTTTTTAAAATGTTTCTTTATGAATGCAGTTACAGAACAAATCATTTGTTACAAATAGAAGTGACTCACGGTCATCTTTGAATGAACGTTGACATCACTGTCTGGAGATCACCACAGGTCTTACCACAGGTGATTTCCCCTTTAAAGGCACAATCTTTAAGATTTTTGCATTAAAATATTCTAAACAACTAGCACAGTATATGCATTTTGTTTATGTGTACTTAAATGTTTTCAACAATGTTTGAATTCAAGGTTTTCCCTGGTTTCTGATTTGGCTGATAGGTGTTTGACTGCGCAGACCGATCGGCCTATGACATCAAAGTATTGCATTTTAAAGCATTTTAAAGAGTGATTTTAAAGCAGTACTGTGATATCGTACTTTGATTTCATGCTCATGCCTTATATGTCAATGACGAAACAAGTTCCTAAAAATTTATTTAAAAAAATCTTAATTAATGCATATTTCTGAGTCAGGAGCAATGCATTTAAAAAGTTTTGTTTATTGAACAACATTTCAGTACATTTCAATAATATTTTTATTCAAAAAAATGTCAGGTGGTACAACCAATACTCAGGCTATTTGCCAGAGAAGTTTTAATGCGATCCCTGTGTCATGCTGATTGTTGCATTTTAAATTATAATCCTGAAAATAGCTTGAAAGTGTAAAACAACTTTATTATAAAATAAACATTTAAGAACTATACTTTTAAAAATAATACTTTTTTAAAGTATAATAACAATTATAGACAACATTAGCTTGCATTTATTAAAACTAAAATAATTAGCTTATATTTTAGCTTTTATTTCTTGGAGCATTTATAGAAGTTGCACCCTTTGACTTTCTGGTTGCACCACCTGACCTCTGCAATGAATTTGTTTAACACACTTCTACTTGGATGTTGCTATAAGCTTTTTTCTGTGATATCAAATTCATAAATATACTTTTAAAATACAAATAAATGTGTTTGATAAAATAGTACACTTTCAGTTTTACATCAGCTGTACCACCTGACACAGAAAGTGTATCAGCTTACGCATTACATGAAAGTAGCTATTTTTCAGTATTTGAGAATCTACAAATTATTATCATTTAGCCATAAAGACCACCTGTGGTTCACCGAATGATATGATATCATGTTTACTGTTGTTTATAGGCTTACTTGTTAACTTCTTAATAAAAGACCCATGATTGTGGTTATACTGTACTACCTTGACATTTCAGAACATCCATAAAACTTTTAAAACATCCCAACAACTACTGATATTTGTGAAATTTGTGAATAGGAATAGGTTTCGAACATAAAATAATGCCAAAGTATCTTATTTTGAATTTGAAATTTCAACACCAAAACATTTTAACAGCTAATTTGTAAGGACAGTTTCCAAAGTTTGAGATACTAAACCAAAAATGTGTATTTATTGTTAAAAAATACTGAAAATATATTTGAACTAAATAGGTTTTATAAAAAAGTGACACATGTCATTAAAGTAATATCACAGACAACAGCAGTACCACACATGCACATAAACTACATACTAATCACACTACACACACAGTCTCTCATGATTTTCTTGTAATATTTAGTTTGTAAATGACTGACTGTGGGCTAACAGTGCGTTTAATTTTAAAGGAGCATCACAGACAAACGTTTACTATAAAGATCTACATGTGGAGACACACGGCTCTTGTCTTTTCCTGTCCGCTTTGACTCATGTCCTCACAAAAAAACACACTTAAACCCTCGCTCCTTTATAAAACGCCTCTTTGTGGATTAAACCTTTTTGCAAGTACTGAGCAAACAAATCTGCTTCTGTTTGGAGAAGCGTACACAACGACAATACGCTGAAATGGGAGGGCCGTGCCTTTGATGGTTTGGTGTGGACCTTCGAACCCAAAATACTAAAGTTATTTTTATAGTACATAATGCCCCCGGACACAAAAATATGCGTGTCATGTCATTGACCCAAATGCTGAAGTAGTACTTGAAGCATCTAACACGTCTCTGTTATGCTACACTGTGAGCTTATATTATAATGAGTATAGTTGTAGTGAACTTATTATTATAAAACTTTATTTCATGACGTGAACATCCCATCATCAAGCTACACTGTTGTTTTAGCGTCCTCTTGTGGCAGATATTACATATTGTACCTTTAATGCAGATTTCCGACCAGACCGTTTTCCTCTTGTAAACATGATTGTGTTTGTGCATGTGTTTGAATAATCAAATGTTGTGGTTTGTTATGAAGAGGTGCACTAATGCTTTTGTAAGTCATCACGGTTGTGATTTCCCCAGGTGGATGTTAAAATGGGTTACAAGAATCCTTTAGAGTTTCTCTGAAGGGGACGTCCACAGTCGTGAATCTGGGAGTGGATTATTTTGTCTTGGACCACTAACAACCACCTAGCAATGCCCTGACCGCTACTATAATACAGACAAGACACCCACAGTCCCTCACATTCCTGTCGGTACCGTGGATAATGCATGTCCCCTTTTATAAAACGTCCCGCCCGGGCTAGTCCAGCAACGCTTGTGTCGGAGTTTCAAATATTTACCCAGAATCTCCGACACAATCCAAACATCCCCTACATTTCGGGTTCGAAGGTCCGCACCAAACCATCAAAGGCACGGCCCTCCAATTTTAGCGTATTGTCATTGCGAGCCTCTTTCCAAACAGAAGCAGATTTGTTTGCTCAGTACTTGCAAAAAGGTTTAATCCACAAAGAGGCGTTTTATAGCGACTGAAAGGAGCGAGGGTTTAAGTGTGTTTTTTTGTGAGGACATGAGTCAAAGCGGACAGGAAAAGACAAGAGCCGTGTGTCTCCACATGTAGATCTTTATAGTAAACGTTTGTCTGTGATGCTCCTTTAAAATTAAACGCACTGTTGGCCCACAGTCAGTCATTTACAAACTAAATATTACAAGAAACTCATGAGAGACTGTGTGTGTAGTGTGCGTGTATGTGTACAGTTTATGTGCTTGTGGGTAATGTAACAACAAAAGAAAGACAATAGCTGTTTCCATACCCTTGAAATTGCACAAATTGACATTGCGAATTGAAAATACGGACATTGGAGACACGTCAAAAACTGTTATATATTGCAAAAAAGTTTTTACGCTTACATGAGGTGGTTTTTCATGCAATTCGGAAGAGGCGTATTTCACAAAACTGTTTATTCACATTTCCAGGTCACCTGATGTATTAAGTCAAATAATTATTGTATAAAGATGACGCGGTATGAGTCTGAGTATAAAAGGCTTTCCTTGTCAATAATGTTTGGATAACGCTCCTACTCGTTTGATTTAAAATACGTGTACTATTACCTACAGTATAAGAAACACCTACATGTTGCCGCTCCTAAGTATAAGGGGTTTTCCTCGGCATTAATGTTTGAATAGTACTCTTATGTCTCCTTTGTATAAAAATAATGCCTAGTGCCGTGGATGTGATATTAGTAAACCTACCAACATCAATCAACCTGATGTTTGGAATGACTTATCGCAGGAAGAAAAACTTCAGTCACACATCATCGGTTTATGGAAACAGCGTCATTTCGCAAGTTTTTTTGTTGACGTTTTAAAAAATAGCGCTAAAGTTTTGTGCAAATCTGTAACGCACGCAGCTACTGAAACAATGACTTACTGCTGTTGGCTAAAGAGCACATAGACTGTGAAGCGTTTCATTTACATTTTCCGTATTCTTAAAGAAAAAACTGAAAGGTTTCGGTTACTCAGTAGTGGATATCAGTAAAAATGTGTTGAAAATGTTCAGCAAAAATCAAACGCCGCACATGTCTACCCTGCTGAAAAACAACAAAAAAACCATTACAGAAAATTCTAATGGTTTCCATTCAAATACCAATAGGAACGATTAGCTTTTACCATTAAAACCACTACACTGTATATAAATAAATAATCGTGTAAATAGTTCCTTTGCATTTCTTGTCTAATTTATATTGGACTTAAATTCAATATAAATTGATTTGGTTGTTACATACAGAGCCGGCCCTAGACCTTTGGGGGCCCTAAGCAAAATTTGGTTGGAGGCCCCTTTGACCGTTTTAAGTAAGGCCTAAAAAAAGCAATGACTACCTTATGACTATACTGCACATATTATATCTACTATGTTATTTTTTTTTAAATGTGTCTATTAAATTATGTTTTAATTATTCTATGTATACTGTATGTTAATGATCTTTTTTACATTGCTGGTCCTGAGTACGTATTTCATTCTTATGTGGCAACATGTAGCCTACAGAATGACAATAAAAGACCTTGGGGTGGTCGCGGACAGGGAATATCTTAAGACAGGACTCGGCCTTAGTTTAATTAGAAAACATAACTAATTTTAACAAAAATGCCTTACTAAAAACATTATTTGTGTGGATTTTGAGGCAAAACAAAGGGCACTGGTGTATTTTAAGATATGTCAGTGCAAGCTTTTTTCAGTTTGGACAGGTCTTAGCCTTCTTTTATTTTAGTCTAGGACTAGTTTAATTCCTGTCAGGGAAACTGCCCCCTTGAGTTCTTGATTTGAGTTCCATGTTTGATGTCTAACAGAAAAATATGATACCACTGAACTGAATGGCAGTGCAGTGCAATAAACACACAATGATGAACTTGCTGAATAAAAAACTTTTCACTGACCATCAAAGAAACATTTTTAATTGACACCAGAGTTTAAGAGGCACAAACAACAGCCTATGTATAATTTAAACGAAATAGAGTAAATAGAATAACATTTAAATAAAATATTATATAAAATAATGAATATAACACTTAAATGTTTAAATTTTTCAAATAAACAAAATTAACAATAATATCTAAAACATCACAAACAAGGTTAATAGTACCTAACATTCGCTATAACAACCGCCTCACTATATTATCCCTTACGTAAATAGCATAACAAAAGTTAATAGGCTTGTTTGAGATGAGCAAAATCTGACACAAACATAGGTTTGTGGATAATAACAATTAACTTGCAAATAATATTAATAAATGAAGATTAACAATTAACATTGCATTCATAACATTAATCTAACAAAGCTGACTACTGTATGTCATATGCATTGCTATAGTTTAAATATTAAACACTGAACAGTGACATTATACACTTTTGCAAAGGCTAGCAGGTGATTTAACAACGGTGCGCTGTCTGGGCATGTACCACCACGCATATGTGCATGAGTTTGTTTACTCTTACACATAAAACACTTTAAATTCAGACATTTAACAATATAATTACACTAATGACATACATATATAGAAATGACATTGGCATACGTGAAATATAAGCGTAACAGAATTAATTTACCACATTAAACCGTTTAAATATTAATTATTAAGCTTAATATACCAATTCACGTTATGATGGCTAATATAAGAAAGAGAAGTCAAACAGAACACAGGTTTGGTCATTACCGAAGTCAAATAAAATCCTCTTACTTCGCATTTACGCACAAACACACATAACATTAAAGAAATTGTCCTTAAAGCAACAGCAAAAGTTTGCGTCTGTATCAGCGATCCGGCTCAACTCAACATTGCGTTCTGTGGGCGGGATGCTCGCCTGCACATAGATCGCGGGCACTGATTGGCTGCTGCGCTGGATGTTGTGTGTCAATCAATCTCGACAAGAAAGAGATCTTATTTATTAGCGAACTTTCATAATAACTATAATAACAAGTAACAGCCTTTTTAACATTGCCATAATAATAAATAATGAATATTTATTTTATGTTACTTTTGATGAATGATTTTTTTCGACCACTAGCTAAGTGACTTTAGGGGGCCCTCTGCTGGCCACTAGGCCCTTTGCAATTGCAAGTGTCGTTTAGTGGCTGGGCCGGCTCTGGTTACATACCAAATAAATGGATTGAAATATATACATTCAAGTTTCTCTTTATCCAAAGTGACTTACAGTGCATTCAAGCAGTACTTTTTTATCAGTTTGTGTGCTCACTGGGATTCAAACCCATGACTTTTGAGCTACAAGAACATCTGGAAACAAAACTTTGTAGTGTTTGTCATATAGTTAAAACTTAAACACTTTCTTTGCTTTCTTACTGTTTTCTTCAGCCACACTGTAAAAAATACTTTGCTGCCTTAAAATTTTTGTTGAATCAACTCCGATTTACAAGTCATTTCAACTTAATATTATTTATCTTGACTAAAGATGAGTTGTTATAACTACAGGTGAGTTGTTATAACTTAAAAAATTAAGTTGACTTTTCTCAACTATATAAGTTGTGAAAACTCATCTTTGTCGACATGACTTGTAAATCTGAGTTGGTTTAACAAAAATTTTTAAGGCAGCAAAGTATTTTTTACAGTGCAGAGAGTTTCTTCTCCCATTAAATGAATGGATTGATTTATGTTTTTTTATTAGATAATCTTAATGCGTTTAACAGCTTTGAAGTGGTTTTCCCAAACTGAAGAGTTAGATGTTTCAAATCGCAGAGATGTGTGTGTTCCTGCATCTGTATATGATGTGTGTTTGTGGTGATCAGAGGTCAGATTCAGATGATTTAACAGAGATGGAGGGTTTTATGTGCTAGAATCGTGACTGTCAAGCACTTAACATGCTTGAGAAACAGATGCTTTCAAGTTTGTGTACTAAAGATTGTAGGCCCATCTCTCTCTCTTGTACGTAAAATTGTAAAATTGCAGTTTTCTATCAGGGTAAGGGTTAGGTTATAGTATTTAAAACTAGTGCTCTAATTTAAAAGAAGTCAATGGGATGTCCTCATTTACACAAAGAGAGGGAGATCATAAGGACTGCTGTGTGTTGGCAAAACAATGTGTGTCTGTATGTCATAATACTGTATAAGAGACCTGACTTCATATCTTGTAGATACTTTATGTATATTACTGCTTTATTCTATTATTTTAATTTGTGTTAAGCTTTTTGTTTTTATTTTATTTTTATTTATTTACCCAACTTTTAATTTTTGCACTATATACTTTGTTTAATTTTCACTATTTGTACGCAACCCAGCTGCAAATGCTTTAGCAATACAAATGCACAATTTTTTTCATGCCAATAAAGCACACTTAAAGAGAGAGAGAGAGAGAGAGAGAGAGAGAGAAAGAGAGAGAGAGAGAGAGAGAGAAAGAGAGAGAGAGAGAGACTATAGATGGAATGTATACAGATGGCCGTACAGGAAGTGGGTGGGTGTTTCTTTTGGGTTGTGGCTAAAAGTCTGAAATTGTCCCACGTCTCTATCACTTCTACACTTATAATTGTGTGCGTGTGTGTGTGTGTGCGTGTGCGTGTGCGTGCGCGTGTGCGTGTGTGTGTTTTGGCCCATTGGTCTCTGGGCAACGGCTCTCACAGTTGTTGTGGATTCCTGCAGTTCATCTGTTGTGTTTGAAGCTCAAGGTCGTCCGACGGGGCGATAAGTCTTCTGTTGTTGTTACATACGCAGAAGCATTCACTATGTCACACAGTTTGTGTGATGTGTTCCCATTGGAATGAGTTCCTCACAAGTGAAAAACGGGAATCTCAAACTCGTCTTTGTTTAGCCGATGAGGGCATCTGTGTGCGCGTGCTCTCTCACAAAACAATCGTTCTTTAAATATGTTTTTCCCAGACATGTTTGTGAGGGTTTTCAGTGATGTGGTAAAGTCGTTTAGTTCTGTGTAACCCGCCATCACCAGCTGACTCACGCTCTTGATCTCGTTAACCCTACTAATAATTAAAAAAATGATTACATGGATCCTGTGCCTCGTTGTTGTTTATGATATAATACTTGAACACTGCAGTTGAGCAGCATTGTGGTTGTGGGAACACACATACTGATGAAATGTATACCTTGTGCATTGTAAATCGCTTTGGATTAAAGCCTCTGCCAAATGCATGAATGTAAATTAAAGTTGCATTCAGCTCTCAGTAATGTTTTAACGTCGCACCGGCTCATACAGTCCTCTGTCTGTGACCCGACTCTCAACGGCACCTCAGGGTTTGATCTGCTATTGTGATCGTTGTACGGCCCAGATGAACGAGTCTTGTTTTGAGTCTGCATGTATTGTAGTACACTAACAATAGTATGAATGCTACAGAGAGCATGACTGTCTTTGTGGTCTCTTCAAAACAAGTGCATATCTCTCTTCTTCCTTTCAATAGAGCGAGAGAGAGAGAGAGAGAGAGAGAGAGAGATAATCTGTCTATTGTGATGTACAGGTGTTACAGGAGAATGTTCCAGTAATGGATGCAGGATGCTATTGTAGAAGAATAACACAGCACAATGATGACTGCCACTTTTTGAGTATTCACAGTTCCTGAAGTGTTTTCTCATTACTTTCACTATTAAAGATGCAGTGTGTAACTTTCAGGAGGATCTCTTGATAGAATTGCAATATAATATACATAACTATAATATCAGATAAAGACCTTTCATAATAAACCATTATGTTTTTATTGCCTTAGCAGAGACGTTTTTATACACATACATCGAGGGTCCCCTTACATGGATGTAACCATTTTGTGGCGCCATGTTTCTACAGAAGCCCTTAGCAGACAAACTTTTTTTACTTAGTTGTCTCCGACTATGACATGTTTGTCCTTTGGCGGCTACCGTAGCTTATATATGTTTTTCAAAAGCGAGGAGTGAGCCGTGGACGGAGAACTTGGTTGCAGTTCGCAACCTCACCTCTAGATACCGATAGAATTTACACACTGCACCTTTAAACTACTGATGAATTGTTTGAAATCACTATTGTACGTTTAAGGCTGCATTTACGCTGCAAGTCTTGATACCCATGTCTAATTTATTGACTCTATTGTTTTTTACCACCTGCTTATATCGTCTTTTAAAAGGGACTTGTGCATAGCTGGCATCTTAAAAAGGAGGGGGACAAGGGTTTAAGGGTTTTTCTTTAAAAAGCACCTATTGTAATGCTAAAAACAACATTCATGACGATGTATCGTTGTATTGATATTTTGAACACAGCACTTGTTGCTATGGTGTTGTGCGTGGTTGCTACAGTATAGCATTGCTAGATATTTGCTTATAGTGCCTGTCCAGAGTACAGGACCAATGACAATCACAATCCATTACTATGGCATTGCGTAAGCAACACAAATATCATGGGTTCGATCCCCACACATACTGAGGAAGTTCATACTTTGCTTTGGATTAAAATGTGTGCTTTATGCATAATGCAATGCATCAATGACTTTTATATAGAGTACGTTTGTCTGGTGCACGAGGCATTTATAATGCTGCAAAATGTTTGCGCCTCATGTCATTCTTGCGTGCGTGCGTGCGTGCGTGCGTGCATGTGTGTTTGAAAGAATGCAGCACTTATTATAACTCCAGAAGATGAGACACACAGTGAATCACTATCTTTTAATCACTGTTAAATTACAGCTATTAAAATACCTCCCAGATTTAACACTTAGCCGTCACTCGCGCAGCCTCGCAGTTCTTCCAAAAGCTCTGGAGTTCATTTGAGAAATACACACGCCGGCATGAGCGCGTTTGAAGCGTGCAGAGAGAATGCGCGTTTGCCTGCCGGCTCTGGTGTTTCTGTGGAGCCCTGCGGCGACTGTCGTCATTTCTCAGTCTTTGATGGTGCGGCGAGTGTCGTTTGAAGATCAGGGTTTAATTGGCCGTGAATGTTGAGATCAGGCCTGGGCCTGTGCGCGCAGCAGAGAGAACCAGAAAGCTGCTCAGAGGAACGGGAACGCTGGAGGCTCGGACGTGAGAGAACAGGAGGAAGATACTTTACTGTAGGTTAAAAGTTTATACCGCTGGATCATAATGCCAATTGTGGGAATACATTTGAAGGAATTAAATTAAACCAAAAAAATAAACGTTTTATGCTCTTTTTTTTGTTTTATCATGCAACATATCTTTGTTATCTCTTTTAAATGTGACGTAGTTTAATATTTTGTTATGTAATGTGGTGACATTTGGCTATATAAGTGTGTTTTATTTTAAGTGTACTACACTCATCAGTCATTTCAGTGCATGAAACATGTATAATTAAAGGAAATTTGATGTGTCTTCAGAAATATCCAGTTGTTTTCTGCTGGTTTGAAGGGCAAATAACTGGGTGGGGTGTTGCAATTTGTGTTTCCAGGAGTCAGTTACAAAGTTTGGACATCTGAAGTGGAGACTGGACTGTAAATCATTTAGTTTTCCTAGGACTATAAACCTAAAGTCTCCACATTAAGGGGCCATTTACATGACAACGTTTTCAACCAAAACTGGGAACGTTTTTATGCAGTTTTGACTGTTTTTCCCAACAACTTGGGAAGACGGATATCAAAGTGTACGTTTTCAAAAGCGATGCCTTGTTGTCTCCATGTGTGTATCTGTGATAACGCTGATGTCATGCAAATGTGTTAATTCAGTCTATAGGCATGCATGAGCAAATATATGTATAATAAAGGCTAGATGTCTTACGGCGGAGTCTCTAACATCATCACCGGCGGCCATCTTGGCTCAGTCAGCTCGCTCACTCATAGCATTGTGTTTTGATGGTGCATGTACTTTTAAATAACCATAACTTACTCAAATTTTTTACAGATTTTTAAATGGTTTGGTTTCTTACCAACGTTATTAACGTTGCTATACTTCTGTATGCATGAACATGAACATTATTCATTAAGTATGCAGTGTCATAGGTACATCTCTGACGTTTATAACAAATCAAACCATTTGAAAATTGGTAGAAAATTGAGGTTATTTAAAAGTACATGCACAATTAAAATACAATCCTACAAGTGAGCGAGCTGCCTGAGACAAGATGGCCGCCAGGTGCGAACGTCGTCCTCCATTGGCCAGCAGCGCGGGCGAGACATCTAGCCTTTATTATACATATCTATATGCGTGAATATAACCAAACAGCAATGGTAGTCTACAGGACTGTCCGTGTGCTGAGTTTATTAACGCTTCTCAAGCAAAGTTTACAAAGTTTTGCTGCTTTACACAAAACAAAACTGCTTGATTGATTTTTTTGAATTTATCACATGTGCGCAGGCGTGTAGTGTTTCTTCACAAAGTAACATCGCCATCTACTGACCAACTCGATGTTAAACGGGGGGACGGTTAATGCTATTTCATGCATTTTGACTTATTAACACAGTTAAAGGAGCATTTCACCCGTGGAAACATTAATCTTGATTAAAAGTGGATCATATTTGTTGTCGAAATGTAACACAAATTTTGAATGTGGTGCCTATTTGACCCAGAAAAGGAGTGTTTGTAGTCTCACCCCCTCTACAAAGATATAGGACTTCCTTCTTTCAATGATGCAAAATGATGATTTTTACATCATTGAAAGAAGGAAGTGCAACACTGAAATCCATATTTCTCCTGTCTCAGGGGAAACAGAGGGAATGATGCATGACCATTCAAAATCATGACTGGGTTTCTAACTATACAAAGCTTAATGCAAATGGGTGAAGTGTCCCTTTAAAGAGATGTAATCATCATGCTTAACAAATGAAAAGCGTCAAAAAAGCAGTTGAGCGTGTGACAGAGTTTTTTTTCCAAACATGGGTACCTGTTATGTATCAGTGACCTCGTATTCCTTATATGGGCACTTCCCCCAGAAAAGCCCGCCCACATGTCAATCATAGTGAAAGCGAGAACAATGAAGACGCTCATTATCATTGTTTCTTCGAAGTCACAGACTCAACAATGACACAAAAGAAGAAGTGTGTTTTTGGATGTAAGGAAAAGAAAGCCTTGTTCAGCTTTCCAAGTAAGCCAGCATTATGGAAACAATGGATATAGATTGTTTATCCGGGGTAGCAGTGGAGATTTGCGTGCATGTTTTTTAATGCTAGATTTTGTTAAAATGGGGCGGTGCCAACCGGGTCATGAGTCGCAGGCGGTAAGTAAAACTGCATCAAATGTCTGTTTTGTGTTGGCAATCGGCACGTAAGTGCATATAATGTAAATGACACAAACATGTAGTGAATCAAAAGTTATCCAGAGATAGTGGGATAATGTTTTTTTTGTGTGTGTTGCTTGCTCGTGACTCGCTCCTCCTGTTGTACGCCTCTGGGTGCTTTTCCGGAAACAATCACTAGAGCTGATCTGTCTTTTATAAATCTAATAAACCTGAAGACTCTTTGGAGATATGAAGGATGTAATATGACTCTATAGGTACTCAAGATTAACATGAGATGAGCAGAAACAGCGTGTGTTATGTGAGCTTTTATGCCAAAGGGGAAGAGATCACAACACAGCTCATGTCAATTTCAAACCTGTGCCTGACAAATGAGCACCACAGCCCATCGTGTCTAGAAGATGTGCTAAACATGAAGCCACAGGCCTTTTATTCTTTTTATTTGCAAAGTTAAACTTTGTAGCTTTTAATAAAACAATGTTTCACTGATATTACATGTTTTTGCCCATTTGTTAGACATCTGGCTGAAGACTATGATTCAGTCATTTAGTCTTTTTAGCAGATGCTTTTGTCCAAATTATTTATGTAATGTTATTGATTGATTAAAGCTAATGTGTATCATTTGATATGAACATTGATTTTGTGTTTTACTGATGTAGCAAGTTCACATTTGAAGTGTACACAAATACACAGTTGTTTACTTCTGTGCAGATAGTTTAGGATCGGACACAAGTCTGTGTTTAAGACGTACAACCTCAGTTGTTGTGTGTTTGACCCATCAGGTGTGTATACACGCATATACAGCACACATTCAGATAAAGTGGAGGTCTTCTGCATACACACCATGAAAATAATATCATTGGTTTAGCATTGTTTGATGCGTCATTCAGAATTCCCGGCCTCTGATCCGTTTAGTCTGTGGTCACGTCTCTCGTTCTCTCGTTCGTTTTTTCTCCCTCTCTTCTCTCTCTCTCTCGGTCTCTTTTCCTTTTAAACTGGAATTCCTGAATCGATTGCTGAAGGCAAACAAGTGAAGCCCTGTGGAGACGTACAAAGAGAACTGGAGATGTTTGTGGTGACAGTGATGGGGACAGAGATGATGGATATTCCTTACAGGTGTGAGGAATGGGAATCATTCTTAAACCAAAGGACTTCTTTAAAGAAAATGTTCAGTTCAGTCGCTACTTAGTGCCCTACAAAGTGAACTTTATATGGTATTTAGTCATCTTAAGGGTTAATAACAATATTATAGACTATAAAATATAAAAATGCACAAAAATTCAGCATGACACTTGGATTTGCATGTCAATTCAATTTTTGGGTTGTGAATAGTTGAGATTACTTATAAAAACTAGCTGTTTAATTTTTAAAGTTAAAGTTGCATACAAATATATGTTGATTTGACAAAAATGCTGCAGTTTTTTACAATGTTTTACATTATTTGAATAAAGTGGATCGAAACAGATATGTCATCGCTGTTCGACGGAAACCTTGTATTATTTTGGGTCATTTTTACTTTTTTGCATAAATAATTGCTATTGATCAGTATGTCTGTCTGTGGCTTTTGCAAATATTTAAGAAATGAAAAGTATTGAAAAGGGCTCGTGACGAAACCTCAAAACGGTGTTGGTTTTGGCAGCCCTTTTAGTTTTAGTCTTATGGACGAAAATGCTTTTTAGTTTTAGTCACATTTTAGTCCCTAATAAACAACTCAAGTTTTAGTCGATGAAAACGCAAAAAGGTTTTAGTTAAGTTTAAGTCAATTTTAGTAAAAAAAGTAGTCTTTAAAAGGGGTGAATGTAAGTTATTACTTAAAAAAGAAATCATTTAGTTATCATAATCGTTGACGAAAACAACACTGCCTCAAAACTGTTGGTTAGGCATGGGCCGGTATAAGATTTTGTGTTGCGGTATTGCCATTGCAACACTAAAATGTATTATTTTCAAATGCCAGGTAAAAATAAAGTCTTTAAATTATATTATGCTTTCAAAAAATATATCATATTTTCGTAATGTATATTAAATGTAAACATCAAATCAATCACATGACTTAATGATTTAATGAATTTTGTATAAACACAGCTCATACCTTGGAAACGATATCACAGAACATTTTAGTGGTTTTGAAACCTTGACTGTTTAAAACATCGGTATACCTTGCAACGGGTAACCGGATCATGCCTTCTGTCGGTAAAACCTTAAACTCAACCCCACCTACAGTGACGCATCTCTGTTATAATAAGTGTGTAAAAAATACCCGTTTCTGTAATGTACAGCGTATTCTTTACTCAACAAACACTAAAGGTAACGTTTCATTTATTTGACGAGTGAAAAGAAGATAATTTTTATTGAATCAAAGATGTCATAAAAAAAGATATATCAATTGATATGTTTTTATGTATAACAAACTTTGTGTGTGCGCGCGTGTGTGTAAATGATTACCATGATTAGTTCATTACTGATAATAAACCCACATTATACTCAGACTTACACATTTATAGTAAATTTATTTCATGATTAAGTTGACTTTAACAGTAACATTTTTAGCATTTTAGCTAAGCAGTAATGATATTCATCACCTGATAAATGGCTATGTACAGACCTGCATTACTACAGTAAGTTTAATTTCAAGTTTGTATAAATCTTTTTGCACCAGCCGCCACTGGTTACCATCATTGAAAACTGTCTATTTACCCCTCTGACCGTCAGAGAAAAGGTTTAGCTGCTGGCTGAACATCGGTGTTTATTGGATCTTCTGTTGGTTTTGCAGCATTAACAGGCAGAGACATGCGGCGCGGAGCCTAAAGACAAATTCAGCTCCTCAGAGGAGATTAAGTCACACCTTACTATGAAAAAGACGTTTCCCCTTTCTGTATTTGCCCGCTGGTTTCTCTCTCATGCCCGGGCAAAATCTCCCACAATCCCCCTGGAGTAGGTAGAGGAGAGCCGTCCTGTCAACACGTTTCCCCTCTGTACCTCTCAGAGATTACAGCGGGAGGAATGTGAGGGCCTGTGTGGATCCGAGCCCATGAGGGCTGTGATCTCCTGATGAAAGAAAACTGCACACGAAAATCCAATGCAGAACATTCAGTGTCACATGCTGCATTAATATGAAATATATATTCACAGGTGTGTTTATAGTCAATTATTAGATAAAAAACTGAACCTGAATTTGTTTTATAAACTGTGGGTCACGAGAAGTCTTTTTAATGCACGTATGACTAGCGATGACAATGGCTTTAATATTTTACCATGATGTATTTTGGTATTGCAATAAGACATGCTCTGTAAAAAAAAAAATGTAGCATGAAGTTAAAACAACTTGGTTTTGCAAGTCAATTCAACCTACTATTTTAAGTATTGACCTGTGATAAGTTGTCATAACTTATAAAATCAAGTTGAAGTTGTTTAACTTAATTTTTTTAATTAAAGTCACAAAATATATCTTGATTTGACAAAAGTGCTGCATATTTTTTACAGTTGTATTTATATATAAATATAATATATAGTTGATGTTAGTGCAGCTCAACTGGTAGAGCATTGTGTAAGCAGTTCAAAGGGTTGTGGGTTTAATTTACTTTAACGCATTGCATTCATTTTGCAATTCTGTGCATTTGTAAATCGCTTTTTGTGCATTTGTGGATTTGTAACATTTCTAGCATCAAGACATGCACACAAATTCACAAATAGGTGGACTCCAGCATATCAGACAATAAGAAAACTGTGTTGTCCAACCGTGGCAAATTCTCCCTTTAACCAATCACATTGTTTATCCTACCTAGAGCATTCGGTTAAAGTCATAATGAAATTTAAATTAAAAAGTTACATTTTTGGGGAACTAAATCAAAAGTTTTATTTTTGTGTAAACTATCCCTTTAATATCATGATCCCATTTTTAACATCGGTGGCGTTTAGCTTTTGCATCTGAGCTCCTCATTTTATCCATGCAATGACAAGGAAAAACACTCTAAAAAGGGTGTGTACTGTTTTATACTTGTCTAAGTGGGAAAATGTTTGTGAACACCTATTATAAACCGGCAAAGTGTAGCCCAACTGGTAAAGCATTACATTAACAGTGCTTAAGATCATGGGTTTGATCCCAGAGAAGACAAATACTGATTAAATGTATCACTGTAAGTTGCTTTTAGAGGTCGACCGATTGTGGATTTTACCGAGAACTGAGTTGGTCCCTATTTGCCGATAACCGATTAATCGACCGATAGTTTTTAAAATGGATACTGGATCAAACAAACATAACACTAAAAGTGAAACAGTGCTGAAATGTATTACAAAAGTAATAAAACAACAGTACTGAACCATTAAAGTGTGCTAAATGAAATAAATGTATAAATAAAAATATATTAATTATATTAATAAGTATTGAAGTAAATAAATACTTCTGTGAAATACTCCCGCTGGTAAAATTAAAAAGACATAAATGTCTATTAAATGTGTACACTGTAAAAAAAATTCCGTAGAAATTACAATGTTATTGCAGCTGGGTTGCCGGTAATTTACCGTAGATTTACATTTATGTTTTTTTACTGGCAACATTTTGTTCAAAGTAAAATGAACATTAAACATTTACAAGTCTTTATCTTTACAGAGTAAAACTAAAAAACAGCATCAAGCAAAACATTCTGGGAAACAAAATCTGAAGCAAAAAACTGAAAAAGGTTGATGATGATTTCTGGTTCCCAGAATGCTTTGCATGAGGCTGTTATTGTTTAGTTTTATTCTGTAAAGATAAAGACTTGTTAATATTTAAAATTTATTTAACTTTGAACAAACTCTTGCCAGTAAATAACATAAATGTAAATCTACGGTAAATTACCGGCAACCCAGCTGCAATTTCTACGGAATTTTTTTACAGTGTAGTCTTGTTTTTATTTGTTTCTGTTTTAACATTCAATGATTATCTAATCAAGATGTACTGCAGTGATCGTAAAAAAGAACAGAAATCAGATTTTGATTTGTTTTGATATATTAACGTAGCCGACAGCTAAGCTGCATATAATTCATTCACTGGATAAAAATATGGATAAATCATGAATAAAAGTAACCAGCTGGAAATAAACTTATTCAAATCGATAGAAATAATCATGACATTAAATATTTGGGTTGGATTTATCTGTGTATTTTTGTTTGAGGTACTACTAGTATTAGCGTCATGTCAGCTTTGATGACAAACTTAGGTTCCCGCCGTTGTTTTTCTGCTAATGCAGCATTTATTCAGCAAATTAATTCCTTCATAATGATATGAAGCAACGGATGCACTCGAGAAAACGCCGATAGCCAATTGTTCCACCAAAGAACTATCGGTGCCGATTAATTGGCAAAACCGATTAATCGGTCTACCTCTAGTTGGATAAAAATGTTGTATAATGGATAAAAATGCATACATGTAAATATTTCCCAACTCTGTCTTAAGCTATCAAGATTTTTTATTCAAATGTTATTTGGTTAAATTTATTCTGTATGTTTCTTTCTCACAGTTGACAGATAAGATGCAGGTGTTGTGGTCCTATTTCTGTATTGTGTTTAACTCTCTAATGAAGAATCCAGAATAAAGCAGGAGTGGTGTTTATATCTGACCTTTACTTTCTCTGTGTCTCTGCAATTATTACACACATTTCACGTCAGAAACATCTTATCCGGTCACACTTTTTTGTACCATGAGATGGCGTGAAAGAGCACAAAACATTACTAATACAACTTATATACATGAAAAGAAATTAAGACCCAGCGCTAGCGTAACAACATGACTATCTCTTCACAGGGATTGTGTAAATGTTTAATGATTAGAGCTGTAATGCTTGGGGTGGATCAGATTGACAGGTCTGACGGAATAACAAAATAATCGGCGGCGTTTTCATGTGAGGAATGACAGTTCAGATGAAGCTGGTAATTAGGTTAAAGCTCAGAGGTTTAAGCCTGCGGCGACACTCGTGACTCATCACAAACGTTTGATGTAACAATCAGTGTCAGTGAGATCCTCACGTTTAACCCTTTATCACCGCAGCGTTGCATGAAGACTACGACTGCTAACCCCAAAACACAGTTTATGAGATACGTTAAAAATGATTATTGCACACATTTCTTATTAAAGGTAAAGTGGTTTTGCAAGATATTTAGTTTAGAGCATCATGTGTTTAATTTATCGCTGTTTTTGGCTGTAGTACATAAGTGTTTTTACAGTCATGCAGTAATTATGATTTGTGTGTAAATATTGCTTATATGGTGTTTTCACACGATTCATCTTCTGTCATGTCATCGTTCAGGTTGCTGTAGGTCAGGTGAACTCATGTGAAGGTCTCATTTTTTGAGTTTGTGCTCATAAATGCTAAATAAATATGAAATGTTTGACCACCGTGAAGTGATTGACTCACAGTAAACTAGTGATGGTTTTATGGTTATTACAGCTACACATAACACCTCATTGATGTCTGTTTATCAGCTGACTGTCATCTTTACATTTGCATTTTAAATCGTACAACTTTGCATTTTAGAAATGAACGGGACTTGATTTTATCCACCTGAAATTGATTGGATGGTGGACAGTGGTATGACAGGAATTTTTAGTAAATAAATGCAAATAAAACATTATTTTGATTAGGAGTTTGACAGAAATGTTGTCGGTAGTTGACTTAATGAAACAAAAATGATCATTTTACACTATACAAAAAATGCAGCATGAAGTTAAAATAACTTGGTTTTGCAAGTCAATTCAACATACTATTTTAAGTTTTAACCTTTGAATAGTTTACATAACTTATAAAAACTAGTTGAAGTTGTATCTTATTTTTTTAAGTTAAAGTAGCATAAAAATATATATTGATACATTTTTTACAGTGTATAAAAGTTAAATCTAGAAAAGCTGAATATAATCTTGAGTCTCCTAATTATTTCTGGGTCTGTGTATAACTTGTAATGAACTGCAAAGGCATCTGACAAATGCATAAATGTTTTTACATCGATGACTGATTTTTTTTTTCATAAAAGTTGAGTTTAGGTAGATAGAAGGACAGTTTTTGGCAGCCATCTCAATGTTAAAGAGCGGCACATTCCCAATCTCTCTGAATTTACTTTATGTTTACAAAAGTTTGTTAGGTGCTTAAATGTTTTGATCATTTCACAAACAGCCTTCAAACGTAATTGTATTTCATGCAAAATATAACTTACAGCTTGTATCATTCCTATTCTTGTTCATTCAGAATTACAAACATTCAGCCTTTCCTTACATTAGACACGCCTCTGGCATCTGCCCCGCCTCTTCCTGCTTCCTCCAGCCAATCAGCTGAAAGCACTACACAGTCTCTCTATCTCTGTAAACACATTTCTAAAGTTATACACTTGAAAAGTCATCTTGCCAAACTCTTATAGAAAAGAAAAAATGTGTAAAGTTGATCTGTATTTATGTTTTAAAGACGAGACTTTTTTTAAGATGCCAAATAAATCTTTAGCTTAAAATGTCCTTTTAAATGCAAATGAGCTGTACTAAATGGCAGTGTCGTGGTTGAATAGTGCAGATTAAGGGGCGGTATTATCCCCTTCTGACATCACAAGGGGAGCCAAATTTCAATGAGCTATTTTTTCACATGCTTACACAGAATGGTGTACCAAAACTAAGTCACTGGGTTGATCTTTTTCGCATTTTCTAGGTTGATAGAAGCACTGGGGACCCAATTATAGAACTTAAACATGGAAAAAGTTGAATTTTCTTGATATGCCCCCTTAAGAAAAACGTGAGCGAATGTAAAAATGCATGAAATTCCTTCTGAGGTCTCTGCGTCTTTCTCGTCGTCCAGCAGAGGCATGAGTTTGTTTGGCTTGTGTTTAACACGCACGTGAAAGATGCCAGATTAGTAAAGTGATGGCTGGTGATGTCTGTGTCATATAATATTACTAATACACATCTGAAGTGGAACGTGTGGTTTCCTCAGTAGAAAGTCGAATCTGGCCTGTAATTCATCGTATAATCTGTATCATGTGTGAAACATTGAGCGTGCTGGAAATATGAGCACTTTGCTTTCCATTTGTGGACAGAAAAACACATGGATTGATTAGAAACATATTTAGTCATGACAAAATCAGTGAGCAGTAAATCTGTTCATATTGGATTAAGTGAATTCAGTTTGCCTGAAGCCTAAAATAATGTAAACGAATCGTAAATAAATTGATTCATCCGTTTACAAACCTGTCTGCTTCATCACACAAACACACACTTCACAACTTCACAGGGAGAACAATGATGAGGACACAGCGTCTCCAAATACTTTACATGACTGCCATCTGCTGGCACATATGATGTCTGCACAGCAACTAACTAATGTCTCTCTCTCTCTCTCTCTATCTATCTCTCTCAGGCCCGGTTGGCTCTTCACAGAGGGGCTCAGGCGGTCATCTTCGATATAACAGATGATGCCGGTGCTGCTCAAGAGGTGAGTGTTTGTGTCTCTTACAAAAACAAGAATTCGCAGTAACCATCATTTCAATTGAAATGCCGGACTGTAGTTGCTACATAATAAAATTAATGATAATAATAAAAACTTTAACCTGCCAAACTCCCAGCAATAACAAAACATCATTGCAGATACAATTGAAACTTTTTCTCCCACAGCTTCGTGATTTGAGTTTGTTGCCGCGGCCGGTCGTATTGGTGAAGTCGTCAGACGCCGAGGAACTGATGGGACTCGTCAACAAGAACGAGGAAGCCATGGTGTTGATAGACATCATGATGGAGGCTCCTAAATGGGTAAATGCTCCTCTACATCAAGCAAAGATATGTCAAAGTTTAGTTTGCGTTCAAAGGGTCACTCTTCATGTCTTTCGTCTCATTTCAGCCTCACTATGATGTTGGCATTCTCCTGACCGTTGCTCTGGCTGTGTTGGCCATCATCATGATCTTTGCCATGCGCTTTTTCTGCAGGTCCAACAGAACTTGGGTAAGAGAAACAATGCTTTCATTTGACATCAGCAGTCTGGACTTTTATGGGTGTATAGGTGTCCGGTTGTTGTACTGTCATTGCAATAGACATTGTAAAAATGAGATTTACCACCCGCAGGACTCCGTGCATCAGCAGACCATGCGGGCCATCGGCAGGCTGGAGACGCGCACGTACGTCTCTCCGGGCTGCAGCGGATCCCAGCGTTCACGTGGAGCTCTGGGGTCAAGCAGCAGTTCTGGGTCCGGTCCGGTCTGTGCCATCTGTCTCGAGGAGTTCATGGATGGCCAGGTAAGAGTTAACATAGTCCTCCAACATGAGTAAAACAAGTGCTCAAGTGAGATTATATGTGAAACATATAAGAATGTATCTACAGCAACATAGACTATAGACCGAATTAAAAATGGACGTAGTGTCCGTGATGTTAACCGTAGGTTTCTGAAAAGCATTTTTGATCCCAAAGTGGGCACAGATGGCCTTTGCCATATTGGCAGGTCAACATGACCAACCAAAAATGGGCAAAGATGCGGGACTTGGGTGAAGCTAAGGTGCCTGGTTGTTGCCCACCTAGCTCGACGGTAGTGTCAGCAACGGCAATCCACCTGTCACTCAAGTGGCCATGCACTTTAACTTTATGGCTCAATATAAGTCAAACAGATGAGTAGCCCCCCCCCCCCCCATGGTGTCATGAAAACCAAAACCGCTTTTTGTACCGGACATATTTTTGCTAGTGTAAATTTGGACATTTTAACATCTATGGCGTCTATGGGATTTACTTCCTTTTGGAGCCCATCTCTAGTGGCCAGTCGAGGAATTGCAGTTTAGTTCACTTCCATGTTGGCTTCACGAGAGACTGGAAGGTTGCCTCTTGGTATAGACGATTTATTGTCCTGACTGAAACTCTTTTCTCTCTTTTTTGGTTTCTCTGACAGGATTTGAGGATCATCTCCTGTGCTCATGAGTTTCATAAGGAATGTGTCGACCCCTGGCTCTTACAGCACCGAACCTGCCCGCTGTGCATGCATAACATCATGGGTAAACAGACTGGTACATATACTCTTTCATTTATACTTCTCCAAGTAATCCAGGGGCCAGAGACACAGGCAATTATAGAGATAACCTGGAAGTACCTTATTGAAAGTTGTGTTATATGTGATTGCTTGTGTTGGTGGTTTATTGTGTGTCAATCTCTTTTATTTTTGAGAATCTTTCCAAATTTGATGTTTGTGTCTCATATCAGAGTTAACATCCCGCCAGCCCCAAAGAAGCCGCATGCCGGCCCCTCCACCGGACCATCACAGTCAAGCTTTCCTTCTTCCTCATCATTATTCAACCCCACACCCTTACCCTCAGCACCACATCCCCTTCTCCATGCGGCATCATTACCCCCGCACGCCATCTGGACCTTTACCCCAACTGGGTCACTGTGGTACCTCTCCCCCTCTGCATCCACGCACCCTGCGATGCTTTCCTAGCAGACCGTTGGGTGCCAGTTGCGTGTACCACCTCACCCCAGATGGCCATCACGGACGAGTGCACAGACCAAGCGGGCACGGGTGTCGGACAGCGGGGCATCACTTCGCGGCCCCCAGACGTCCGTGTCCTCGTTGCCCCGCAGGTACCCAGCGGAACGCTTCGGCTTCTCGGGCGCATCACGGGGCCCACCATCATGCTCATCATGGGGGAGGTACACATGGTCGTCAGGACGATGGCAGCTGCTCGGGAGCGAGTTATCGCACGGAGCGCAGCGGTTACCTTGCAGACGGACCGGCTAGCGATACCAGCTCGGGATCGTGCCACGGCTCGTCCAGCGACTCGGTACTGAATTGTACGGACGTTAGCCTTCAGGGCGTCTATGGCAGCTGGTCTACTTTCCGCAGTTCGCTTAGCAGTGAGTACGACCCATTTGTGTACGGCCCGAGCAAAGGAGGAACCCCAGAGGCCACCCAGAGGCCTCGGTCCCTGGACTCAGTAGTGAACCGCTCGGGAAACGGACCTGAAGGGAACGGGATTTGCTCGGAGGAGCAGCAACAGCAGGTGGCTGTTTTCAGTCACGTCCACTTTCACAGACATAGACACCACTATTATGAGGATGGAGAGCTCGGTCAAGGGCCCGGACGGGGCTCTGACGCAGATCAGGGAGCCTCAGCCGCACTAGCGTGTGGCCCCTGTAATGTAGTTAAAGACAAAGACTGCCAAATGCAGCACCTATCTTGCAACTGTCCCAAAGCGGACATCAGTTCGAGGGGGCTCGAGGACAAAGACACAAGTCCTGTGTCCTCATCGGGCCCCTCTGTGGTTGTAACGTCTTCCTCTTTATCTTCTCCGTCGCCAGCTTGTTGCCACAATGGCTCCGTGTGGCCCAGCAGACGGAAAGCAACTGGCTGTACGTTGGAAGCGACTGCGCCGGTTGTACATTTCCATCAAAACTTGGACCTTCAAGAGGATTGTAGCCTTCACATTCACTACGGACAGGGGACCGGAAACTATTGCTGCACATCTCCTGAAGTGACCCCCGCTCTCCTTCCGGTTCCCCTGATTTTGGACTCAACGGGGATGGGCGACTGGCCGTGCTGCGGCGGGGCTCATGTTGTGTGGCAGAAACGCATGCAGCCGGCCCGTTCAGATCCTCAGCTTCCAAGCTCGGGCTCTACATCGGACAGACCTCTATGTAGGGCTCATCACAACCCAGGGCATGAACTTCCTAGGGACATCTGTCTGTACTGCCAAGCTTTACATAGTAGTCAGGGTGAGTATCAGTTTTATTGAGCCTAATGTATAGGGTTTAGTTGGGTGTCAGAGTTTTTTGTGAAGTTTGACATAATCTTTCAGGTGAGGCTTACTTTGAAACTGATACACATGCAAGCTATATAATAATATTTAATATGACATCATATGGCCAGTCATAAGTCTCTCTTTTAGCATAGGTATGGGTGTCATCAGAGGCGGCCGGTGACTTATTTTTCGAGGGTGCACGATGCCAAGTTAGTCAAACCATGTGTTTAGATCGTCATGTGTGTGGCTCTATGTGAACCTGTGTGCATCACGCATCATGTAAAAATACGTGTCTGCTGCAGACACTTCGAAGGGGTTTATGATAAAAGAGACGTTCATGTTTGCCAGATAATCGCTTAATCTCATGTGTAATCAGAGTTCAGTGTAAAGTGAGTGTCTTGCGAGTAATTTGTGAACGTGAGCGTCTCTTTTATCATAAACGGTATTTGAAGTGTCTGCACATATGAAGCGTTTTTGTAGCGTCTTGACATGACGAGCCACGCGCGACGCACTGAACACACATTTTGACTTGACAAGCCACGCGCGACGCAGTGAACACACATTTTGACGTGACGATCCACGCACCGAACACACATTTTGACGTGACGCGCGACGCACCGAACACACATTTTGATGTGACGAGCCACGTGTGACGCACCGAACACACATTTTGACGTGACGAGGCACGCGCGATGCACCGAACACACATTTTGACGTGAAGTGCTACGTGCGACACACCAAACACATTTTGAGGTGGGGAGCCACTGGCGACGCATCGAACACACATTTTGACGTGACGAGCCACGCGCAACGCACCGAACACACGTTTTGAGATGACACGCCACACATGTCGCACCAAACACATATTTTGACATGAGGAGCCACACACGACGCACCGAACACATATTTCGACACGACGAGCCACACACGACGCACCGAACACACGTTTTGTGTTGACGCGCCACACACGTTGCACCGAACACACATTTTGACATGATGAGCTACACTGCAACAATGCAAAATTAATAAAACATATAAAAATTCATTCTCATCAATGTGTTTTTGACTCTACAGAGGAAGAGTCTGGCGTATGAGAAACTCTTCATCCTGAACTCCTCACGCTGCTACACAAGAGCCGACATGGACAAAACTATTCGGCTGTTTCTTGCTGTCTCTTTCATAAACACACACACACACAGTGTTCCTGATAATTCCAAACTGCATTTCCCACGGCAATGTCATTCTTCATTGGAAAGTCAAGCAAATTGGAAATTCATCAGCTGTCTGTTCATATTTCATTGATACCTGTCACAGGTACATGAACAAATGCTTGTGTCCTCTGTAACATTTTTCTTCTGCTCCGGTCAATTTTCTGTTTCAGGTCAAGTACTCGCATAACTGAGCAACTTTGAAACTTAACTGGTTTATCTCTCACATTTGCTTTAATGGAACAGAACTGCCACAGTAACTCGTGCATACATGTACAGTTGTGCATCTGTGTACTCAAATATCTCCTCTCAGTCTTATAGCATCCATACATTAGTTCACTTGCATCCCCATCTTCACATACTTCTCAAACGTTAAACAGCCGTTCAGCTTTCCTGCATCGGAAGTTCGTTCCGTGGGTAAGCGTTTTCCAGCACTACCTCAGATAACCAATCAGAAAAGTCCTGTTAGCGAGACGGTACCCGTACAATGACCTCTCTTACCTCTGATAGATATTAACCCAGAGAAAAGATAAAGATCTTTACTTCATACAATCTGTCCCTGGAACGGAGCCCTGACGGTTACATAAGGTTCCAGGTCGTAGTTTTTTTTTCATTCAGTTATGGCAGCTGTTATTTCCTACATGAATTGACTGAATATATGGGGAACGTCGTGAAGACGTTTTCTGTTTCGGTTCTGTCGTTTGTCGTGGCCGAGAAGGACTACGTTTCCCATAGTGCTTTGCTTTTAAATCCGAAAAAGTGTCCGTAAAGGGACGCTGACATTTCATAAAAAGTCACCAGCTTACAAGCTCACCAAAAGTGCCTGTGTCCTTTCAAATGAACATTACATGAAGTTTATACATGTACGTTTGATCATTAATCTACTGACATGCTGATTTTATTTTGTAATACCAAGGTAATGCAATGCTTAGCAAACCACCAGAAACATTTCTCTTTAATCTGTTACCGAGAAGTCTCTGTTGACATAGATTTGAATAGAAACCTTTTTATGATAGTTTTATCATTTTAGTACTGTGACAAGCTGTCGATTACCACAGAAAATCGTACTTAATACAGCAGTCTCAGATTTTTTTAACACTTACAGTATTGCATCTATGATGCAAACATTAATTTCAATGTTATAAAAGTGACACAGAATTTTGTATTAAATGTTTATATTTCAATCATGCTGTAACCAGCTGTTAATTGTGTACATTGTGTACATTTAAGGAGGATCACTTGATAGAAATGCAATATAATCTACATTAATATATTATCAGTGGTATATAAAGACCTTACATAATAAACTGTATTGTTTTTATTGCCTTAAAATAAAATTCGAGTACACTGCGGGTCCCCTACATTAAGTCGCCATCATGTTTCTACAGTAGCCCTAAACGGACAAACTGCTCTAGAGAGTGCATTTCGTAACGGTCCAGTCACACGAAATTACGTACCAATTGTCACGTTATTTTTTTTTTCTGTCACAAATTTTCGAGTTTTTTTATGATTGTATCACCAATTTCTGTTTATGTGTGATTATCACGTATTGGTTACTCAACTGTTTTGTCCTATTTTCTTACCATTGTCGTTCGGTTTAGGGTTAGATTTACATAAAATTACATCCTTACCCAAAACTCAACTCATGCTACGTACACACCAAACACGGGGCATTGCGTTACTCACTCTAGATTACTCGCGGGATTTAACTTCATGTCATGCAAATTTTTCGCTCGCGTTGAATATTTTCGGAGGCGCATTTGAGGCGAATAGGGCATTTTTTTCGCGGCAAACACGGCACCCATATCGCGTCTTTCGCATCGCCCCATGCGAGGATGCGTCTGATCGCATGTTTGCATTGACTTTGTATGTCATCTATTCGCGCAAATCATTAAACACGCATCTGGTGTAAACCCACAGTAACCCTAACGCCAGGCGACAATGGTTTAAAAAATATTTTCTAATTTTTAATCCGAACATTTTTTTATAAACCAATATTTAAAGTTACATCCTAACGCAAACACCAAATCTTACCCTAAACCGAAGCAAAAATGGTTTAAAAATAGGAAAATGCAGTTGAGTAACCAATACGTGCCAATGACACATAAACAGAAATTCGTTATACGGTCACGGAAAAACTGCGGAAATTCGTGACGGTATCACGAAACTATAAGTACATAATTTTGTGAGACTGGGAAGTTCGTAACTACTTTGACATGTTTGTCCTTTGGCAGCTACCTTAGCATCTCTTTTAGTTTCGAAATTGAGGTGCAATTTGCAATCTCACAGATAGATGCCGCTAAAAACACATTTCACTCTTAAAGGGATAGTTCAAAAATGAAAAAAAAGATTGTTTGTGGTAATCAACAACGTGATACAGATGCTTCTCACTTTTGTTGGACCCATATGATTATTTTATCAGAAAAGAACACTGGAAAATAGTGATTTCATTGTTGTATCTTTAATGAAAGTTATTTGTTAAATTGACAAATGGAAATATAATTATGCACAGTTGTAGCTGGTTTCCGAATACCTGAACCACATTTTTATGTATTATTATCATTACCATATTTCTTATGTCAGATTTTTTCATGGTTAAAACTTCTTAAGACCTGAATGTTGTTTTGTTTTGTCATTAAGTGGTCAAAGGTTAAAGGTTATGATTAGGGATGCACCAAAATATCGGCAGAATGTCTTTTTTTTTTTGACTTTTAAAAAAAAACATCTGATGATATCCTGACAACCATTCATGACGTAAACATTTGAAATGAGAAAAAGCAAAACTATCAGTATCGATTGGTATCGGTAGATGTCATTGTAATAATTTTGCATCAGTGCATTCCTAGTTATGGACCTTTGATCCACATTGCATCTCTCCAAATTTTAAAACCCCAGAAAGATTCCCACATCTTTTAATCAGTGATTTGCAGGTTTTACAATTTGATATACATTTTAAAAACCATTTTGTTCTCAGGTCTATGGTATTTCACAGCTTGCCATCACTAGAAAAATGATATTGAATTTATTTTGACTATAAGAATGTATTGATTTGACTTTTCTAAGGCTGGAAATCTTCAATTCCCATCATATGTCTTTTAACTGCATGAATTCTGTCTCATGTCTATGCAACAGTTGGATCTGCATTAGCTTTATCAACCAAAGATACGTCACCTGTGCATTAACCTGTAAAGTCACTTTATAGTGGAAAAAATAATGTACAAATGTGTGACGTGATATTCATCTGCTAGCATGTTGTCTTTCATTTCACATCAGTTCAAACGATTACTACGCAAACTTTCTTTGCACTTCCATGTTGCCATTGATTTATTTGCCATCAAGCTCAGCGTGTACAACTCGGCTTTGTCTAAAAAAAAAAATGATGCAAACAGCACTTTGCCTTGAGGAAAAATATGCATATGATTCAAGAGAGGAACTCAAAGTGAAAGCAGTATGTAGCTAATAATTCAAAGACAATATTATGTCAATCAATGAAACAATGGTTGATTTTTTTCTACCTTGTGTTTGTTGTCATTCATGTCTGTATTGTTTATTTGCTCTTTTCAACAGAGGATTACCTGAAACTGCCTTTATATCAGAGCAAAATCCCTTCAGAAATCAGGGGATATGCCAGTATATTTTCAATATTTTGTGTTAAAAAAAGACAAAACAGTTATAAGATAAAAGTGTTGTATTTTATATATAATAGAACATTTCAATATGGTAATGTCATTAATATATTTATTTACTAATATATTTATCCATTTTGTCCAGGTCTGAGAAAGTAAAGAAATGTTATTTTCTCACTTTTGGATTTTTATCTTTACGAAACGTACAGCTGCCATCATAGATGTATAAACCTGGCATCATTCCGATTATATACAAATAAATTATTTTGAAATAATAAACAATGTGAATGTTGTGTTCATTTTATTATGTTCTTAAACATCAAGGATGTCCCTTTGGTAAATCTATGCATTTTATAGCTAATATTTTAAAAACAAATGATAGCAGTAAATTAAAAAGCTGAATATATTCATATATTTATTTCTATAGCGGCAACATTTTAACTCTTGCATGGCATTGAAAAAGCACATGTAATGAAAGAAATCCTACATTATAAAAGTCATATATTAAAAGTGTGTGAGATGTTTTCCTCCAACATTTCATTCGAAATGCTTCGGGTTGCCCGGACCCTCGGCTGTGAACACCGTCAGGTTTCCTCGAGCATCCTGATCTTTCTCAATGGCCTCAAACAGTGATTTAAAGTTTCCAGCTCCAAAACCCTGAAAACCAAGGCAAACCAAAGTCGTTCTCTATCACATCTGGGCAATTTTTTACTTTACAAAATTTTAATATACCCCTAATAAGACGTCAAGCTTGTCGAAACCGCTTGAAAACTTGAAGAAGTACACAAGATCCAGACTCACATAGTGGTTGTATCTCTGGATGATCTCCAGGAAAAGGGTGGGTCTATCTTGCACAGGTTTAGTAAAGATCTGGAGCAGGTAACCCTTATCGTCAAAATCTACTAAGATTTTTAACTCCTGCGTTGAATAAAACGAGTATCAGTTTATATTTGCAGTATTATATTTAGAGAAAAAAAATCAGACACGTCCATTTATTGAATTTATTGTGTTTTTCTTACCTGCAGTCTTTTGAGATCTTCCTTCACCTTGATCTTTGCCGTTTTGAGTTTCTGTCGCAGGTCTTCGTAGTAGCTATCAGGTGCAGACAGAAACTCCAACCCTCGAGCTTTGAGATTCACAATCTAAATCGAAAGCAAACGGTTCATGTTTAATTGTTTAGTTTTTTTATGGGAATTAAATGATATTGAAAAGTGTTTGTTGTGTAACGTACGGATTGGATGATGTCAGATGTGTTTAGGGCAATGTGCTGCACTCCAGAACCTCCATAGTAGTCAACATACTCCTTTAATAAGTCATTAAATAGTTAAACACATTTTAGTCAAAGGTGCAGTGTGACAACAAACAGAATTGCAAACACAATTTTTCCTAAAACTAAAGAAAGATTGTAAGAAGTTTGGTGAGTTTTTAGGATGAACCTGGATTTGTGATTTTCTTTTCCCTGGCGCTGGTTCATTAATGGGCATCTTAATGGTTTCTTCATAATTAGTAATTACGATGGATCTGAGTGAACTGTAATCTGTGTGGATCTGTTTGTCATCAACAGACCAGAACCTGTGAAACATCAGACACTTCTGATACCTGCAGAAAAACAGCACTTGTGTTATTTAACATTCACATTTCTGAGAATTACTCTCATTGATTTATTTTCTGAATACGTGACGCTCACCAGTCTGCTACTGGCACCATTTTATCATCTGGCTGGTTTCCCACAATGTGATCAATAAAGTGTAGATGTCCTGGTGGACTTTTTGAAAAGAAGCACCGGGTTAGAAACAGTCTATATTTTACAAACTTTCAGACAGTAATAGTTTTTAATGCATGAAGACTGTTGTGGTGAATAATAGCTTACAGTTTTGGCAACAGTGGGTCTCTGAACAGAGGCTCATGATATCCCGGCAGAAATAAACCCTTATAAGGGCTCAGGTACTCAACAAACGTATGTGTGGTGTCTCCGTACTGCACAAGACAGATGCATAAAGCGATGTTTACAGGCCCAAACACTTTACACAGTTTTAATGTGGATCTGTTCTGTCTCCTTGACTTACTGTTTGAATGATGGCATATTTTACTTTGCCACTAGAGTCCTGCTCTATCCATGGCTCTCTGACTATCACTGCTCCTTTTTCTTTTGCTTTCTGGAAACACAAGCACACATTTCAATAAAGCAAGCACAAATTATAATGTAATAACCATATAATAATATTAAATAATAATAATATTTAATCATGTTTACTACTACTACAAATATTAATATCAATATGAAAAGTAATACTACTACTACTACTACTATTACTACTAATAATAATAATAATTATAATAATACCATTTATATTACTTAAGTTATACTACTACAAATAATAATACCACCACCACTACTACTACTACTACTACTACTACTACTACTACTACTACTACTACTACTTTACTAATACTACAATTAGTAATACAAATACTACTAATAATACTAACACTATTACTACTAATTATACTAATACTAATACAACTGATACTAATACCACTACTACTACTTATACTACTTTATTAATACTACAACTAATAATACTAAAACTAATACTACTAATAATACTAGTACTACTGATACTAATACTAATACTACTAATTATACTAATACTAATACAACTGATACTAATACCACTACTACTACTTACACTACTTTGTTAATACTACAACTAATAATACTAAAACTAATACTACTAATAATACTAGTACTACTAATACTACTGCTGCTGCTGCTACTACTACTACTACTACTACTACTAATAATACTACTACTACTACTACTACTACTACTACTACTAATACTAATACTAATACTAATACTACTAATACTACTACTAATACTACTACTACTAATACTACTACTACTACTACTAATACTACTACTACTAATAATACTAATAATACTACTAATAATACTAAAACTAATACTACTAATAATACTAGTACTACTGATACTAATACTAATACTACTAATTATACTAATACTAATACAACTGATACTAATACCACTACTACTACTTACTCTACTTTATTAATACTACAACTAATAATACTAAAACTAATACTACTAATAATACTAGTACTACTAATACTACTGCTGCTACTACTACTACTACTACTAAAAATAATAATAATAATAATACTACTACTACTACTACTACTACTACTACTAATACTAATACTACTACTACTACTACTACTACTACTACTACTAATACTAATACTAATACTAATACTACTACTAATACTAATAATACTACTAATACTAATAATACTACTAATACTAATAATACTACTAATAATACTAATACTACTAATAATAATACTAATACTACTACTAATAATAATACTAATACTAATAATAATAATAATAATAATAATGATACTACTACTACTAGTACTAGTACTACTACTAGTACTAATAGTACTAATAGTACTACTACTAATACATTATGCTACTAATACTATTATCACTACTACTAATAATACTAATAGTAACACTAATACTACTTATAATACTACTTAATTATAATAAAATCATAATCATAATTGTCTAAATAATATTAATGCATAATTCAATTCTTTTTTTCTTGATTTTGAGGTGAAACACAAGATCAATCCTTAAAGAGATAGTTCACTCAAAAAAGACAATTATGATTATTTACACACGCTCAAGTTTTTTTAAAATTGTAAACATTTCTTTGTTCTGCTGAATACAAATGAAGATATTTGTAATTAAGCAGGAGCATCATTAACTTCCATAGTAGGAAACAAAAATACTATAGAAGTCAATGGTGAATGGTTTCATTACAAATATTCCACAAAACATCGTCCTTTGTGTTTAGTAGAACAAATAAATTTATTTTCTATAAATTCATTAATTTGTTGATTATTTTTAACAACTTGAGGCTGAGTAAATGATGACATAATTTAATTTTTTTGGTGAACTATCCCTTTAAAGCTCTGCTTTAACTCAACATCTGTTGTAATTCTGCCCACTAGTGGTAGACGACAAAAACACAGCTGATGTACCTTGACTAAAAAGTCACAGTCCTCCACCTGAAAAGCAATGTCCTTCACCCCATCACCATGTTTAACAAGATGCTCCCCCATTTCTGAGGAAAGAAACACTTGTTTAACACTTTAGACTTGTTTAACCCTGAATGATACAGTTTTATTTGTGTTCAGTAAATGTGTAAAATGGGTGGTTCTTCATTTTTGTTTTTCGTTTCATTGAGGTCTTAAATAGCCCAGATAGTTTTTGTGAGATTTCCACAAGAATCTTTTTCATGATAAAAAATATTTCATACCCTCATTTCCAGGATTCAGAGCTGATTCAAAAACAAATATTATCTGTAAAAACAACAAACATATTGTGCTTTAGACATAACTTAATATATAAGTTAAATTTAAGTGATTTCAGTAAAGTTGATTCATGTATAAAATGTAAATGATGTGTTAGTCTCGTGTGTGTTTGTGTGTATGACACGCACACACCTTGTCCTGTTTGATAGCATGAGACACAACTTCTCTGCTGCCCGTCTCTAAACCTTTATATGCCAGCAGCTCGAACCCAAACTTATCACAGTAAAACACAGCGGCCTATAAAGACAAAAGAGATCAGCTGACTTAAAGATCACATTCACATGCATGACCAAATTATCAGCCTCTCCAAAAATAAAGGTAACATTTGTTTTGCAGATATACATTTAAGTTAAATGATTAAAGTTGCATCACTTTAGACTTTTGATAATGCTGTTACTCGTCTTCAAAAAATCCCTCCTATGCAATAATAATGAATTCAGTGTTTTTAAACTCATCTGCGATGATCTGTCAGTCATTTAGTGGGCTGAAATATTTGTATTATTTCACAGAAGACTCACCTGTTTGGCATTTCCAACCCAGAATGTCAAATGATGAAACCTTACAAATTTCCCTCTCTCCGGCTACAGCAAAAATAAAATATATGCACACATATTTATATACATTAAAAAAATGACATTTTGTTAAAGACATGAAACATGTTTCATCAACACGTTGTTTATTACACGTTGTGTCTACATTTTAACTGGTGAAATTATTCATACTAAAGTAAAAGAAAACTCATAGCTTATCAAAATCGTCAGTCGTACCTTTTCTCCTTTGTCAGTATAGGAAGTCTAAAGAGGATTAAAAAGATTGATACACAAACTTACTGTGTGTGTAGATTGTACATACAGTCTAATATATTTTAATATAATATATTTGATAACACATAGTTAATGTAATAAATCCAAAGAAATATCTTGAATTTGCACTGTAATCTGTGTGAAATCTGTCAAAATGGATTTATGACTCACCATGCTGATGATCTCGATGGGTTCTGGTCAACAGAATTGATTAGAAGTAAAGAAATCTCATCCACAGATACAAGCTGCTTTATGTGCTGTGGTGAATGAACCTTAGGTCACACACCTCTTAAATCCATCCAGCCAAAGACTGTACACACACACACGTCACTTCCAGAGGTTAGTTTTGATGTAGGGGGAATCGACTTCATACGTTCACTAAAATTTAAAGTCATCACAAAATGGTTAAGAAGAGTGACAGAAATGTTAAAAGCTCTAGCCTCAGTTTTCTGCAGATGACACCTGCTTTTCTCCACTGTGCTTAAGGAAGAATAAACTGTTTTTATTTTTTTAAAGTTTTACCAGGTAAGTTACTGCAGTATCTAATTTCTTGATATTGCTGTAGCCTATATGATACCAGAACAACAGAAAAACTTTTACTTATGATGCTAACTTTCCATACAGAATCCTCAGTTATGCTCCACATGCATGAAAAGAGTTTCAAAGAAACTGTAACATTTCTTGATCTGTGTAAAAGATATTTTAAAGTAAGTCTTTAAAGAACCGTGTCAATGTTTTAAATAGCTGCATTTGAATTGCATTACCTCAGTACATGTGTGTTATGTTATTTATCGTTTGTTTTTTTGTGTGCTACTATGGATTTTATATCCTTGATAGTAAATAGATGGATAGATAAGATGTAGATTGATTGAAAGGTAGGTATGAAGGTAAGTACAGTATGTAGGTAGGTGGATGGATGGATAAAAGAATAGGTAGGTTGGTAGGTATGTAGGTAAGTATGTGGGTAGTTGGATAGATGGATAAGTAAGTAGGTCAGTGGGTGGATGGATGGATGGATAAAAGAAAAAGTAGGTAGGTAGGTGGATGGTTGGATGGATGGATAAGATGGATAGGTAGGTAGGTAGGTAAGTAGGTAAGTGGATGGGTGGGTGGATGGGTGTTGGGATAGGTAGGTAGGTAGGTAGGTATGGATAAATGGATGGATGGATAAGTAGGTAGGTATAGGTAGGTAGGTGGATGGATGGATAGGTAGTTAGGTAGTTAGGTAGGTGGATGGATGGATGGATGGATAAAAGAATAGGTAGATTGGTAGGTATTTAGGAAAGTATGTGGGTAGTTGGATGGATGGATAGGTAGGTAGGTGGATGGTTGGATAGATGGATGGATAAGATGGATAGGTAGGTAGGTAGGTAAGTGGATGGATGGGTGGATGGAGGGATGGGTGGTAGGATAGGTAGGTGGATGAATGGATGGATAAGTAGGTAGGTAGGTAGATAGGTGGATGGATGGATGGATGGATAAATGGATGGGTTGGTGGATGGATCGATGGATAGGTAGGTAGGGAGGGAGGTAGGTAGGTGGATGGATGGATGGACGGACAGACAAACAGGCAGGCAGGCAGACAGATCAACAGCCTTTTAATTGATGATACAGTCAACTCAAGTGTGGTAACTTTACAATTTTACTCTTATTATGAATGATATATTTATGTATATACTGTGTGCTCGTGTTATAATAGCCCATGTTTTACACTAGAGGGAGTCAGGGAGGAGAATTACTGACACAGCATATTGCTGACATGAATATGATTGTTATTGCTGATGGTGTTTTAATGTCAGGGCTGAAGTTTATTTTGAGACATGAACATGAAACAGATCTACAGTCAACTTTGACCTTCCTGTTTAGTTCAGTCATATCACATTCAGTCCGTATCAACAGCAAAATCTTAAACAAATATTGACTGATTAGATACTGACATGATACTGACAGATAATTGGATGTAAAGGTCTAATATCCCATAAAGAAACTAACTGAAACTAACACACGTCAGTTCTCTCGCATTTGACAAGCCTACAGAAATAACTGTTGTGTAGAAAATAATTCATCTAGAGCACTTTTTGAGTAATGTTATATTTTGTATTTAAAATTTTGTCAAATGTCTGCATTAGTTTTCAGCAATTATTTTAACCCAAGCTTTGAGGACACAGATCATCAGACAACCTTTGTCCCGGGTTCAGCTGAATGTGGTCTGTCATGACGTTCAGACACAGAATCAAAGTGATTGATGATAACAAACACATGTTTCTGTAGCTGAGGGTGGAAATGGGATTCACCAATCAGCATTCTTTACATGAGTTATATATGACTGATCCATGTAAACACACATGTATGACGACAGCATGACATTCATAAATCAACCACACATTTCTTTAAGATTTCATTACAATAAAGGTAAAAAATGCTAAATTTATTTTAATTTGATTGTAAATGAAACTAGAACAGATAAGACTTTAAAAATACAGATTAATTAATGTTTGAAATGCCTTTTACAGATTTTGTTGTATTTAACTCATATAAATGAATTATAAATTAATCTGGAATAATTATAATTTTTTATTTATAATTCTGTTGTGTTGCTATGTTGAATTTTTCGCGATTCATCACTTTTCTGTCACTTTCAATTAAAACATTTTGGAACCTTTCATTCAAATTCCACTTGTTGAATCGATAGGGAGATCCCTAAATTTTGCCCACCCTGATAAGAGGAAGACGATCAGATGAAGTGCATACTGAATTCATAGTTTTTTAATATTTGCTTGGTCCAAATAAACTCGTAATAGACTCTCAGGTAGGCACGTATGTGTACAGGTCCTGTTCTAGTATTGGCTCATAGATGGGGTGGTGCATCTGATGTCAAACTGATGTCCTGCTGCCAATCTCTGATTAAAGACCAAAGCCTGTTCAGAAATAGCTGTGAGCTTTAACCCAAACACACACAGTTAGGTTAACCCATGTTGTGTTAATGAGCAGATAATCATTGATTTCTTCACTTCAAAGAGTTTATCGTGTTTGCTGCACTTATAGTTAAAGAATAACCGAACCCTGAACGTGTCTGCTTATAAGTGTCTGCAAAGTTATATGCACATTAAATGCATTATATACCTCTTATACTACTACCATATAAATGTACTTTACTCTTATGTCACTAATAAAGATCTATTGTAATCTATTGAATTTTCTTGCATTTTATTGAATCTATTCTGCATTTAAACAAATAGTATACTGAGGGATTATGGGAATACCATGATGTTCTTCAAAATACTAAGCTAGTGCAATAAAATTATTTGTACCATGTAAATACATAAGTTTTGTAATTATACTTTAAGTTAAGTTCAAGTTATTAGGACAAAATATTAAAGTTATATTAAAATTACTCATTAATTAATATTGAATTTTTACTATTAAACAATGACAATTTCATTGTGACGTCGACTTAAAAATTACATCCAACTCGTTTTGCTCGGTTTTAGACAACTCGGATTTAGGATATTTCCCCCCTCAACCCGGAAATAATGGCGTTCTTTATATGTTACTAAACACTTTAAATATTTGAATATTACTAAATCATTAGTAACACTAATCGTTTAATGTAACTACATACTTTAAATATTAGTTAATTCGTTTTAAATCCGAGTTGTCGCTCTAGTAGCTCACGTCCTGACTGTAAATCACGTGTTCGCGTAGTGCCGCGCTGTGATTTTCTATTGGCTCATTTTTCACCTCCTCCCCCTCCTTGAAGCAGAGCTTCGCTCTGATTGGTTCGCTTGTGGGTGTGTTCGCGCCCATTCAGGCGTGCCGTTGTTCGAGCCGCTATCCTGCCGTAGCTCCCGATTGGCTAAAGTGCTGTTCATTTATGACGTATACATTTACTCCTTGGCCCCATTGGTGGACTGCGCAGACTTGCTTTGTCGTGATTGGCTGTCGTATAGGTCATCGCCAGTGAATGCGGAAGTAGTGCGGTCTACTGAGTCACCGTTGTGTCAGCTGATTATTTCACAGTGAGTATCTTCATCATATTTCGCTTTCTATCACGATAACTTTATTATTGCTGTACATTCTTGCGGCTACGCTTATCAGCCTGCTTTGTCGCATAAACGCGCAGGATTTGATATTGATTTAAGTTGGTTTTTATCTGGTTTGAGGCAACCATGTGTGCCATAGTGGATGAATTGGTCAGCTGCTCTGTTACACAGGCTGTCTGTCCTCCACCCATACTAAACACACACACACGGACACGAGCCGGGTTAAATTGCTGTAAAGTCTCATCATAAAACTCTGGATTTAAATATGGAGTCTAACGTTATTTGACACAATGCTGTCCATACATTGCATAGACTTTTTATATAATCGTGTGGATGATCCTTTATGTATTTACATTACATTTACACCCGCCTTTTCCTTACTTGAGCCAACAACAGACATAGTAAACAAAAGACATACACTAGTTTGAATAGTTAGGAGGTTAGTACTTTTATCTACCTAAATATGTGTGTGTGTGTGTGTGTGTGTGTGTGTGTGTGTGTGTGTGTGTGTGTGTGTGTAATATATATATATAGATAGATAGATAGATAGATAGATAGATAGATAGATAGATAGATACGAGGTGTGTGTGTGTGTGTAATATGTATGTATGTATGCATGTATATGTATGTATGTTTGTATGCATGTATATGTATGTTTGTATGTATGTATGCATGTAATTATATAAATGTATGTAATTATTTAAAGGTTTAACTTTTAAAATACTTTATCGTAGTGTCATCATTATATATATTACATAAATTCTTTGTAAAATATATTGTAAACAAGAGATGTACTTTGGGGGAACATCGATAGATGCAAGCTAAAATATTGTTTATGGTGTGATGGAATTGCATCCAGCATGGTAAAAATCTTCCTACGCCATGGTTATTCATTACCTTTATGACTTAAATTGACCAAAACTGTACCATGATATGCATATAGTCCTGCCCAATACTGAAGTCATGCCATGCATTGAAGTGTTTTTACATTTTTCTGTGCATCATGCTAATATTTAATATGCTTAATGTTGCATTTAACTGCATGTTAATTGCATGTATTGGTTCATAGTCAGTTCTTTTAATAGTAAATGCAAAAGTTTCTGCAGTTGAATTCTAGCACAGGACACTCATGAAGAATTATGGGTACAAATATCTCCTATTTGGATATTGCTGTCTGTGTATTTGATTTGTAATCTGAGAATACAAGCAGTATGCAGCAGTAACTGGCACGTATATGAACCCACTTTATACTCCCGCTTTCATTGCTCTGACTGGGAAGCCCAGCGTTCCATTCCACTGCATAAGGTGAAATGTCTAATTGATAGGCCATGCTCACATTACAGGTCAGACTGTACTTTAAATAGCCATTTGACTCTGAATGTGGGTCCCCGTAGCCTGAGAAAAGAATGTTTGTGTGTCTATGGTAATAGCTTTGAGTTACTGTTATCTCCCATAAGAAACCTCTGGGATTTTGCTAGGAGCTTATGTACCTCTGTGACATGAAAAGATAAGTAAACAGTACTAGTGAGGAAGGAGAAACATCTCCTGCAAAGTTATATAGCAGAGTTTTTAGGGACTGTTTACACGACAATGTTTTCAACCAAAACTGGGAATATTTTTGTGTGGTTTGGTTGTTTGTTTACACAGCGTTTTGTGGTCCTGAAAATGCAAACATTTGAAGACGGTTTCAAAGTCCAAGTTTCTTGTCGTCCTTGTGACGTCATTGCACACGTGTTAATTCAGTCTATAGGCAATCCATGAGTATAATCAAAACAACAATGGCGGCCTACAGGATTGTGTTCGTGCTGCTCATATAAGTTTACAAAATGTTGTCGATTTATAGTCCATTGTCACTTATAGTAATGAGCCTATCTCATTGTCCGTCTAAACAAAACTGCTAATGCTCATCTTATTTCTTTGTATAATATGCTTTGTAGAAGAACGGGTATATGCACGGATGTGTAGTGTTTTTTTACACAAATAACATCACTATCAACTGGCCTGGCATGCATAATATTGCGCTTTTAGTTGTGTTCGCGCACTTCCTGGATCCTGGATTCTTTTTAACAGTGTTGTCATGGGTATGTGAACTTTAAAAAAAAAACATAAAGAAAATTAGTTCTCTTTATTACAACATCGTTGTTGTGTAAATGTAGTCTTGGTTTAAAGCTAAAAACACTGAGTTTACGTTTGTAACCACATAGCATTAGCATTAGTCTAGTAATCACACTTGACACTGGCATTGATGGTAACTTTTGCACATGCAAACAGTTTTCGTCACATGCTCATGAGTTTTACAGCTTTAATATCAAATATATTTCGAGTATTTAACCTCTTGGCTCCTGCACTTTGACACATTGTATTTATTTGTGTATGTTCCCTCATATCTTCAGAATGATAAGGAGAATATACCAGTCATGTTATTTTAGTACTTTGAAATATAAACTAGATTTTACCTAGCTTGACCTTAAAGCGGAAGTCCACCCTAAAACAACATTATGCTCCAACACTATATTTCATGCCATATATGTAGTTGATTGTGCTGCCATCAAATGTACTAACTCCATATAAAAAATTAAAGCTTTTAACTGCTACAGTAACGGTGATTTGACGCGTCATCAAATCACCGGAAGAAAAATGCACGACTACATTAGGCTTGTTTGAGATGAGCAAATTCTGCGCAGAATCGATCACCGGTGATCAGCGCAAGATGCATTCCGGTTAGAAAAGTGTCCGACTTACGTCCGACTTGCTCTGATGTCACACTGACGTGTACAAAATAACTCTCGCGATGGAGAGGCGGGCTCGTCGGATTCTACAGCCGAGCGCAGTTGCTCTCCACCGACTGCGTTGACGAAAAGCACGATGGGAAAAGACTTGCTGACGACACAGCTTAATGCTGATTTGCCCGGGAATGTCAGCTGATGACTTTTTAATTCTAAAAACTCCACTTCCTGTAGTAGTTTTTATATTTATTCAACTTGTTCGTGACTTATGACATTGATATTATTAATAAATTCCTTTAAACTTTTGTATTGGTGTTGTATTATTTGTACAGTGTGCTGTTTATATTTCACACAGAAACGAATTTGTATTACGTCTAGACTTAGATTACATCCCAACATTAACTAAGAAGCCTTTTCCAATAATGAACTGTTCAGCTTTGTGATTCTCCTTATAAACATCTTAATGTAAATGCATTTGTTGGTATTTCAGTTGCATCTATTTAATCCGCGATAAAATACGCGAACGCGATCTCTTCCATTGCTGACGTTTGCAGTCAACAACACTGCGAGATTCATGAATCGTCCGGCTTGCCTCCACTTTTTTCACTCCTCCCCTCACTGCAGCCGGCTACTCTCGCCTACATTTCAGGCGAGGCAAGCTGCATCTCAAACAAGCCTATTAATTCTGAATGTTCTAAATGGGGGCGGGTCTTGAGGCGAGATGATTGACAGTAGATGATAACGTTTTTGATTGACAGCTGCACAGGAGCTAACGTTAGCTTGCTTTGCTCGTGTTTATAATAACAACAACATGATAATAACTTTCTACGTAGTATGTTTACCGTAGTTACACAAAACAAGCAACAACTAAGCCAAATGATGTTTTAGATATTTTAACAATTTTACATTACCTGAGTCCGCGGAAAAACTGGGCTGAAAACAGTACTCAAAATCTTCCTGACGAAAGTGCTGGCTGCATATTCAAAGTAGTGTAGTGGTGGGTCAGCTGAGGGTCGCGTTGATGTCAACAATAAAAACTCCCGGTGGCCTGAATTTGTTGTCCTTACATCCACATACTGCACAGGTTCTAGTCATCTTTTATCGAGGGCTTTGGTGATTTCCCCCTCAGAGACGGTTAAAGCGGAGTTACTCTTTGGATGGGTTCTTCTGCCGGCTAACTTCAAGTTGACTTGAGTTGATTTGAGAGCTAGTTGAGCGGTAAAAGTAGTTATTAGGCTTGTTCAACTTTATGTGGCGTTGCAAGAATCGACAGCGGGATGACGTCAAAGTACCGCGAGAGCGATTCGCGAAATCATACGGAGGAGTTTGCTTTTAAATCCCTTTCGCGGAACCTTGACGTCATCCAGCTGTCGGTTCCTGCGGCGCCGCATGAAGTCAAACAAACCTGACGACTGCATCGAACAGTGGTTAGTGGGTGGAGCTAATGACTCAGTTTCGCGCAGTGCATTCTGGTTAATTGTGTCCATTAAAGACCGTTACGAAAATTCCGCTTCAACACACTAACAATCTAATAATCGAAATCGTGCAAATTTATTTATTTTTCCTCATGTATAATGCAAAGTGGACATAAATTACCCGTGATAAACAGGCTAAAATGTCTAGATTGGACTTCCCCTTTAAAGTGCTAAAATAGTAGTGGAGAGAAATGAGAAGTGAAACTTTCTTTTCTAAGTTTAGAGAACTGAAATAAACCCTAGCATGTTTAGAAGGGAAAATTATGGTTATTTAAAAGTCTTGTGATGATAACAACGAAAGCAGATTTTTTTTAAAGAAAATCTAAATCTTGTTTACACCACAATCTGGGAAGTTCTTGTTAAAAAGCACAAAAAAGAAACCCTTAAGTCTGTGCTATTTTATTCTTTAGATTGTGCCTCCGGTCCCTCTTCAGTGTAAGTTTGAGAGTTTTTGTCCTGTTTTGATTATGCAAACTCCTATTATAATGTTTTAGATAAATTATTTGATTTGTTTGTTGTATTCCTATCCATAAAAGACCTATGCAGATCCAAAGAAAATAAATGAAATCATTTCGCTGTCTTTGCTAAGCAGGCTCACAAAATCCAATTTTCACAGGCCAGCAATTTCAGTGTATTGAATTTACTCATCTAATGATGCTGTTTGTGTCTCTGGTTTAAATTGTGGTTCAGGTAGATAAGACTTTAGAGGTCATTGAGTCTCTTTGAGCACCTGATATTATTCCTCAGACCTTTGCTTCAAGCTTTTGTTCAGCCCCTGAAACAGATCCTAGATTGTATCTTCTGTTTTCATTGAAACAGATGAAGACTTTTGTTTTGTCTGTTTTTGTTTTGTGACCGCTGCTGTGTGAAAGCTGGTTGTAATTTTCTCAGTTTCCATGCCTGGCCACTGAATAAATATATCAGTTGGAATGAAAAAGCTTTGTTACGTTGCCAAATGTTTATAATGATTAAGCGAAAGCACATGCTGATCAGACACAACTAAATGTTTTCTCACTTTGATCTTTCCTAAATTCGTAACTCTCCACAAGCTATACGATTTTACCCTACACTCAGTAATTTAGTGCTGTTAGGTATTTATTTATAACTTATTTAGGTTATAAATACCTGTCTTGTTGTTTTACATTAGATATTCTGTGTGTATGATTATGAATCAGATGGTTAGAGAGATATACAGATACCTGTGATGATTGAAGACACATCCACCTGCTGATCTGTAGAGTCAAACATCTCAGCAGTGTCTTGATGTTACACAGTCTGTCATCAATGTTTTCTGATTCAGAGAAAAGATCATTCATTACATTGATATCAACAACAGTAATGGTGCTAAAAAAGAAAATATTTTTTTGGAAACTGCAACCTGTAATGTGGCTTATGATTTTCATTCGAGCTCTTTATTTATTTTACACTAAAGTTGGTCAAAATACAATGCAGGTGAACCCTAACATGAAAATTTATTTTAGAAATATAGTTTCTTTGGCAATATGTTAACATGAAGAGATGCTTGCATGCAGGCAAAGTTTTTACTAAGATGCACGTTCGCTATAAAGTAGTCCGGGTCAGTCAAGTTCTTTATAAACCAATAACAGCGGCTTGAGCAGGTTTTATGGAGGACGAAAAATGACTTGCGTGTGTATAAATACATAAATTCAAAAATAAAGAGATAAATATCCCATATAAATACATAAATAAATAATAAAGAAATGCAGAAATTAATAAATAAATAAATGTAGAAAAAAATTCATGTAAAATGCATGCATAAATAAATAAATACATACATAAATGCATAAATGAATAAATAAATAAATACAAATTTCTGAAATAAATGCAGATATAAATAAATATATATTTCTGTCAAAAGTATCAACTTGTAATTGAATTATTTTTATAATTTTTGCAAAAGTTTTGCATTTATTTATTTATTTATATATTTCTACGTTAATTATTTATATCTGCATTTAATTAATTGCTTATTTATTTCTGTGTATATTTATTTATTTATTTATGTATTTCTTTCTGCATTAATTTATTTATGCATTTATTTATATACACTTAAGTCATTTGTTGTGCAAAGTCCAAGTGCTCAGTGTAATTGAGTAGTTTAACACATCAGAATTGAATGGCAAATGTAAAGTCTGTCTTCAGTTATTCTATTAAATGAAGTTGTGTGAAATAGTAGATATTTCACCAGTGACCCTGTTTTTTGGTACTTTGTACATGAAATGAATGTAGGCCGGGGTAATCAATCACACATCATTTGAGAAGGGCAGAGTTTATCACAGAGAAGTACTTCAGTCTGAGTTCGTACATGTGTGCTTGTGTGTTTCTTCTGTCTCATACAGTGTAAAGTCAGATGAGGTCTAGCATGTTTGGACCTGTGCAGCACTGCTGTGGGTGCGGCTGTGATCACTGACACTCGAGCTTTGCTCTTATGGAAGTGTGTGGCTGTTTACATTTGACACACAAGTGACAACATACTCTACGATCATGCAGTGATTTGTGTTTGAAAGATTAAGGGAATTGCATAAAATGGAGATATTGAAAACCATATCCCCTGTTATGAATACTGAGGGGTGTTTCCAACCAAGCCTGGTCATTTCCAGGTCTGTTAACTTGTAACTCTGCCTCAGACTTAGGGAGTTTTTTAAAGAGAAAATGGAAAGTTCATGGAGGCGGGTAGAGTAACATTCGCCCACACTCGGAACAGTTTGAAGAACTCTCGGACCTTTGCTTTCTTTAGCTCTTCTGTAAGACATCAAACTGTGCTGAGACACACCTGAGACAGGTGAGACACGATGTATAACGTACTTGGCAATGTGTTTTCTTCCATAGAAGGAGCTTTGTTTTAAGGGGGTGTGTCAGAAATCATAGAAAGTATGGGGAAGCGTGTGCATTTGTGTGTGTGTGTTCCTGGGTTTGCAATAATATACTATCCTGCTACAGTTTCCACTGCCCTTTTATTTTCAATGTGATAAATGAGACTAAAGTATTCTTGTCAGTTGATTTTATAATCTGATCCTTGGTCTTTAATTTCACTGGACTGTCAAGAATTATGACACAAAATTATATTGAATTAAAATGGCAAAATATAGTTTTTATAAATGATAGCCTAGTGTCGCTCAAATACACAATGAGGGCACAATGTAGTCCTATTTTACTCTTTAACTTACTGTCTTAATTACAAATGCTGCTATCACTTTCTCTCATCTCTCATGCTGGAAGTTTAGGGTGGGTGTGGTTTCATGTGACATTTGCTTTTGTCAGTTTTGTCCACATTAGGGTTTGGATTATTTTATTGGTTAGAAGTTGTGAGTGTAGGGTGGCCTTTAAATATTGCTGTGAAGCAATGGGGAGGGGCTCCTCTAAACCTCGGGTGAATGGAGGAATCCGGCTACTCGTGTGTCCCAAAGTTTATTATTGGCTTGAAATGGAGCAGACGAGCGTTATGTGCTCTGTGATAACAACAAACCCGCATGCATGACAACACGCGGTGATATAAATGCACGCAGAGCGATGTAAACCTTTGCATGTGCGTGTTCCTGTGTGCAAGAGAACAGCGCTGTCACGTACTACACGCCCTGTGCCGCGTACTTGAAGCCCCGCCCACCGCGCTCGTGCTTTGTGTGTGTGCGCGCGCGCTGTATGCGTGGACGGACGTGAGCGTGACATGAAATCCACTGGAGTACCTCTGTTCGCGCCCTGGTAAGAGCTGAAGTGATTATTTAACAGTTGTTGATACATTGTTGCGTTGCGCGTGTAACTGTATCAGTTTGTCTGAAGTTTAAATGTTCCGCTGCTACACTGTTACATTGTGGAATGTTTCACTGGCGCTTGGCGCGAGTTTTTAACCTGTTTCATTCCGTGAGGTAAAGTTAGTGACTCCAGTGTCTCCCTTTCAAAGTTGCGCTGTGTGTGTAATGTGTGAACAGAGGGTGTGTGTGTGTTTGTGTGTTTGCATGAGAAAGTACAGCAAATCTCTGTGGTGTTGCATTGTGGGTAAAGTCTGCATTCAGGTAACTACACATTTTAAAACTTTATGAACACACGTAGTACATTTCAGATTTCTTTTTATTTGTTTATTTATTTTTATTAAAACTGTTTAGTTATACACACAGAACAGACAATAACGACATATGGCAGTCTTGGACCATGTAAAGAGTTAGTGAAGCGAACAAGGAATGAATAAGTGAATATTACAATAGTTACAATATTTATGATTTTGCTCCGTCAGTCAGGTAGTTTATCCAAATGATCAAGAAATTGGTTTCCATTTGTATAACAGAGATCATGTCCGATATCTGTCTGATATCTTGCATTTCTATAGCACAGTGAGGCTAATATGTATTGCTTGTATGCATAGTACAGTTGAGTTTATTGAGGGTGCATAAGATGGGCATGTTTGTTTTGCAATAGTTTTGATGACATTCCTGTTAATGTTAAATTTGATAACTCATAATAATAGTAAGAATTGTGTTAAAAGTAATAATAAGCAGAGAGTGGGTGTGTCTTGTGTATCAACAGTTGTCATGTTGTTGGTTGGATCTGTATGCCAGCTCGAGGCACCTGTGGAGTTTTCGCTTTCCTTTTCTTGTAAATCAAAGCTCATCCTATTAGTGAGTCTGTAGCTGGGGATCAAGGTCATCTCAGTGTGTAAGAGCAGCATGGGGTGAAAGCTCAAAACAGCATGTGCTGCCATGATGAGTACACACTCGCACACACGCAGCAAGATCGTGTCCCATTCAGAAATAAACTGAGAGTCTCATTTAAATTTTAGTTAATTTATTAAACATATTGGGAAATAATTTAATGTAATTAGCTAAAATGATGACGTAGTATTAGTCACACATCTCTTATTATTTACATTTTATTATTGACTTATCATCTTGTGGGACGTCAGAAGAGATTTTTGTATTTTGATACACGCCCACAGATTTGAAACTAAACTAACTAGCTGTTTGCTCAGCCAAGGTGTGTATAGTGTGTGCGAGTACCTGATATTGACAAACTTCTCTAATAACTTTGTGTGTGCGTGCGTGTGCATGTTCGGGCCTGTTTGTAGCCGTATCTGAAGATGTTTTTGTTTCATTTTGTAAACTACTCGGACTCTGAGCAGGAAAAACGCCAAGCGCTGAGCATTCCAGAGACCGAGGGAGAGATATGAGGATTAAGAAAGTTTTCAGATATGAGCAAAACTGCATACTGCAAGCGATCATTTATCACACAAACTGATGTGTGAGCACCCAGATATATGCTGTTGTTTTATTTCTGTTTTAGTTGCACACATGATGTGTTTAGTTGTGTAAAGAAAAGATATTCCACATAGCAATGCTTTTGCAATCACCCACAACATCTTAAGTTAGTCAGGGTACAAACATGATGTTATTGTCACTGACAGTTTATAATCTTGTCCTGGTTCATGCTCATTGTTGTGGTGTAAGTTTAAACTGTTTTCATCTACCGCTGACTGATGCTTTTCTTCTCAGATTGTGTCCCGTGAGCTGTCGCTGTGAGGTGCGAGGCCGGTCGAGGTGAGGAGAGCTGGAGGAGCCGAAGCTGAGACGAAATTAAAAACAGATCCACAGAGAACATGGTGAGTGATGTGTCAATCACAGATGTGTGTGTGTGTTTGTTTCAGGGTTATAGGATTATGTGAACTTTGACCTGTAAGGATGGAATGTTGTTTATTTGCTGAAAGTTGCAGTTTTGTAATGTAGGGTTAAATAGTGGCCTTTTCCTTTTCATCTGATAATTTATGTAGAGTTTATTTACTTCAAAGACAATCTTTCCCAGACACACACTGCGTGACGTGACATTAGTCATTTCTGCAGGCTGAGGAAGAAGGTAACTGTATTTTTTATAGCTCAGCGAACACTGGAGAAAATGCCTTTTGGCTGTAATCGCAAGTCGGGACGTCTCCTGTTACCTGTATGAACAAATCACTTCTTTTATTGCTGGATAAAGATAGATTGATTTCACCCGTATGCCGTGGTTTTCCTGTTCTCTCACGCTCTATATTTGTTCTTGTATGTTGTATGTCATGTGACACATGTTTGTTGTAATTGTTGTGTGACCCTTCATTCTTGACCGTCGTGTTGGCATGCACACTGCCGTCTTCCTGTTTTTCACCGCTTGCTCTTCCAGCGTAACAGATTTTCCCAGTAAAACTGCAGCGTAGCGTACAGCAGATGTCAAAGATCTTTGATGTTATCGTATACGTGTTTGAAGAGAGGTCAGTGAATGCTAATACCTCGTGTATAAAAACACGCTTGGCCACCTGCCGTCTGGTTTTGTGACTCAGATCTTGGATTTTATTTAATCTTTTTGCTGCAATATTTCAAGTTAGCGGTCCGACCCCATGAACATGGCTCATGCATATGACCATTTTTGTGTGACACCATTCCAAATAGGGGTGTAAGTCGGACAGTTGCGATACGATACAGTATCGACTATCTCCGCCAGGGGTGCAATGTTTGTGATACATAAAACATTTTTTCGATGCAATTATGATTCGCTTTAATGAATTTTTTATATCTTTAATCTAAGCCTAGTTAAGATGTTAAATTTGTAATAACTCGCGAATGCAACCAAAATATATAGCGTGAACGTTTAAATAAACTCTCACAATCTCTGTCCCAATTGGGACATTTACAACAACAAGTTTCCAGGTGGACCGTTAAAGAACGCGACACACGTCTCCTGCAGATCTTGTACAATTTAACCAATCAGAGGATGACTTTGAATACGCCGAAGTTTTTCCAGTTAAATGCATTAGTTGTTCAGCCAACGGTCTGTGGCTGTGATGTCTGAGGCTGAGACTAGCGTTGCTGTAGTCTAGGCTAGAGATGCACCGATACAACATTTCTTTGCCGATAAACAATACTTAAAATAACGATACAAAGCAGTACACCTTCAAAGACAGTTTAACACAGTTATGGACTATAGGGATGACACAAAGAAGTTGTATAATTATGCATTGCCTCCATTTAATGAACTCATTACTGTTTCTGAACTGTTCTTTTGCGGCCCAAAATGCACATTTTCGCAGTTGTCCACATGTGTTTTAATGCTCTTTAAGCAACAGTTTTTTTTATTTACAAACAGCTGTGGGGTTTACGCTAAAGTATTGAATAATGATGTCATACTCTGCATGCGAGCGAATGCATCCCCTTGACTCTTATTAAACACTTAGCATCTGCTGTAAACAAAGAACCGCCTGTCTCTCGTCTCACTTAAGAACGTATGTGATCCTCTCTGCTTAAGGCCAATGTAAATCACTGCCAGGCCAATACTGTACTGTACTGCGGTGGATCCAGAACAGAGCGATTTGTTCGTGTGTGGAGCTGTTCATAAAGTCATCATGTTTTTGTCCAGTGGAGCGTGAGAGGAATTCAGGGCATGAGGCCGTATGGTTGGTCTAATATTCAATGGTCCTTTTTGGACCACAACAGAGGCTGTTTACATTGTGTGGCGTCTATAATTGTCTAGAGAAAATTGTGCCTGTGCAGACACATTCAATGTGTTAACTTTTCTTCAATCACTTTCTCTTCTCCATTGTTTGTCAATAACTAATTTTATGTTTGTTTTGTTTAATTTTTGTAGTAAGGAAGTTAGTCAATTGTAGACAACATACTTTGCTTGTACCCATCCATAAAGGCACAATATGTAGGATTTTCACCATAAGAGTTCGCTATTTTACAATAACAAGCGAAGCTTAATGATATTATGTAGAGATACGAAGGAATTTGTTAATCATGTTTATGGATTAATGTTTTAACACCTGTATGTTTAAACAAATTATTTTCGGAGTCTTAGACTTAAGTTACAAAAAGGGCAACAATTACAAGGGACAAGCCATTATTTAAAATAGAAACTTCTTTGGATTTTCAAATCCTTGGGAACTTTTGGGATAATGTAAGTGCACAACTCCATGAAATACATCACACTGTGCAAGTGGTTTGGGATATTTTGTCACAAAAATCTTACAAATTGTGGCTTTAAGAACATAAAATGAAGCTGGAAGCCACACACCATTTAAAGGTCATGATCAAGAACATTTTAATTTTTAAATTTGAAAAAGTAACATGCATTGCTATATGGCATTTCTAACTAAATTTATATAATTTTATTTGCAAACCTGTTTATTGTTATTCTGACAAAAATTCTGATTTTCCACCAATTCTGCATTCGTTTGTTACCTTAATTACGATTCAGTTCTTATTAGCTCACAGGCTTGACAAACAGGTGTGCCTGCGTTCAAATACCCAAATAACACAATGTGTTTCTGTTCAACTTTCTTTTTCAATTGAAGTCAGTCAGACTTTTGTTCGGTTGGAAAACAAAAGTGCTGGTATTGAGTTTAGCAATGTGAGTTTTACTAGAGCTTCCTTTAGTAAAGTTCTGTTGAATAATGGCCTGTGTGTGAGTGAGACTAAAACCCCTTTCACACAGCAATTTGGTCTCCGAAAACTTTTGTAAAATTGGCAGAGGTAAAGAGGACCTAGTAACATTGCCGTTACATTCACAGAACACATCATGTGTGAACAAGACGCTGAAACAATGCCGTAAAGGGCGTGTCGTAGTGAGGACTCACATGACATTGCAACAAGCAGTTATGGTTCAGCTCTTTGACACAGGGATTTAAACACAATTCAACATTCACGACGAGAAATGTCTGCAAACTGGACTGAAGCAAAGATCAGGGAGCTCTGAGATTGTTCACTAGCATGACAGAACAGCGCATCACGCCCTCCTTATGAACAAAATGCACGTGTGTGGTTTCTCAGGAGAGAAATCACGGATAATTAGCAAAGTTCAGATTAGGGATGGGTGATAATTTGCATGTGATTGTCATTGCGCATATGTCGTCAGTGAAGTCGGTTCCATGATTAGTAGTAAATCACCTGCTTTCAGATGGAGCGGCATTTACTACACAAAGCCGTAGTTCACTGAAAATTGGGGCAATTTTGCATTAATTATGCGGACGTATTGCATGCAATCTGATTAGCAGGTGATGGCAATTTACTACTAATTAAGGAACCGGCTTTACTGATGAGATGCACATGATATCACCAGTGAATTATCCCGCATCCCTAGTTCAGATGCTGTGGAAAAAACCTAGGAAGTGCAGGACTTTACATATAAGGGCTAAGGTAAAATTTAGTTCAGGCTGTTTTATTGCCACAGGAGCTTCATATGAACCCATTAAGAGTCTTGTTACAGCTCCTGGATCCAGTTAATTTAGACTTACTGCAATCTAGAGGATCCAGATGAGAGAATGATATTTAAAAAATCTAAATTAGCTCATAGTTTACTTTTATTACAAATCTTTTACTCGAATTAGTCTCTCACAGAATTTGTGTTTCTAAAGAGTTTGGGTAAGAATGCTACAATGTAATCGGCCGTTGTCGCAGAGCACCCATACAGACATCGGTATACTGTTTTAATAAAGGTTGTTGCATCTTACATGAGGCTTTGACTTGCATGTAAACTTATATTTTGTCATTCATCCCAAAATGGTCTGTATTGCCTAAAACGAGCAGGCTTTACTGTAGTCCAGAGGTCCCCAACCACCGGGTCACGACCCAGTATCGGGTCGTGGACAAGTTGCCATCGGGTTGCAAGAACATCCTGAAAAAAATGTATATAATAGCTACGTAATAGTTTAATATTTTGTCCTTTAAGCTTCAACTTTTCTACCGAGCCGCTCCCTCTCTTTCTCTTTTTCTCTCTCTACCAGTGCATCGGCGATCACACAACTGTCATTAGAGTTTGAGCATACTTCTAAAACACAATTGATCAAATAATTGCAGAGGTATGACTTCATGAATCATTTGCCAATTTATCACACAAAACATGTCAATGCGTCACGCGTGAAGACGATCAACTCTGTGACATCGTAAATGACTGAAAAGTAATTGCAGGCTTTTAAAAATAAACTCTTTTACTGCAGAAATATTTTAACAAATACACTTTTAACGTAGATTTGAAAGGAAACAGTCAGTCGTTATAAAAAGTATATGGTAAATGAGAGTCTTCGCACATAGCCGCAATTCTTCTGACATCGCTCCTCCTTCACTGCAAATTTTTTTTCTTCTGTTCTGTTACTTGAACTTGGGGCCCGAGCCCGACCTAAAGTTTGATCTGCCTCCGAGAACAGCAAGTCAAGTTCATTTACCGTTAATTATTAAGACTAAATGGGCAGGCAAACTCGTTAAAAAGTTAAAGTAATCTGTCAAAATATGGTTTTACACGTCTATTAAAATAAAGCCGTTATTAATTTTCCTAACGTGTGGTTCTTTGATCTTTACCTCCGTTTAAAACGATATACATTTGGCAAAGGAGAATTTTCAGCACTTTGTTTGAACGGCAACCAACACAACCCCCCCGGCCGGTGCACACTTTTTTCAAGGGTGAAACTGGTCCGCGGTGTAAAAAAGGTTGGGGACCCCTGCTGTAGTCGACCTCACAGGACCCTGGATAACATTTCTACTGACAGCGACCCTGACACTGACGTATTTTACAGTCAGCTGGTCATTGTTTTTAAAATTAACTCCTTCCGGGTAATCTATGACCTCTTTACCTTGTGCTGCTGACTGTATGTTGTCACGTACGTGACGTGTCCGTGAGGGTGATTTATGACGTGTGTTTCTGTACAGTCTTGTGCTGCTGTGTAATGTATTCATCATCATACTCGTGCACCTGCTGTTTAATAATTCTCGAGTGTATCTCACCTTGACCTGATTATATCTGAGTGCATTCACTTCATTACATCGACAAGAGAAATTGCAATTTGATGAAAGATGATGCAAACTTTTTTCCAACATCTTCTTCTCTGTTCTGCCACGTGTCCACCAGCGTGTTGCTTGTGTGTGATATGTGACTGTTTTGTTGTGCTGTGAGGGCAGCCACCTTTCCTAAAATAAACATCATGGTTACATCATATCTGTCATGATAGTAATCTCTGTTATTTTGTTGTGTATGTGCATAAGGTCCATGATGTGACTAAGCTTCTTCTTAATCATTCATTCTTAAGCCCCTTCCTCATCCTCATTGAGTTTTTACTGCATGTGAGAGATTAAAGAAAGTGATCAGCTAATGCCATGGACCATGTGTTTGATTTGAATGACCTGTTGCTGTAATGTCCGTGTTATTACACTTCTGGCCTGTTTCTCTTCTTGTTAAACACTGTTTGGCTAAAAAAGCTTATTTTCTTGTAGTTACAAAGTTTTTTTTCTATAGAAGCCCAAAATTAGATTTTCATACTGATTTGTGTAAACCGAAACAAATTATAGCACAAAAGCAAACCAGATATTGATACAATTAGGACGGTTTCACATTTGGTGCGATTGCCTGGTCCGAACCCGAGTTCGATTGCTTCCCCCTCCCCATGCCCCCCATGGACAGTGTTCACATATTATTTTTGCATCCGAACCGCGGTACGCTTGCATCATCAAGCTGCAGCCGGCGCGTTCTCATGTTGCTTGGCAACCGCTGTTAACGAGAAGACGACAAGCGTGATTGACGAACTCCAAGCAGAGAGATGATTTCTGAATGCCTCTGCAAAAATTGACGTCGGCGGACAGACCGCGTTGTCATCAAAACGACTTTAGTATGTTTGCAGCAGACAGACGAAAGTGCGTTTCTGTATTATTTAGTTGAAAACAAAACCAAAGGTTTAAAAAAATAAGAACAAAACTCAAGCAAGCATTCTATGCATTTTGTTGTCAAGGTAAGTGCACGCACACAAACACACACGTCTGTTTTCGTGGGACATTCCATATAATACGTAATAAACAGCGGTTCACTTCCGCGATTTGGTATGTTTGCGCTCACATTAGCAGCGAACCGATCTGGAGTTCACATGAAACGAACCCCAGACCACCCTTTTTAAGCGGACTCGAGTATGTTTCGCGGGTGCGCACCCGAGTTCGGAAGACAGCGTTCACATCATCCAAATGTACCGAAAAGTGCTAATGTGAAAACGCCTGTGAAAATGCCCTTATTTACATTTACTTATTATTAGAGCTGTCGCGATTTGTCGACACAATCGACTGCGTCGACACTGATAATTAGTCGACATCAATATTTATGTCTATTGCCTCGGCTCGGTAAGCAACAATTTCCAAATAATAAAGCGGGGTCGAGTGCAATGTCAAATGAGTAAGTTAGGAAAAGTTATCAAATGCCGAAAGGATCTTAAGTATGGAAGTACTTCAGATAAGCTGGTAATAAAAGGCTGGTTTGTAAACTCTGTAAGGTTTCGTTGGCATATCACAGTACTACCAGCTCGATGCATGAACATCCGAAGAGCTGCCGGAAAATGCAAAGCTACCATCATTTTTTGTCAGTTAACTCATCCGTTTAGGCAGCGCTTTTAAAATCTCATTTTTAAAGAAAAGGGTCACGAGGACAGGAATTGATTGATAATTTCGATTGATCTGTGTCTGCGTTTGATAATGTTCAGCCATTTGCTGCGCCCGACCACCTGATGGCAGATTGATCCGCAAAAAACATAATAGTATCGCAAGAGCAATTAGAAAGCATGCGGAGCAGTCTGTTCTCACGATAAGGGCTGGGTATCGCTTCAGGGGCCTCATTTATAAAATGCTGCGTAAAAACCATCCTACATTTGATCTTACGATCATTTAACAAAAATGCGTACGTGTGATTCATAAATCGAACGTACGCGCAGAAAACGCGCGTACCCCTTTCAAATCCATAAATCACAAATCAACTTGAACTTGTGCGCACAGCCGAGCAGTTTCAGATCTCTGCCTTTAAACAATGAGTAATTAATGTCAGACATATAAAAGAGCGCTTGTCAATGTTTAAACCCAATTTCAAACAGCAAGAATGGCTTATATTTCCAAAAACCTGCAGCAATCAGACAAGCAAAAGTGTGTACGTCTGCTCAGACCCTGACGTGGAAAAGTGCTTAGCTTATTTTTATAAATATGGACTTTGTTGTGGATTTTTGAGTACGCACGCTTTATAAATGAGGCCCCAGATGTTTCAGATTGATTCGATTTCGATTCACAAGCTATAAAATCGATTTGATTTCGATTCTCAGTTCAATTCCAATTCTCGGGCCGATTTTTATATTCAATTTTCGATTCAACTTAATAAATATAGATTATACAGATTATTATATTATATTATATTATATTATATTATATTATATTATATTATATTATATTATATATTATATATTATATTATATTATATTATATTATATTATATTATATTATATTATATTATATTATATTATATATTATATATTATATATTATATATTATATATTATATATTATATATTATATATTATATATTATATATTATATATTTTATATTTTATATTTTATATTTTATATTATATATTATATATTATATATTATATTATATTCATGTTTGCAGAAATAGGTATGGGAAAAAAACGATTCGTGGGCTTTAAGAATCGCTTTTGAATCGGCCACGTAAAAAAAACCATTAATTTGAAAAAAAATGTTTTTGCCCAGTCCTACTCGCGATTCTTTGAAATCATGGACCGCTATTCCTGGGACAACATAGCATTCTGTCTTCAAATGTAAAAGAAAAGTCCAAAATAAAACCCGTGCATCACTTTCAGTTAGTAAATACTAGGGATGCTCCGATTGATAATTGGCCGATAACGGCATTAAATGGGGCGATCGGCACTCGCTAAATTTGCCGATCTCAAGAGCCGATCTTTGTTTACTTTTGTCATCATAGCGTTCATGTTGTACTTCATATGAATGCGTGTATATTTAATTCATACAGTAAAGGTTGTGAATTGTTTTATTTTCATTACTTCTAACAGACATAAACCTTTTTAAAGCCATACTACATTCCTCTTTGCAAGAAGAAATATTTGTTGTGCTTATTTATTTGATTCTCTTAAAAAATAATATACCTAATTTATAGTTAGTTTCATTTCTACAAATGGTGCTAGATTATAGATAAAAGATTCCCATTCCACTGCCATTCTGTGATCGGCACTGATCGGCGATCGGCAGATCATGATCTTGGTAATCGGCCCCAAAAATGCTGATCGGAGCATCTCTAGTAAATAGTATTCATATACAATATTAAAAGAGTATGCCACGTTATTGGGATTTAGGAATGTTTGATTGAATGTTTGTTTATTCTTGGTGGTAAATTAGTCGTTACAATAATCGATTAATCGATAAATTAGTCAATCGATATAAAAAATAGTCGTTAGTGGCAGCCGTACTTATTATACGAACCGATGTTTGGTGCTGCTGTTTTCACACCAAAAATATCACATCCTCAAGGAGCATGTCATAAAATAATACTAATTTAACGAAGTAGGTTATTTCAGACAAAAATGTGCCGTTCTATCTATATGGCATATTAAGACAAGGGGGCATCAAATGTTCTTTTGCATGACCCTCCTGCAGGGGTGTGACGATCTCAGAATAGCGCATCGTGGCACGTCCGTCACGCTCCAAGCGAGGAAAGACGTGTTGAACGGTGTCCCTTTTACAGCCAGGACTATTACAGCATGTCCTTATAGAGCAGACAGCAATGCATGCTGGGAATACACACACAGAGAGAGAGAAAGAGAGAGAGAGACTTATTCAGTGTGTTACAATAGGAGAGATTAACGTGAGGGAGGGGGGAGAGACGCTGAAGAATGCTGTGTCATTGGTGTACGCTGCATACTCTCTCTCTTCTCTTTCTCAGTGTCTCTCGCTCATCGTGACTGCTCACTGATGCATTCCCCTCCCCCTGTGCTGCAGCCATGCGCCGCATCTCAATGTTATGAGTGAATACTGACAATGAACGCACATGAAAGTGAATGTGTGTGTAGTAGAGAAAAAAGACAAATAGGATGGATACGTTTTATTTAATGACTTATCGCGGCATGAGCTCTTTATTTAAAGGACACAAATGTTACATTAAATTACACGGACACAGGAAATAAGACATGGTTAAAATGGTAAAATTGTCCAAATTAGACCAATCAGATGGGGTCTTACTAAATACCCGCCAAATAGGTCTTATACTGTGGTATACTATTGACTAGACCGTGGGCATAAAGGTGAACCTAACGGCTTAAAGCAAAGAGCAGAAAATAAATATGGAGACAAGCAAGGAAAACTGCAGCGATGAACTTGAACATAAAAAAACTACGCCTGAAATAGTTTGCTTTTACACTGCAAAAAATGATTTCCACAAAAAACATTTTTTTCTTGTTTTCAGTAAAAATATAAAAAAATTCTTAAATTAAGATGCTTTTTCTTGATGAGCAAAACAACCCAAGAAAATAAGTCTAGCTTAATCAAAATCAAATTAAAGCGATTTTTGCATAAAACAAGTAAAAAAAATCTGCCAATGGGGTAAGCAAAAAATCTTAAATTTAAAAAAAAAAACTAAATTCAAGAAAAATTCAAGGCAGATTTTTTTGCTTGTTTTATGCAAGACAAATACTAAGAATTTTTTTTCTTGAAAAAATATTTTTTTGCAGTGTAGCCTGAACTAGATTTTAATTACATAAAAAGAATATGTATAACCTGTTTATTTCAGTATGATAATTACATATCTAAATAAAAATACCTTTCTCTCGCCTCGCAAAATTATATACAGCAAGAAAGAATTGCATATCACACATTTTCATGCAGCCCTAGTTTTGAATTATTTTTATTATATTTTATTAATTTACTTGTGTTGTTACCATCAACAGTAGTTTTAAATAGAATTGCACTTGAATCAAAATTATTTTGCAATCATTGCAAAAATATTGAATCAGATCATAAGATGCCTGAAGATGCCGGCCTCATGGATGGGCCGCTCTTGCTGAGGCTGCAAGCTGGCATGGATGAAATCTCGGTGAAGGGTGAGTGCAGGAATAAAGAGAGAGAGAGAGAGGAAGAGCGAGGATGCACGTGAGGAAGGGTGGGGGTAAGGATGCTGCGGATGGGGGCGGAGCTTAGCATGAGGCAATACCCTTTCTTCTTCTCTCTCTCCTCTGCGCTGACACACCGGCAAATCTCTTCATACGGAGAACCTCTCATGTTGTTCTGGATTATTCTGCTCACCTGAGCAACAAGAACCGATAAACTGTATCTCTGTACAGCCGGAAAAGGAAATGATTATTCTGTTAGCGTGAGGTGGTGGGACACACGCAGATCTTCACGGAGGGAAGGATGTTTTTGCCGGTTGGTTCTGCGGTTGTTCTCAGAGTTCGTGTCTCCCGGGCAACCGTGCCCGCCTTCTTCGCACCATGAGGCGGGCCGGCCGTGTCTCCTGCTACATGCTTAACTGCTTCGTAAGTGATGATCTGTGTTTCTCTGTGTGAGAGTTTTCATTGCATCTGCGATTTGGCATTTGAATGCACGCGACCGTAAAGACGGATGTGAGTTGCTTTTAGTAAAGAAATGATTGTTAAGTCTGTGTGTTTGTGAAGCTCTCGGCCGGGACTTGGAGAGAAAACAAGGATGTTTGATGAACAGAAGATAAGTTTATAATATACATATTGTTTTATATTTAAACATAGTTTTTTTTTGTAGATTTGTATGACATGTTCAGGCTGCTATTTGTGATGATTTTTTTGACTCAATGTTTAATTTTTGTAGTTTGTATTCTCTCATGCTTACAGTGACGTGTTGCCTGTTTTATAACTATATAACTCTACATAGTTTAAGGGTTTGATCTGGATACATAATGAGACCCAACAGCAGTTGTGATGCTGTGAAGCTGAGACACTGTGTTATGTTGTTGTATGTTAATGAGTGAGTTCAGTGGACTGTGAGAGACAAATGGATTTTATGGAGTTTTATCTTCAGGACCTTCCCGGTGACCCTATGACCGTTCAGCATCGCTGTCGCCCGATTTAGATCGGAAATGCATTCGCTTTAAAGATTATTGCCTGTATTTAACAATATTTGAGACAAGTTTCCACTTTTTATTGTTTTAAAAAGAAGGAATAGTGAAGGTTAAAGATTGGAGAAAATCCAACATTAAACATTTTATTTATAACTCTTGCCATGAACAAAGCCATGAAAGCTTGCATGACATTTAATAAAAAAATATAAACCCAATTTTGTTCCATTTTGTGCCCGTCTAGCTGTGTTTGAACCCCTGAGAAACTTCACCGAACCTAAACCAGCATAAATACAGCAGGTGTCCTCAAGATCAAATAATCTGTTCAAATATGTAGTTGTTTACATCCCTAAAGAAAATGTTTGCGTTTTATTAATTTTAAGTAGAAATTGTATTACTTTAAAGTTACTTTTATAACTACAGTTTAGTTTTAATAATTAACTGAAAGTGTGTGTGTGTGTGTGTGTGTGTGTGTGTGTGTGTGCATGCACGTGCATGATTTTGCATATTTGCATGTATTTTCTGTGCGTGCACGAGCTGCATCATCTGTCTGTCTGTCAATCTTGTGTGTGAGACGCGTGCACATTTATGCCCTCCCGCTTTCTGAGCCACGTTGGCAGCAGTGAGGTTTCATCGTCCCTGCTGCGGACCTGCGGATGAATCGCAATAAAACCCTGCCGGCAGATGGGAGGTCGTGACTAACACACTTTCATCTGTAAGCCGTTTTCTCAACATTATAAAGGTTTCAGTGATCAGACGAGTCTTCGTGTAGCTCGCAAGTTGTACATCTTTCTAATATCTATACATCTGTCTTTATAAGTGCACCTTGTATTGTACTTGTAAAGTGCATTTTGTGTTTATTTTCTCTTAATTATAACTTGGCATCTGAGTTTGCAGGTAGACATTTAGTAAGGTGTTTACACATTAATTATAGTCCAGGAATATCTTGTATAAATACAATAGAGAATGTTTTACTGTGCTTTTTGCAAAGTAACGCAGGACACAAAGTATACATGTAATACAAAAATTTTGTTTATTAATAAATTATTAAATATTTTTTCTTTATTAAGTCATATCGTGCATTAGTATAACCGTAGGCTGTTGCCAAGCACAGCTTGTGCGTTATCTATATAAGAAGTGCAATATACAACTGATGAGTGGTCACAGGTGCGAGGTGCCGGTTGTTTTGCATGCCGTGAATAAACCTCCTCCTCGAGAGAGTTTACAGCTGAAACTATAACAATAAACTGAGTTCATATATGTCCATGTTAACTGCACTCATACAGAAGTCACATTTGCACTGATCTGGACATCACTGTCATTAGATGAAGGTCACTGAAGTTAAAGGTTAACATGCAAATGTTTTTAAAAATGTGGATCCATATGTTGTGAGGTTAGACAGGTGGTCATCTACATGCAGAGGTGTGTGTGTGTGTGTGTGTGTGTGTTAAACTGACCCAGATATCTTTGTACATCTGAGGGCTTTGTCCGGGACCTGGTGCATCTCTGATCTTTTCAAATATTCCTGCTTCTGAAATATTCAGTAGCAGCAAGAAAATCTCTCTCTGTCTCTCTTTCTCTCTCTCTATAGAGAAATCTTTCATGGAGAATTTGAAATAGTTACTAATGTGTATGTATATTTATTTTTAATAATATGAAATTAACTTTAGGTATCGCATTGAAAACCGAGTACCTCACACATTTTAACATGAATCTTACCATGAATAGGTGCATGAAAAGGTGAACAACATCAGAAGTCTGAGAGTTTTTTTTTAACATAAAATAACTTTGACACATGGGAGTTGAGATAGGAGACATAATTTCAATACAGACGAGTAAAATGGTCCTGAGGCGGTAGCCATGGCAACAAGCCACCGATGTGTAACTGGAAGTGTCTGACTCCATATTTGAGTTTTGGCCTGCATGCTTACAGCAATCATCCGGTAATAATCTTTAAAAATCAATCTGACTCGGGTGCTTTTCAGATGGATTACTGTGGATGATTGTATTAATAAATTAAACCCATAGCTGCCCTCTACAAACGTCTCTTATAATTCTGTACCATGATACTGACCTGTGACTGTCCTGTAATGATGAGAACTGGGGTTTTGGGTGGTTTTTCCAGCAAATATATAGTGAACTGTTATTTTTATATTTATATTATATTATTATTTTAATTATTATTATTGTAATTATTATTATTATTTATATTATTATTATTATTATTTATGTTACTTTATATTATTTTATAATATTATTATTATTATTTTTATTATTTTATATTATTATTTATTTTTTGCGGAGAGAACGCCGGAGAACTCCTTTTCTTTTGTTGTGCTTTTACTGTACACAGTTGAGGTAAAGTGAGGTATAGTATAGTTTACAGGATGCAGTAGGGTGAGATCGTGACGAAGCAGAAACCAGAGCGTCCGGGCACACGGTGTCCTTAATATACATGTTCCCAAAGTCTACAGGAGACATCGGCTTTATCCCCAGGAGCTTTCTGAGAAAGTGATGAAAGACTTCAGGGTGAACAGGGCGTTGTGTTTTAATGGTAGAGATGAAGCACTAGAGATGTTTAGTTTAACTGTAGCTTAACTAGTGATCTCTTCTGATAAGTTTAATGTTTTATTTCTGCTCAGAAATTGTAGCGTAAGATCTGATGTACTGAAAAGCACTTCTCGTATCCGCCTCCTTTCTACATTTGTCAGTATTTTTTATGTTTTGGTTCTACTATGAGTCCTATACATGTCATGTATCCCGCTTAAGAAGCATCAGTCTTTTCTTAGCGGGTGTTGTGATGTGTTTGGTTTCAGTCTGTCTGACTCTTGTACGACCCGACAGCCGTCTGAGTTTTTTTTATAGCGACTCTGCTAGCTGATCTTCATTAGGAGAAAGAAATCTCCTTTTCATGACACTTCAGAGACTTGCAGTGACTTTTTAGGTGCTTTACCTCTGAATATCAAACATCACATCCTTTCTATAATAAATTTATCTGTCAGTACTCGCTGCAGATTGCAGACGCAGCACAATCGAGCTGTTGGCTGATTGAAAGAGTAGAAATGCACATTCAGTGATGAACGGCTCGTGGTATTGAATGATGATGAATCCAGTACATCGGAGAGATTGATCTGTCACTTTTTCCTCTATCAATCTCTCTCTCTCTTTCTATATCGCCTTATATGAGATTCAGGAGTCTTTAGCCATGCTGCACACTCCTGTGATCGTACTGTGAACAGGGGTTTGATGAAGATGTTTGTAGGGTCGGTTACTGCGTCTCTCTCTCTCTCTCTCTCTCTCTCTCTTTCTCTTTCTGGCTCTACGCCTGCTGGAAATGAAAAGATTGGCTCTCCGTTCATCTGGTTAATGCAGAAAGTGCTGGTTAATTTACAAAGATGGGGCCGAGGGGGTTTGACAGAGGAAAACTTAATACACTTTACAATTGGGCTCTATTCCAAAATCTAGTGTACAGCATTTTAGATGATCGTAGGGCAATATTGACTCAAAGGCTTTTCCGAAAGTTCGACAGCATTATAGGGTGAAGTTTCCCGTGTGTGGAGATTTAGCTGCACAATATATCGCTTCGGCATCCACACCGCAATGTGTGCATCTGCAATTCTCAATGCAAAGCATTTGGTCAAGTGCATCATCACAATATCACAAAATCACAATACACATTGCAGAAAAAAGCAAATTTCCACCAAATATCTTACAGCCACTGTTGTTTCTTAAGGGGCTGTTCACATTAATGCATGTAGTTACCATGGTACATTTTTGTCAGGGGAAAAAAGCTTAAAGGACCAGCAGAACTTTTATTTCTGGACTATCCGCTTGCCATGAGTTAACTCGTTTAGTTGGTAGGACCATGCTGACGTGGATATACAGCTCAGAATATGAAAGCAGACGTCTGCTGCTGATGTCATGAGTAATTCTGTTATCTACTGACAGTAACACAGACTCTTTAATGCCTGTCAGACACGCATAATAGTTATTTACAGTGTGTCTCTTGTGTATGGATATAAATGGAGAAACTGTGGTTTTAGATGGATAGCGTAGCTCACCTCATTTACGTTCCCATTTTTAGACCTTCAGTTTGACACTTTTAAATCGCTCAGTGTTAAAAAGCTTCTATTGTCCGATTCACGATTTTTCATTTCCTTTGGTGTGTAAGTGTGTATTATTACATGTTAACGATATGCAAAAGGTACAAACCCCAAAGTAAACGAGTTATCGGCTCCAATGTAAATCTCTTTTCTTGGACTACAACAAACGGTTTGTAGGCAACAGTTTACTTCCTGGCGTTGGTGATTTAGTAAAGACCGACATTATCACAATTCCTCCCATTTCAGACTCGCAGCCTGTAAGTTAACTCCTGTTTGCATTGCATTGTGAGCGAATCTTTCAAACATGGTAAGGAGCGCCACATTTCCTGCTGATGTCAGACGTATTCAGACCAATCACAACGTACAAATTAGCTGGCCAATCAGAGAAACAGAGCTTTTCAGGAAGAGAGTGAAATCTGGAGCTACAAAAATGTACGGTATGTGGAAAATAATGTGTTTTTTAAACATAAACCACGCAAACACATTGTATTATACCAAATACACAAAATAATGTTTTTTTTTATCAATGAAATAGGTGCTCTTTAAACCTGTAAACTGACATAACCAAATGACAGACGGATTTATGGACAGACCAGTACACTGAAAAATATTGAAAGATGTGATGTGATATATTAGCCAGTAAAAACCACTTGTGAGAATTTATTTTTATATTTTTTTTATATTTATAGATGAAATAGACAGATTGTTAATGTCATAGATTTATCACATGCTCTTCTCATCCACACCATGCAATTGTGGGTGTTGCAAACCAATGTGAATTCTGGGAGTTTGGCATCATTTGAGACCTTTTTTTTTTGTTTGTTTTTTGTGCTGTATATGATGATGTCAGACAGTGTTTTGTCATAATCATTAGATCCAGCAGCTGTTGTCATGCATCATCATTATTTCATGTATCATATGAGGAGCTCTAATGCAAAAGCTGCCAAATGGCATCTCTGTCAAAAATGACATAATGATATTAACCCAATGTGCTGCTTTGCACGTATTATATGTTTATCAAATACTTTCGCGTCAAATCCGTTTAATCCCGGCATCAGGCATTTCAGAAATACTTTGTTGACAAAATTCATTAAGAGTCTAAAAATGCTAATATACAAGAAAACATGTCAGATGCACTTAAAGGGTTTTGCATCTGCACTCTTCAAATGTTGATGTATCTGTCTTCCTCTTTCTCACATCATGCGTATTTAACAGGTGTTGGCATTTATCATCACTTCATTCATCTGTGACGACACAAAGAGATGAGGCATTAGTCTCAGACTCTGTTGACATCAGTAGATGAGAGTATGTTTGTAACACACTCATCCTGCATCACTTCATCAGATAAATCACATGGAATTAGGATTGCAAAGGGGCGGAAAGTTTCCAGAAGTATTCCAAATTGAAAACTTAACGGGAATTATTTGGAAATTTAAAGACATGTATAAAAACTTCATCATAAACAAACATATGAAGAGTTTGGTTTCAAAACCAGATATATTTTATATATATATATATATATATATATATATATATATATATATATATATATAGAAGGGTATGTGTGGTCTGACCTTTGACCTTTCTCTGTGCTGAATGTGTGGGTCACTGTAGGATTCTGGATGCTCAGCCCCACGGGTCGTCATGATTGATGTGTAGTTTCTGTTTTCTTTTTGCGGTCATCACATTGCGATGAGTCCTTGAACTCTGCCAGGAACATATCAGACATACAGAGATATCAGACCACAGCGTATGAAGTGTTGGCATACTGGCTTCATGAGAGGGTTTGATCAGAAGCAAATGATTTGTGTTGACATGTGTAACCGAACCATCATGTGTGTGTCAAGTGCAGAGGAAAGGGAAAGAAAAGCTGAAACTCACAGATGGGTGTGTATTTTTCTATGCATTTTGACCACATATACAGTCAGTGTGTTTGTTGCGTGTAGATAATGTGTGTAATCTTTAACATTCTGTTTTCTCAATAATCAAACTGTGCAGAGTTCAATCTTCTGTGTTTAGATGAGGGGTGCAACGGTTCTCGGTAAAGAATTGAACCGTCCCGTTATCCTCGCACAGTTTGGCATGCACGTGCACCATGGTGCACCGTGTTTGATTCAACACGCATTTCTAATATAGTTTGGTAAAAACAACATCATATAACATCTAATGTATGGTTCTGAATGTGCTGTGTGTGTTTATGTGAGAGTACGTGTACAATCAACTTGTAGTATGCAAATCTGTTGCCAACCTCACAGTTCCTCCTCACATGTTGGTGTGTGTTTGTGTGTGTTGCGGACCGTTTAGCGCTGCAAGAGATTAAGAAAAGCTGGTAATAGAGGCACCACCAGCTTCATTTAAGTCTACTGCAGCAGCAGTGCTCAAGAAACATGGACCAAACTGTAAAATTTGCTTGGCGCGAGTGCCGTAGGCTCAAGGCAATATAATCTAATATGACAAGCTTCTCTCTTGACTAGTGAGGAGTTGCTGTAACTTATAAAATAAAGTTGAAATAAGTTGAGCTAGTTTTATAAGGTACAGCAACTCATCACGAGTCAAGATAAAAAATAAATTTAAAATGACTTGTAATACCAAGTTGATTATACTTAAAAATGTAAACTTTAAACGTGTGAAATAAGTGAAAATTTGAGTCAACTTAAAAAATTACTTCAATTGTAGGGCTGGGCAAAAAAAATCGATTTTTCGATTAATCGGGTTTTTTTACATGGTCAATTCAGAATCGATTCTCAAAGAGCAGAATCGATTTTTTTTCTTTTAATATTTTTTCCTGCAAAAATTGAACTTAAGATTAACATTAATCAAATTACTAGTATTCTTCACTAGATGTCACCCTCTTTTTTGCCTTGCGCGATTTTACCAAGAAGCTGGTCATTCTTTCATTCAAGAGGTATGGAAGCATTTTAGATTTCGCAAGCAAGACGACAACGACAGTGTTGTGGCTTTTAATTTCTTTTTACTAATTACCCACTTGAATCGAAAATTGAATCGAGAATCGAAATCGAATCGATTTGATAGCTTGTGAATCGAAATTGAATCGATCTGGAACATCTGAATCGATACCCAGCCCTATTAAATTGGTAATGCCTAAAAAGTTTTTAACTTACATTTTTTCACTTTAAGTGTTACCAATTGAAGTAATTTTTTATCTTTTTTCACCTTAAATTTTAACTTAACCCATTAGCTGGCACTGTCCCGTGAGCAGGACGCTTACAATTACTTTAATATTTTTCATGTAAATGTTAATCTATCACAACAAACTATATATTGTTGGAAAGGTCTAAGAATGTAGTTTTCATATTTCAAAACCTTTTAGCAGTATTAATAATGCAGTACCTGTAATTTATTCATTTGTGACAAAAGTATGTAGCAGACCTCACAGAAAACAACCACAAACCTCAGTTTTTTTTTATAATTTTATGTATTAAAAATAATACTATATTGCATTTTTTATTTATTACAAATAAATGTAAACTGCTATAAAAATAATTATATTTTCACTTCCAGACATTTCTGTAAAAACCGTTAAAATGTCTTCTTTAAAACAAGACCAAAATTAGGCTTCTAGACAAAAAATGCCAGAGTTATATTAATTTGAGTGTGTACATCACCAGTTAAAGGGTGAAAAAAAACTTTCATATTTAGGCGTTACCAATTGAAGTCATTTTTTAAGTTGATCCAACTTTTACTTTTTACAGTGTGCATTTTTATTTTGCTTTAACTTTTACTTATTTCAACTTTATTTTATAAGTTACAACAACTCCTCACTAGTTGAAAAGCTTTTTGGGCGTTACAAATTGAAGGAATTCGATCCCACCCAAAAAATTTAAAAGTAAGACAACATTACTGTATGACTGGGCGTGATGCTAAAATGACGTGTCTTGTTGGGGAGAGGTGTATTGTCTCTCTTTTGAAAGTGAAACTTTAGTTTATTGATGTGAGATGATTCTGTATCGAGAAGCTCCCCTGTGTGTTCGTCTCTGCTGTTTTCAATGGGATGTTGGTTTATTTCTCCACTTGTGTGTATGGTGCCAGATGAAGGTCCCTCACCCTTCTGTGATGTAGTAAATGAAGGCCGAAGGTCTTTGTGGATCAATTTTTAATCCACAGCGTGATGCTTGTGAACACGTACTGCAGTAGTCACGATTTCTGCCGGGCCTGAAAGTTTGTCCTATGATGAACGTTGTGAGGAAACATATCTGACTTATATCAAGGACACGGTTAAATGTGTCTGCCTGGGGAATGCATTTGTTTACAACACTATTACAAAATGAAAATTGATTTTACTTTCTTAACCGGGATTTTCTTACAGTAAATTTTACGGGATTTGCTTGCTCTGCCTTTGAAACAACTTTGATATTATTTTTTGAATTTTTTATATACATAATAATTACACTCAATGCACACACATATATTACATTTTGTATGCGATTAATCTCTTGACAGCCCTAGTTGTTTTCATGTTTTGGATAAAATGCCTGCTCCATGCCTAGCTGAGTAAGAACAATACATGCATGTTAAATCACTTCTAGAAAAGGCTCGGTTTCAAGTTATTTTCTTTTGATTTATCCACCATCTCTACTTTGGTTATTGCAGTGCATTCTGGGATTGCTCTCTCTGTGAGGTGTACATGCAATGCTTGATTGAAACTCGATTAATAAATGAATCTTATTTTGTATCTTCACTATCTACTGTAAGTTTTTGTTGAATTTATTATATTTGTAATGATGTGTGTGTGTGTTTGTGTGTTTCAGGGTGAGGAGGGACCTCCCAGTCTGGAATATATTCAGGCCAGGGACCTGTTTCCCCAAAAAGAGCTTGTTAAAGAGGATGACACCCTACAGGTTAGTTTTACCAGCTCATGACAGCTTACTATGAGACACAATCTTCTTCTTTGTCCAGGTCTTTCATTATCTGTAATCATTTGATTGTTATTTTCATGCTGACCAACACTGAAAGAAACCGGCATCTCTGCATGCATTTTGGCGAATTGGTTGAGCAACAGTTTTAAACTGTATGGTATCAAGGTTAACGTGCATACAAACAATGCAAACACACATGGTACGTGACGAGGAGATTGTGTTGTTGTGATGGTATGTACTATTGCTAGTGTAATGTTTATACATAACTTAAGTGTCCACTTTACTCTCATCAGTGCAGTTGATATTTCAGTGTGGTGATCTCTGGGTCTCTGACACAGTTTAGCTCCTTGGTTTTTTATTATTCTGTCTGCAATGTTACAGTTTCATGATGTCCCAGTCTTACAGAAAGTGGGTTAACACAAACGCACACTCGCATATCCACACACACACAATGTCTTCTGCATTATTATATAGCAGAAAAATAGAGGTGAACAGAAAATAAACTAATGATATAAAATAATTGTGGAGATCGATGGCAGCAGACAGGGATTTGAGAGTGAAATTAATCAAAAGGACAGTGCAATGACAGACAGACAAGACTGATAGAGACAGAGAGATGGCAGATGAAGAGAGGGAGCAGGACCGAGAGGGAGAGAGAGAGAGAAATGGATGGCAGGACAGTGAGAGAGACGGATGACAAGACAGCGAGACGGATGGCAGGAGAGAGACAGACAGACAGACGGATGCCATGACAGAGACAGACGGATGCCAGGAAAGAGACAGACAGACGGATGCCATGACAGAGACAGACGGATGCCAGGAAAGAGAGAGAGAGACAGACAGACGGAAAGAGAGAGGGAGACAGACGCCTGGCAGGACGGCGCGGGACAGACGCCTGGCAGGACGGCGCGGGACAGACGCCTGGCAGGACGGCGCGGGACAGACGCCTGGCAGGACGGCGCGGGACAGACGCCTGGCAGGACGGCGCGGGACAGACGCCTGGCAGGACGGCGCGGGACAGACGCCTGGCAGGACGGCGCGGGACAGACGCCTGGCAGGACGGCGCGGGACAGACGCCTGGCAGGACGGCGCGGGACAGACGCCTGGCAGGACGGCGCGGGACAGACGCCTGGCAGGACGGCGCGGGACAGACGCCTGGCAGGACGGCGCGGGACGGCGCGGGACAGACGCCTGGCAGGACGGCGCGGGACAGACGCCTGGCAGGACGGCGCGGGACAGACGCCTGGCAGGACGGCGCGGGACAGACGCCTGGCAGGACGGCGCGGGACAGACGCCTGGCAGGACGGCGCGGGACAGACGCCTGGCAGGACGGCGCGGGACAGACGCCTGGCAGGACGGCGCGGGACAGACGCCTGGCAGGACGGCGCGGGACAGACGCCTGGCAGGACGGCGCGGGACAGACGCCTGGCAGGACGGCGCGGGACAGACGCCTGGCAGGACGGCGCTGCAGTGTAGTGCTGTAGATGTGTTTAACTCATCATTAAAATGGCATCAAGTGAACTGTTAACTCTTTCCCCGCCATTGACTAGTTATCACGTCAAATAAGATAAAAAGGCTTCCCTGCCAATGTCAATGAATTTTTACAGCAATCCATTATCCACTAGGTGGTGCTCATACCTAACTTGTAAAACACTAATTCAACACTAATCCACTGGTCCAAAAACAGTAAAAACTCTGTATGTTTTGATGACTTAAACACATTACAAACATGACCAGTAGTCAGAGGACATTCAGCTCCTCAGTCACTCACTGACATAGTGCTGAATAGGGTTGTGACAATTAATCGGGCAAATGCGCGTTTTCTCAATGAATGAATTTGAATGAATTACGGTGAAATGCAGGCACATCCAAAAGCCAGGGGGCGCTCTCGCTTAGAAACACCATTTGTGCCACAGAAGAAGTAGTATACCAAACACTATTCCAGGAAATGTCTAAAGGAATATTTATATCGCTGTTCTTCAGATTGTTTCAGGTATTTTCATGATAATAAAGAATATTTTAAATGATTGTGTTTGACGAGTGTTGCTTTTTTAAATGCACGTTATAAACGAGTCAAACTTGTAGTGATTTTAGATTGGTAAGGACTTCCTACTGATCACGGAGCCGTAGTACATGCACAAGCTGTGCATGAAACACTGAATCGGAGCCTTACGATTCAGAATCGATTTCAGACAGGTCTTTTTAATGGGAGCGCGATGCATCGATGCACATCCCTAGTGCTGAAACATCAAAACATCTAAAAACGTCTGACGGCACCTCATGTGACATGACCATAGATATAATGTACAGGTGTATTCACGTGTTTTAATAATAGTGAATATGATCCGTTATAAATATTGTATATCTCATCATCTGGACCGACATATACACATCATATTTGTTTTGAAGCTACGTGTGTTCCTCTGCAGCTGAGGTCACTAACAGTTTGAGTCATGCAGCGTTTTTCCTGTGGTTTCCTGTGATGTATGTTTGGTGCAGTGAGATCTGCATGCACTCTTTGAGTTTGTCATTGGTGTGTCAGTCTGCCGATGATCTTCTGATCTCTCTGAAGCACTTCTGTTTTCATCAGGTGTCACCTTAAAGACATGCAGCTGATGAAATATGAAATTGGATTTTCATGCTATTCAATTTCAATTTGTTTATAACGCAGATTTAAACCACCTTGGTTGACCAAAGCGCAGTGCAAAATTGCAGAAATAAGAATGCAATAGCCCATATAGATATTATAACATAAGCACACAAACTCGGTAACACATTTTTTATCCAATTATGATGTTAGTCAAGGTTTCTAACTTCAAGTCATTTACTTAAGTCGAGCAAAATAAATTCAGTTTTATTTGAATGAATTTGTTCCTTCTTTAATGAACTGTATCCTGAGATATTAAAGCTCAATATAGTGGTGGTAAACTTGCTGAGGTCTCTGGAGCACGACTGATCTATAAATATCTCTTGAATGTCTGTTGCTCTAGTTTGTCAGCGGTTTGCTTTAAATCTCACTATAATGAGGGGTTTATTTTTTCTGTAAGGTTACTGTCATTTGTCAGTAAAAGATAAAACATCTCTTCACATGTTGATTGCTCAAACAACAACATACACATAAAGATAAACACCTTCATTGTAAACACACACTGCAAACTGTAATATACCTGACAGAAAATTACTATGAGAAAATGACATGTACGGTGTTTGTGACTGTTGTTGTTCAGACACACGATGTGAAAACGTGCTGGTGTGCTGGATCACACAATGCTTTCAGACAGAGAGTAGCAGTATGAGATTAATGAGTAATGTCTGCTGTATACTGTGATTCATATAGAAGAGAGAGACAGACTTTCAGTCTGCAGACAGTTTAACTCGTACACCAGCTAAACAGAAAACTGTGTTTGCACAAGATTTGGAGATTTGTCAGGTGGTGAAAAATCTGTCAGAGCTATATTGTTGTACCCCCTCTCATGTCTGCTGAACCTGTACATGTAACACAAGTTTTAATTCAGCAGTTTCTCCATCTCTGAGTCGAGAGCAGATATTAAGTGTTACTTTCCATTTCCATTTGTGATGTTTAATCCTTTACACGTGGAGACATGCGCACATGAACAAAACTGCCAGAAAAGCCATGTACAAGTAACATCACAGACAGACAGCAGGGCAAAGAGAGAGACAGACAAGATGGCAGGACATGGAGAGAGACGGACAAGACAGGAAGACAGAGAGAGAGACAGACAAGACGGCAAGATAGGGAAAGAGAGACAGGTCTGTCTGTTTCTCTCTTTGTCCCACCATCTGTCTCTCTCATTGTCCTGCTGGACTGAGCGAGACAGACAAATGGCAAGACTGAGAGGGACAGACAAGACGACAGAGAAAGACAGACAGAGACACAGACATGAGAGAGACAGATAAATGGCAGGACCAAGAGAGACAGACAATTGGCAGGACTGAAAGAGACCGACAAATGGCAGGACCGACAGAGACAGACAGATAGCAGGACAGAGACAGACGGATAGCAGGACAGAGAAAGAGACAGACGGATGGCAAGACAGAGAAAGAGACAGACGGATGGCAAGACAGAGAAAGAGACAGACGGATGGCAAGACAGAGAAAGAGACAGACGGATGGCAAGACAGAGAAAGAGACAGACGGATGGCAAGACAGAGAAAGAGACAGACGGATGGCAAGACAGAGAAAGAGACAGACGGATGGCAAGACAGAGAAAGAGACAGACGGATGGCAAGACAGAGAAAGAGACAGACGGATGGCAAGACAGAGAAAGAGACAGACGGATGGCAAGACAGAGAAAGAGACAGACGGATGGCAAGACAGAGAAAGAGACAGACGGATGGCAAGACAGAGAAAGAGACAGACGGATGGCAAGACAGAGAAAGAGACAGACGGATGGCAAGACAGAGAAAGAGACAGACGGATGGCAAGACAGAGAAAGAGACAGACGGATGGCAAGACAGAGAAAGAGACAGACGGATGGCAAGACAGAGAAAGAGACAGACGGATGGCAAGACAGAGAAAGAGACAGACGGATGGCAAGACAGAGAAAGAGACAGACGGATGGCAAGACAGAGAAAGAGACAGACGGATGGCAAGACAGAGAAAGAGACAGACGGATGGCAAGACAGAGAAAGAGACAGACGGATGGCAAGACAGAGAAAGAGACAGACGGATGGCAAGACAGAGAAAGAGACAGACGGATGGCAAGACAGAGAAAGAGACAGACGGATGGCAAGACAGAGAAAGAGACAGACGGATGGCAAGACAGAGAAAGAGACAGACGGATGGCAAGACAGAGAAAGAGACAGACGGATGGCAAGACAGAGAAAGAGACAGACGGATGGCAAGACAGAGAAAGAGACCGACGGATGGCAAGACAGAGAAAGAGACCGACGGATGGCAAGACAGAGAAAGAGACCGACGGATGGCAAGACAGAGAAAGAGACCGACGGATGGCAAGACAGAGAAAGAGACCGACGGACGGCAAGACAGAGAAAGAGACCGACGGACGGCAAGACAGAGAAAGAGACCGACGGACGGCAAGACAGAGAAAGAGACCGACGGACGGCAAGACAGAGAAAGAGACCGACGGACGGCAAGACAGAGAAAGAGACCGACAGACGGCAAGACAGAGAAAGAGACCGACAGACGGCAAGACAGAGAAAGAGACCGACAGACGGCAAGACTGAGGTAAACAGACAAGACAACAGGACAGAGACTGACAGGCAGATAGACAGCAAGACTTGGAGAGAGACAGACAAAATGGCAAGACCGTGAGAGAGAGAGACATGCAAGACTGAGAGAGACAGACAGAGACAGCAAGACGGCGTGAGACAGACTGATGACAAGACAGATGGCAGGACTGAGAGAGAAAGACAACACTGCAAGACAGAGACAGACAGACGGCGGGATGGAGAGAGAGAGAAAGACAAACAGCTGGACTGAGTGAGATAGAAAGATGGCAAGACAGAGAAAGACAGACAACAGGACAGAGCAAGTCAGACAGACGACAGAACAGAGCAAGTCAGACAGACGACAGGACAGTAATACGCAGAAATCTTCCTGTGCCGATTAGATTTTGTTTTGTTTATGACCTTTTTCCAAATGTTTGTGTGTTTTCTGGGATCGAACCCATGACATTTGCAATGCTGAGCCACAAGACACAGAAACACAGGATTTGATTCAAGCCTGCATCCCCAGATGCCATGTTTATGAACAGACTCTTTAGAAACCGTCTGGACCACGGCAGTGTTTGAAGTTTAAAGAGTAGGGTTCTTGTTCCTGCTTTTAAACTGATGCCAACTGAATCTTAAAATGTTTACAAAGATCAAGTGTGGCAGCTAAAGCGAACACACAAACCACCGCATAGCATCGTGGGAGGAGGGAACTTGGTTTAAAGCAGTCAGGACGTCTTTCTGTTTTGCTCTGTGTTATTTGCATTGCTGTTTGCAAAACTAATTTTCCACAGAGATGTCGTTCCATGGAAACATTGGGAACTTGGTAATTTCTCTTCACAGTTTCCAGCCTGTTAGATTTCTATTTGTCCATCAGACAGACTCTTTATCCAATGATTTACTTTTATGAGCAGGTAAAGCATATGTTGTATTTTATTCCTCGCTGCAGGTACCGTTTCCTGTGCTGCAGGGCGAGTGGGTGGAGTTCCTGGGTCGTGCCGACGATGGCATCATCATTGCCATCTCAAACTACAGACTTCACATTAAGTTCAAAGACTCCATCATCAACGTAAGACTGCTGATAACACACACGCATTACACAATGTTGTGTGTTTTCACTTTTAAAGACAGATGGACAGAGAGCGAGAGAGTCGTTAGCAAAGCAATCTTTAAGGGCGGAAACAACACCAGTTTTTAACTCCTATAAATGGGAACTTGAATGTCAACATTTCTGGACGTTCATACAAAGATGTCTCACTCTCTGTCTTAATCCCGTCTCTTTTTTCTGTCTGTAGATTTTTCACACCCTCCATCATTTATATCCTCTTTGTTTTTTGTTGTTTAGCTAAGTCACCTTTTCATTTCCCTCTTGTTTTCCACCTCGTTCTCCTCTTCTTGTCCTCGTGTCTTTGCCGATGTTGTAGATGTATCCGGGTGTGGACGATGAGATATCTGTGAGTAATCTGCACCCTCGACTCTGCCTCTTTATCTCCTCATTTCATCTCTTTATTTTTCTCCTTGGACTCTTTCTTGTCTCTGTAACTGATCTCATACAGTGTGGTTACATTAATGCACAAGTCTTCTAACCTTCATAAAGTGTATAGCGTATCACTTTGTAGTCAAGTCCGAGTACACAACCAGCTTTATCTGGACTTGACACTTAATATCTGGTCTTTGTCTTGAGTTGGACTCGACTACAACACTGATGATGAGCACTAAACTGTATGATGACTGTTGTCCAGCCCATCTCTAAACACGAATGACAAGTTTATCTAACTAACAAGTTTATCTCTTCAAACAACAGACATGACGCTTGAATTACAGTGTGTCTGTTACATTGTTGCATTGGTTGAATCAGTCATGAGCAATGATGTCATCCACTCTCTGATTGGCTGATGTGTTGTGTGCAGGTTCCTCTGAGGCTGATTGAGAGCGTGGAGAGCAGAGAGATGTTTCAACTTCACATCATCTGCAAAGACTTGAAAGTAGTGAGGTAATGCACACACACAAGCATGCACGTGCTTCGAGTATACCGCATGAGTTCTGGTTTGATAATGTTTGTTTTCCTCTCGTGTCAGGTGTCACTTCTCGACCTTTAAGCAGTGTGAGGAGTGGCTGAAGAGATTGAACAGGGCTATAGCACATCCCACCCGTCTGGAGGATCTGTTCGCGCTGGCGTATCACGCCTGGTGTTTGGGAGGCAACACAGACGATGAAGACCAGCACCTGCACCTGTGCAGACCAGGTACAGACACACACCCATCACCTCCCCTTGACTAAATGCTTTGTAGTGTCAGAGATGATAATGAGGTTTCATACAGATTATGTTATTGTGTTTGTCTCAGGTGAGCATGTAAGAAACAGGGTGGAGATGGAGATAAAGCGGATGGATTTTGACATGCAGAATGCCTGGAGGGTGTCCGATATCAACGCCAACTACAGGTACGATATTACACAATAAACTACACAAGCAATAATAGTAGCTGACCCTTAAACTGTTGGGTTTCTAGATTAACTAAATTCAGAAAACATTTGTTGACTGATTTAAATTTCTGTTTGTCTAAAATGTGTAACTGTGAAAGAGTAGACTATACATGTAGTTTTGCTTATGACAAACATGGGCTTGTTACTGTCTTCCTTCAGCGTGTGTTTGTATGGTTGTCCTTTAGAAAAGTGTGTAATAGTGCGAGACATACTGTAGAGTTTGATAATTAAAGCAAGCCAGAACCTGCTGTGAATCAGCATCACATCAGAGAAACTGTTTCAGTTTAACTGGACTCTGTGTAAAGTCTGCCATTATAGGGTCACCAAAGTTCTTATGAAATAATTGGGGTGATTAGGACAGATACTGTTAGGATGAGACCAACATGGTGAGGGTGAGACAAACACTGTGAGGATAAGACCAACATGGTGAGACAGACGCTGTGAGGATGAGACATGATGAAGATTAGTCAGATTTGGTGAGAGTGAAACAAACATTGTGAGAGTGAGACAGATAGGTTGAGAGTAAAACAACAGTGAGTTTGAGACCGACATGGTTAGGGTGAGACAGACGTAATGAGAGTGAAACAGACAGGATGAGAGACTGAGGCAGACCGGATGAGAGAGTGAGTCAGTCAGGTTGAGGGTGAAACAGGAAAGTGAGAAAGACTTGGTGAGAGTGAGACAGACACAGTAAAAGTGAGACAGAGTGGGGGTGAGACAGACCCGTTGAGAGTGAGACAGACCCGTTGAGAGTGAGACAGACCCGTTGAGAGTGAGACAGACCCGTTGAGAGTGAGACAGACCCGTTGAGAGTGAGACAGACCCGTTGAGAGTGAGACAGACCCGGTGAGAGTGAGACAGACCCGGTGAGAGTGAGACAGACCCGGTGAGAGTGAGACAGACCCGGTGAGAGTGAGACAGACCCGGTGAGAGTGAGACAAAAAGGGTGAGAGTAAGCCAAAAAGGGTGATACAGATTTGGTGAGATTAAAATAGACACAGTAAAAAAGGGTGAAAGTGAGACACAAAGGGTGAGAGTAAGACAGAAAGTATGAGAGTGAGACAGATTTGGTGAGGTTGAAAAAGACGCAGTAAAAGTGAGACAGATTGTGGGTGAGACAGACTTGGTGAGAGTGAGACAGTCAGGTTGAGAGAGTGAGACAGTCAGGTTGCAGGTGAAATGGTAAAGTTGAGACAGACTCGGTGAGAGTGAGACAGACTCGGTGAGAGTGAGACAAAAAGGGTGAAAGTAAGCCAAAAAGGGTGAGACAGATTTGGTGAGATTGAAATAGACACAGTAAAAAGGGTGAAAGTGAGACACAAAGGGTGAGAGTAAGACAGAAAGTATGAGAGTGAGACAGATTTGGTGAGATTGAAATAGACACAGTAAAAAAGGGTGAAAGTGAGACACAAAGGGTGAGAGTAAGACAGAAAGTATGAGAATGAGACAGATTTGGTGAGATTGAAAAAGACGCAGTAAAAGTGAGACAGAGTGTGGGTGAGACAGACTTGATGAGAGTGAGACAGATACTTTCGCCTGTGTTAATTTTGGACGCTGGATGTTTAAATGTGGTTGTATTTTTACAAAGCAACAAATTCATTAAAGAGCATCACAGACATGCAGTATAAGTGCCTGTAATGATACGTTCACACGGGGTGTAAGCGTTGATGCTTCCCATTCACTTTTAATGGATGACGTCATGCTTTGCCGAACTGAATTGTGGATCCGTCGGCACCGCGTCACTGCCGTTGCTTGTGGCAGAAGTTGAACATTTCTCAACTTTTCAAGCGGCAACTTGTGCGTCGGCCAATCAGATCGCCTTAAGCAAATAACCTAGATAGAGCCAGCCAATTACGTTTATGGAAGACCGGAGCATGTGTTGTGGCCACTGTGATCGGCCGTTGGTCACGCTTCAGACAAGCCTTCTGTCAAGCGTTAACGGTTTCGCCCCGTGTGAATGCACCGTAAGATTTTCTGATGCAAATTTGTTTTTTCTGCAGGTTGTGTTCGAGTTACCCTCAAAAACTACTGGTGCCTGTTTGGATCACAGATAAAGAGCTTGAGAGCGTGGGTTCCTTCAGGTCCGGGAAGAGAATTCCTGTGGTGGTGTACAGGTAAGACCAGCTGCCCATCGATTGGCTCTTCATCTTTTCTACCTAATCCACACTTATTAAACAGCGGCCATCTTTAATTTAACATAAACCAAGTCAGTGAAAGATTTAGTTAATGTATGTTTAGTTTTAAATTCACTTGACTAACAACTACTCTTCTTTTCACTTTTTCAGGCACCAGCGTAATGGAGCGGTGATCGCCCGCTGCAGTCAGCCTGAGATCAGTTGGTGGGGTTGGAGGAACACTGAGGATGAATATTTAGTGACGTCTATAGCAAAGGCCTGTCAGCTGGACCCCGGACCACGAGTCTGTAGAACCAGAGGAGACGGATTAGACTCTGATAGTGACTTCGGTAAGATGGATTTCTAATAAATGTATCATTTACTGTATATATTGGTGTCATACTGACAAATTAATCATTTAAAATAATAGTTTGCACTTCACATTTATTTGCAGAAGGTGGCAAAAAAATTGCCTAATAATATCAGGTGCTTTTGCTTCTGAGGGGCGGTTTCCTGCACACGGTTTAGGTTAAGCAATGATTCGGCATTAGTCTCTTTTTACAAACCTACCTTGCAAAAAACATTGCTGGTGGTGTGCATGTTGATACAAAACAATGGCAGCGCAGAGCTGTTTTCAGTTAAGTTGGCACAAACATGCATTTAAGTCTGGAACTAGACCCAAGCCCGGTCTGGGAAACCACCCCGGAGTGTTTAAAGATTTACAGTAAAGAGCTGTGGGATTTGCCATCACGAAACCTGTTTAACATCCAAACACAATTACACAAGTTTTACTAAATGACTCTGTCAATTGAGACCCGGCTGCAGACGGACCTCTTAATGAGTTTTTTTGGATCATCACAGGCTAAATTTGGATTGTGGTTTTTATATGCTATATAATAATCCATTATCCACCCGAATTGCATTAAATTTTGCAATTACGTTATGAATCGTCTGAGTCCCCATGAATAGCAACAGTCCGGAGATCAGGTTTTGGCCGGCTTCTTTAAAAGTCTTTTATCCTAATGGAAGTTTCTCCGCAGTGCTCCTCATTGATTTTCTAGCCGGACAGGCTGATAAATTATAACTGCACTCTTGTTGCATTAAAACCACACTCATCTCTATCGATTCATACCCAAGTCTCCTCCTTTTCACTCCCTTTCTGGCATACTATGCATACTTTTTCCGCAGCGCACAGTAGGGCGGGGTGTTGATACGTGTGAATGCGGTATGCTATAATCAGGGTTCCCACGGTCCTTGAAATCCTTGAAAGTTTGTGAATCTAACAAAAGATTCAAGGCCCTGGGAAGTTTTTGAAAATATATATATACATAGATAAAGGTCATTGAAAGTGCTTGAATCAATTTTATGCAAGAAGTTTTCTGGAAAAAAATCCATATTATTCCCTGTGTAGTGTAGGATAATATCATTAAAATTCTAGACTTTTTAAGCACACATGCTAAACTGTTGGCTTTTAATGGTTATATCTTCTGTATGCGAATGTTGATTCATACCAAAATGCTTTTTTGCATAGTTGTGTTCGAAACATAAAAACGTCTCGGGTTACGTATGTAACTGTTGTTCCCTGAGAAGGGAACGAGACGCTGCGTCTCTCTTGCCATACTTCCTGCATCCCTGTAACGCCGTCTTTGGCAAAAGTTCAGATAGCGATATACTTCCTGGGTCCCGATTCACCCAGTCTTTGTCGTTAAGCCTCACCATTGGTTGAATTTGATATAAACATTCAGATGCACTTACCCCTGGAGGCATCACCAAAGTGTCACCGCATTGACACAGCGCGAGTTCCCTCAAAAGGGATCTGTAACAATGAATCTTAAAAGGTAACACGATGTAACCTTGCTCTCACTTGAAATGTGTCCCCACATTTAGTCCTTGAATTTGAGGGTATTGGACCTGGAAAGTTCTTGAAAGGTCCTTGAATTTGAAGTTAACTAAGGTGTGGGAACCCTGTATAATGGTATGTGGACACTTCTGTATGCATGGGATACCCAGATGACCTATACATTTGCCAAAACATTTAGTAATGTACCAGGGTGTTCTTCTTTACTTATTGTTTGGTCATATGGCCAAAAATGTGCCACTTTGACCTGGATTTGATGGGCAATTGCAGTTAAACTAACTGAGATCAATACTGTTTATCATTTGTTGAATGTAAATTTAACAATCTGTTTTCGTTCTGTCTGTGTCTCAGACTCTTCTCTGACGGGTTGTCCTGGCTCAGACGCCAACGCTGCGGCCCAGAAGCTTCTGATTCTCGACGCCCGTTCTTACACCGCTGCTGTGGCAAACCGGGCCAAGGGCGGAGGCTGTGAATGTGAAGGTTTGTGTCCGACGCTGCTTTTGAGGATCTTGGTCTGACATCACGATAGAGTTTGTTGACTAATTCAAGTCTTTTTTTTTTTTTTAGAGTATTATCCGAACTGTGAGGTGATGTTTATGGGCATGGCCAACATTCACTCCATCAGAAACAGTTTTCAGTCACTCAAAGCTGTTTGCAGTCAAATCCCAGACCCTGGAAAGTAAGTTTGCATCTTTTTGTTTTCCTGACAGTTATACACAAAACAGTTTATTAAACATGATCATTTTAACTTATTGTTAGTATTTTTAATTGATCAATGCTCAAAAGTATGGCAGTTCCTACAGTGAAATGTGTTTATGGGCATCGATTTGTTCTCCATAGTCTCTCCAGAAAGCACTAGTTTGATCTGGATTCAATTTAGCTACGTTCAATAATCTTTCATTGACTGTGAGCTTTCTTTGCATTTCTATTACTGTGCAAAAGACTATGATGTTATGTTTAGCACTAATATTATGTACATGATCAACCTCAGAGTTTCACCATCCTGTCTGATAATGTAGGTCAATCTGAATCTAGGTTAAAGATCTTTGACTAGACTAGGTAGATTTATTAGTCGTGTTTTAACCTTAATTTCTCACTATGTTCTTCCTAGCTGGCTCTCTGCTTTGGAAAGCACCCGTTGGCTCCAGCACCTGTCCGTCATGCTGAAAGCAGCCACTCTGGTTTGTTCTGCGGTGGAGAGGGAGGGGCGACCGGTGTTGGTTCACTGTTCTGATGGTTGGGATCGAACCCCTCAGATTGTGGCGCTTGCAAAGGTTCTGCTGGATCCTTACTATAGGACCATAGAGGTAAAGGTTTGGTTTACTTTATCTTCATGTTGAGATCTTTCTCAACCTTATGCATTTCAAAATCTCAGTTGATATAAATGTCCTGTAATTCGGGTTAGATGTTTGGATGGTGACCTCATGCAGGGTTTCTCTCTGATCTCAGGGTTTTCAGGTGCTGGTGGAGACGGAGTGGCTGGATTATGGTCATAAGTTTGCCGATCGTTGTGGTCATCAGGAGAAGGGTGATGATGTTAGTGAACAGTGTCCTGTGTTCCTGCAGTGGCTGGATTGTGTACATCAGCTATTGAAGCAGTTTCCTTGCCTGTTTGAATTCAATGAAGCCTTTCTGGTACGTAACCTGTGGCCTTTTATTGTCAACAACCAAACATGATTTTGATTTTTGATGAGGTTTTTTTTGTGTGATTGTTGCGGGTAAAAATCATCGATCTTGCGGCATGTGTTAAAAATGCTATGGAATATGCATGATATTTATGCAAATTAATGAGATGAAATTGTGGGAACATGCAAAAATGTCGGGAACTTGCAAAAACCGTTTACAGCTTTAAATGCAACAAGAACCTCATATTTACACGTTCAATGACACGTAAACAATTGCAGAAGGTTTTATTAAAGGAAATCTACAAAATTAGTTCATGCTGTAGACGGTTTCAGCAGTAACAACATAAACAAGCAGCTTTCGTGGTCATCACGTCACTTCCAGTAAACTCCACGAAGAATAAATAACAACAAAGTCCTTTAAACTTAAGGGCTCGTTATAGTCGTGCGTAGGTCCTACGGCGTAGCCACGACGGCGTAGGTTCCGCGTTGGTTTTCATTTATACTTTTGCGTCGTCCTCCGCGTCGACTTGCAAACACGCGCGGAAACCGCTGGTTGGCAGTATCCACGCGTGTAACCACAGTAGCAGCGCGACTGTCAGAGAAGAAGCAGCTTGGCAAGTTAACCTACAAACGAAGAAGAAACAGCAACTTGTTGTGTATGTTTTGAGAAGAACAGCAATGATGGAAGTAAATAAACAGTGACTTTTGTTGCAGTTTGAGTTAAATCACTCCTCAAATTGGCTCATCTTTGTTTTCACCGTCACAAACGGAAATACCTATGACGCAGTTTTTTTTACCTGACGGGAGGGGTTCTGGTGGACCAATCACAGCGCTTGTGGTCCGCGTAGATCTGACGTGCTGTTAAAATTTTTGCGAGGTGCGCGCCAGGCTACGCACAGGCTACGGATAGCCGTAGCTACGGCGTAGAACCTACGCACGACTATAAATCGGGCTATAGTTTATTTATATAACAAGCAAAATAAACAACACGTAGATTACATAGGAACCCAAAACATTTGTTATTTTCGACAAGGTATTTGTTTAAGAGTTCAGTTTCAGCAACTAGTCAGACCATTAAACAAACAGAAACTGGAAGTAAAGGACCAGACGCTTATCGTGTCACAGCACGTGCGCCCAATGAAACGGTCTATAAAAAGGTAAATGATTTGCGCTAATATTGTTGCCTGCAAGCAAATTAACGTGCAGTTATCATCGGGTAGTGCAGATGATAATAAAGTTAACGTTATAGTTATTGTTAAAGTGTGAACGGCCCTGCGAATAAGGCGAATAAATCAAGCTATTCAGGCAGACGCTTGAACATTTTGACTTTTTTAAAAGTTCTTATTTCTGCCTCCACTCGCTAGAACAAGCTCTTGATTGGTTAAAGAGACGTGAATATCTGATAGTTCAGATTTTTCAAGGAATCACGCATTTCCGGCAACAAATGCTCAATTCGCGCCACAAGATGTCTATTGCGTCTTTGCATTGACTTAACAATCGCGCTGGTGTGAACACATCATTAGTGTGTTTTAAAGGCTTGTATTGTCATGTACTGAGTGTTTTTTGTATTGTTTTGTTTGTAGGTGAAGTTGGTTCAGCACACATACTCGTGTCTATACGGCACTTTCCTGTGCAATAACTCAAAAGAGCGTGATGCTCGCAACGTTTATAAACGCACATGCTCCGTCTGGTCTCTTCTTCGCACCGGAAACAAAAACTTCCAGAACTTTCTCTACATCCCCTGCCATGATATGGTGAGACAGTAACATATGTGTTTCAACATAAATGCCTTTATTTTGTATTATATGCAACACATCCTCATAATCGTTGTCCTTGAAGGCCCAGCCCTTCTCAGTTCTTTTTGTAAATATCACATTGGATTGTTTGTCTGGGTTGATGAATAAAAACATTTTTGCAAAACAGTGAGTATTTTGTCTTGATTTTTATCTGTACTCTGTTGCAGATCTTGCAGCCGGTGTGTCACACGCGAGCTCTGCAGTTATGGACGGCCGTTTATCTGCCGACTTCATCTCCGTGTACGGCGGCTGAAGACGCCATGGAGAACTACCTGAGTCCTTCTGCACAGGGCGAAGATTTCACCTCACGATCTCTGGACAGGTAAACACAATTCAATGTCATTTCACCACACAAAACACTACTTGTACACACTTAAACTGTTAACTTTACTATTACAATTTACTGTCAAATTACGTGACTAAATCTTTGTTTGGATTTGTCACGCTGCTTTGCAGGAATTAATATAGCATAATTTGATGTCAGGTTGCTTCTCGCATGTCACAAGTTCAAGTAAAGGAAAACATTAGATGTAAAGCATTAAAAGTTAGCTGTATTATTAGTAAAGATATCAGTGCATCACATTGTAATCACATTCTGCCCCCTTCTGGAAAGATGATGTATTGCTCATGGGTTAGTAGATATGACTTTGTAATTTTTGACAACCTGATGTTTATCTTTTATCGCAGAGTCCCCAAGACACGTTCGATGGACAACTTAGTGTCTGCTTGTGAGAACGTGACGCTCACCCGCACCTCAAGTGACCCCAATCTCAACAAGCACTGCCAGGAGGGACGCTCGACCCTGGAGTCCAGCCAGCCGATGTCCATCCAGTGTGCCGTTTCTTCAGGAACCCCAGAGGACGTGCCAGTCGCTGGATTGGTAAATGATGACCAGGAGTTGGAAATCAGTTCTTCGGCATCTCATGAGGACAATGTGAGGGCGGAGCCTTGTCTGACAACCCAGCCCCTGCCATCTATGCCCCACCCTTTATCTTTAGATCAGCACCCATCCCTTACTGTTTTAGATCAAGCTTCACTTCCAATCTCACCCTTACCTCAGGAAGTGCAAGTCAGGCCGGCTGAGGTCACTTCCTGTGCGTCCACTACTCCAGATCCACCTCCCGTCAGTAACGGTTTTGCACACCCGGAGGACAACGGTCCGTTTATAAACTCTGAGTCATCCACGGTGTTTGAACGTTTACCAGTGGAAAATTCAGAGGAAACCCTGGAGGAGGAAAACTCCGTCGCTCCCGTTTCTAAAGCTTTGTCTGTGGAGTCACAGAGCCGCCTTGCAGCAAAGATGACCGAGGCTATGCGAAACGGCGAACTGATACCCGTCAAAGATCGGACTCCGGTGCCGGCCGAATACGCCAGAGCGGCGCGACGCTTCATCTCACAAAGCCAGCTGAACGATCTTTCCCTGCTGGGCTCCCAGTGGGACAGCGTCCAAGGTCTCGTCCAGTCGGCCTGCGGAGGCGCCATACAGAATGGGAGCTATCACGGACGCCGCTTGGCAAACAAGCTTCTCCGCGCCCACGGCGCAAGCTCCAACGGTGGACCGTGTTGCCGGCGGGACCCTTTGTGCACTCCCGGAAGTCCGGTTCAGTCTGGCTGGTTTTCCTCTGTGAAAAACACAAGCTATGCCGCTCTCTGTTCGTCCGCCGCCTCTTCGTTGGCAATGGGACCGTCTTTCCGGCAACTTTGCTCTCCATCTCCTGGTGGCTCTCCGGGTCTGTTTCAGACGCCTGGCTACGTCGACGACGATGGTTTGCCGGTGGCCGTGGACGCCGTACAGCAGCGCCTGCGTCAGATTGAAGCCAGTTATAAACAAGAAGTGGAGGTTTTGAGACGGCAGGTGAAACAGCTTCAGCTGAAATTGGAGAGCAAACAGTTCTGCTCGCCGCCCTCAGAGCCAGACGTCGACTACGAAGATGATATTGTGAGTTGTGCATGGATTTGTTGAACAGAAATCACGGTCACACTTGTAATGAGACTAACAGTAGTGTATGTTGTGTCTGTGTCTCATTTCGACAGACGTGTCTGAGGGAATCTGACGGCAGCGATGAAGAAGACTCTCTGTCCAATCACAGTGAAGATCGATTGAGTGAGGCCAGCTGGGATCGTGTGGAGAGGAAGGACACAGAGGTTTGTCTTCAGGACACTTACAACACTACAGCAAAGCATCATTCAGACTCATTTGTTTTCATGTCTTAAAGTTGAATATTATTATTTGAAGTGAATACTATGCATACATTAAAAGTAGTAAATCATTTTAAAAGGTTTACATAAATGACATTTAATGAATATTCTGTTGAGGATTCAATTATATCATAGTTTATGATGACTTATACTTGAGTGCATTATAATATGTTTAGATTTGGTTTTATTGACACCGAATGACATAAACAACACAGATGTCATAATGTTTAAGTTTATCCTCCTTTTGTGTAAGTCATGTGAGTTTTGAACATGACGGTTTGTAAATCAGAGATTAAACGTTTTTGGCAGAAATTTTGCTATGATTAGTGACCCTGGACCACAAACGTGTCGCAAGAATAAATATGAAGAGTTTTGTTCCAAAACGCAATAAATTCATTTTGACTAATTTCTGTAAAAACGTGTTTTCTATACCAAGAAAGTGTCAAGATGAAAACCACTTTTTTCTGTTACAAACTTTCGCATAGCATCTTTAGGTTATAAAAACATAAAAAATTCAAATCCATAATTTGATTTTCAAAGATTTATTATAAAAAAACGCAAAATGCAATAAATTCATGACAAGTTTTTTTTCCAAAATGCTATAAATCTATTGAATCAATATATAAATTATATTCATTTAGTTGACTAGTGGTATACACTGATTTAAAAAAATAAACTTTAATGGCATTAAAGGTACAATTTTGTAAGATATTTGCAGTAAAATACCCAAAACCCACTAGTCCGGTGTTATATATTTTGTTCAGCTGATTACTATCAATATCTATAATGCTTTCAACTACTTGTAAATCGTGAGACAATGTGCATTCTAAACAGTGACATGGGGCTGTGCAGTCGCCTGTCAATGACGTTAATATACACAAAACCATTTGTTACCGCCTTCACTGACGTAAAAACTACATGACAACAGCGGACAAATGCGGAAGTATGCGTCTGTCAGGCTACTCGCTTGTTTTGGGAATCTGAACACTTCTTAATTCTGTGCTCTGTTAACACAGCATTGAATTGGACTAATACTGTAACATCTATGACTAACAATTTCGTTTTGAACATTACATTAAACCTTACATAATAAAATAAAATGATGTCATCAAACGCAACATTTAAAAAACTTGATTACTTTACATCATTGGTTAATAAGACTTCTCGTTACCGTCTGATTGGTGGCCATCAGCGGTTGAGTTAAAGACAGCAAATCCTGCTTCAGAGCGTCATTAATCTACGTCAGTGTTATTATTTTTATCTGGCGCCATCTAGCAGCAGATTATACATATTGTATCTTTAATGAAAACACTACCTTTGTCATATTAAGAACACTGTCATTGCTGCCGTCATCCTTGGGAGTAAAATAATGTAAAGTTTTTCATAAGATCCCCTGGCCTGTGGTCAATGTTTTAGAACGACAGAAGCTTGATGCTGTCGTGTGAGAATCAACAGACACCATTTTCCATCTCTCGAGTGCCTCTCACGTAAATTATCAGATTTTGATAGTTTAAGTTTTATCCCCGTCACAGAAAACCACTACAGGTTTATCAATGCCATCAAAGTATTATTTTGTTTTGGTTTGTTGATCACGAAGTACAAAGTAGATGAGGAAAACTAGGATTCTGTGAGCGCCGCCCTTATTGTTTACAATGCGTGGAATGGTGCGCTGTGATTTGTTGAGTAGATTTATTGCATTCTGCAGAGAAGGAGCAGTGGTGTTTATTGCATTTTGGGAATAAAAGGGAGAAAAGATGACAGAATAACATGACGGATATTAGATTTTGCATAAAATTAAGAATTTACTTTTAAATACTGACCTGATACAATACTGATTTTGATGGCAACTCATATTTTTTTTAATGGCGTTTATTGCATTTTGGAACCAAACTCTTTATTGTGTAGCAATACCCAACAATATATTGTATGGGTCAAAATTATTGATTTGTCTTTTATGCCCAAAATCATTACACTGTAAAAATACTTTGCTGCCTTAAAATTTTTTGTTAAATCAACTCAGATTTACAAGTCATGTCAACAACAGAGATGAGTTGTCACAACTTATAAAATATAGTTAAGAAAGCTCAACTTAATTTTATAAGTTATAACAACTCACTAGTCAAGATAAATAATAGTAAGTTGAAATGACTTGTAAATCCGAGTTGATTCAACAAAAAAGTATTTTTTACAGTGTAGGAGATTATTTCCTACCGTAAATATATCAAAAATGTATTTATCTTTAGTAATATTTTTTGCGAAGGACTTTAAGGTGCAGTGTGTACATTTTAATGGCATCTAGTGGTGAGGTTGTGAATTGCAACCAATGGCTCAGTCCACTGCTCACCTCTTGCTTTTGAAACACATAGAGAAGCTACGGTAGCCGCCACCGGACAAACATGTCATCGTTGGAGACAACTTAGTAAAAAAGTTTGTCTGTTAAGGGCTTCTGTAGAAACATGGCTGCACAAAATGGCGACTTCCATGTAAGGGGACCCTCTGTGTATGTAGATAAAACGTCTCATTTTAAGGCAATAAACACATAACGGTTCATTATGAAAGGTCTTTATACACCCTCTGATAATTACGTTTTGTATAGTATTTTGCATTTCTGTCAAGAGATCCTTCTAAAAATTACACATTGCACCTTTAATTTGGACAACTTTAAAGTCGATTTTCTCAATATTTAGATTTTTTGCACCCTCAGATTCCAGATCTCGGCCAAATATTGTCCTGTCCTAACAAACCATACATCAATAGATAGCTTATTTATTCAGCTTTCAGATGCATAAATCTCAAGTTATAAATCACTCCCAGGGTCTCATTAGATGTCAAGAGAATTAAAAAAAAGGAATCCAGAAGTGGATCTAGAGTTAAATTTATTTTTCTATAGCACTTTTTTGCATTGTAGTACAGCAGCTTAACAGTAAACACATTTTACTACAGGCATATATTAAAAACGGAGGGCTTTGAAAAATGCATGGTGTTAAATAATACTAGCCTGGTTAGCCAGACCTACATCAAGATGTAAGGTCTGGCAACTCTTCACACAAACGGCTCAATGCAAGGGGCGGGATATAAGGTTGTCCCTCAAAATGCCTCTGCACGCAATAGGATAGCGCTATGATGGATCAGAGCAACGAAGAAGGTGACGTAGTTACCGTAACCAGTCGGCAAAACTCCAAACACATCTTTCTTGCTTAAAAAGGACTTCAGTAGGGTTTATTTGCTCTTCTCTCAAAGAAAAACATAAGTCTAAGTCCTCCAGAGTCGCGGCCAAAGCCGCTTCAAAAGATAGCTGTTCGCCAGCAGCAGCAGCCATTCTCTGTTTACAAGTAGGAACCGTTGCAGCTCTGTCGTCATCATGTTAAGCCCGCCCCACAGACGCTACACACGATGTGATTGGCCTGACCAAATTTTGGTTTTTGGACCGGTTAAGTGTATTGTGAGTGCCTAGACTAAACCCTGGCAGCAAATATATTTTGCGGCCGCTAGGGTGCGTCTAGATTTCTAGGCTAAAATAATACCAATATACTTTCAATTCATTGAATTTCAAATTATTTCTCACATCTTTTTATATATATTTCACTTCTCTCACCTTTACTGTTGTTTTGATTGTCAGGTCACGAGATGGGTTCCTGATCACATGGCTTCACACTGTTTTAACTGTGACTGTGAGTTCTGGATTGCCAAAAGACGCCATCATTGCAGGTGAGTCCTCCTGTCGGCATCCCTTTAAGCATGGATGTGTTTGATTTGATAGCATCTGTTGGTTAGGTGCTTATTAAATATCGATTAATAGCAAATGTGGTTGATCCGATCAATATTTGATGAAATGAATAAATGCGTGATGTGATTATAATCCATGTGTGTGTTTCTCACAGGAACTGTGGTAATGTGTTTTGTAAAGACTGCTGTCATCTGAGGCTTCCCATTCCAGACCAGCAGCTGTACGACCCGGTTCTGGTCTGCAACACCTGTTACGACCTTCTGCTGGCGTCACGTACGCGAGAGCTGTGCTCGCAGCAGCTCAAGAAGCCCATCGCCACAGCTTCCAGCTGAAACGGCCAATCAGAGCTCACCCAGCGAGGCCCTCCGCGGGGGCGTCCGTACAGATGCCCGATATTTAGCGGAAGAGTTGCTCTCTGCGTAAAGAGGGACGAGAGGACAGTCAAGAGACTGATCTATATGAGGAAGAGGATTGAGTCCAGACACACACGAGGAAGAGCGTGCTTTGTGATGAAGAGCGTTTTTAATCGAAAGCCTCTCTGCTTGAGGACTGCAGGATGAACCCGTCCACCGGTCGGACCTTTCGGTTCAGATGCCCGCTGTGGCGTTTCTTCATCTCAGAATCATCCCATCTGTGTCTCACGAAAGGACAATCACGTCCCCTCAGAGCCAATGACTCGAAAGCCCTCCGTGTGTCCGTCATGAGGCTCACTATTTAAATGAAAAAAGCTGCTACAGTATTTAAAAATGAATCGATTCTACTTTTCTATTATCATTTTGTGCACTATAAGAGGGGATTTCAGACCAAAATGCAGTCGTTTACTTGCTGTCGTCTGTTGATACGTGGCTGTACGAAGCTTGAATGTGTTTTTTTGGGGGGCGGAGTTACCGAAAAGATTTAAGCTGCCAGTTTGCATTGATTTGATTGCAATTTTGTGTCGTCTGTTGTTATCGTGAATGGGTTTGAGCGCGCAGAATATTGCTGTAGATTTTTGATTTTCACGCCTCAGATCTGCGCTTTAGCTTAAATGTGATTTGGGTTTTTTTTTTCACTTTGTGATGCAAAATAGAAAAGAAGTCCTGAAATGCCAAAATCGAATCAAGCTGGAAGATGACACCATTCATTTATTCAGATTTCATGTTTATCTGGTTGGTTGTACGTGCCATGTTTTCTGCTGTTCGACTTTAACTGGAAACAACTGAACATTTATGCACCAATAATGTGTATGTTGTGTATGTTAAGATTAAACTATAGCCACGTTACACTTCTCCGTCTGTTGGATATTTCAGAAACGTAGCCAGAATTACTTGTGTACTATTACTAATTTTATATGAAAACCACTTTACAATAACTAACTGGACGGATGGAAAGACGTGAATCATTGGAAACTGGTGGCCATTGTATATGAGGGTTTCATTGGTTTGGCATTACGTTTTCAATATAAATAAGTGCTATTTTTCCTTACGTTTCCAACCCGGTTCCCTAAAATAAGTCTAATGTTAAATCGAGAACCTCAAAACAGTGCCATCTTTTTTCTTTTTAATGTATTACACTGTTTACCTTATTTGTAACTACTTAACACGTTCAATGGTACAATAGCTAGACGCTTAACAAAGAGATAAACATTACTTAGGAAACACTGATCACTAAAGAACCCATTCGGTTCTGCGTTACCTGATTGTTCATTTTTTTTCTTTTTCATGGTGTTGATGAAGAAAACATTTTGATTTCGACTTTAAACGGAAACCCAGAAATGTGATGTATAGTTGGTCTGTAACGGTGGCTAAAATTTGTCACTTAGTGAATAATCGTTGTAAAGAAATGCACTGTAAAAGTTCAATCCCATGAGTGAAATTAAAAGATGTATGTCTTTATCAACCATCTGTCTCCAGTGTTCGCTTCATGTTTACATCTTTGATGAATCCATACATACGCCGACTTTCAGATTAATTTATTGTTCTACAACATAACAGATTTCTTCAAATTTTGTATTCTAACAATAAGCTAATTGTATTTTTTTTTAAATCCTCAAAACTTCTTCGTAGTGGATTTATAATTTTGTATTATATAACACTGATAGTTGAATTCTTGGCATTTACTGATCTGTTAAGCATTGTGTTACATTTATAAACATGTAAATGTGTAGCGTTTGGAAACATTTATCATGTCTCCAGCGTTATTTATCACCTCAAGTGATTTTTCATTATTTGGTAACAGTTCGGTATATTAACATTAACTGTATATTTTCAAATATAATTTTGTATCTATTTCAAAGTATACAAAAAATGGCCAAAAAATATATTTTTGGCAATTTTTTAAAAAATTTTAAGAACAATATATTTTTATTATTTATATTGTCGCATTTATTTATATTAACATCACATTGGAAGAAAAACTTCAAAATAACAGGTTTGAAAAGGTTGAAATGAAAGTTTAAACTACTCAACTACAAAAATATATTTAGAATTTTATACATGCTTTATAAAATATGCATACATATTTTGGCAAGGAAAAATATATTTTTTTGCTGTATGGGTTGTAATGTACACTGAAAAAATATTCATTAAATATACTCAATTTTTTAAGGTAAGTGGTCGCAATCGATTTATTAAGCTACATTTAAACAAAAGTTTTTAGTTTTTCTAATTTTTTGTTTAAATGTAGCTTAAATTAATTGATTGCGAACACTTTTACCTTAAAAAATTGAGTAAAATGAATGAATCATTTTTTTCAGTGTATTTATTGCCCCTGGAAAACATTTTGCAATATGTTAGAAGGTTAAAACTAAATATAATAATATATTGTATAATTCAAAAATATATTTAAGATTAACTTTTTTTACAAAATGTATTTAGCATATATTTAACACATATTTTTGGCCAAAGATTTTTTTTGCAGCCATACCTTTTTAACAAATTTATGACATTGATTGATTGATTGATTGATTGATTGATTGATTGATTAACTTTATTAATCCCAAAGGAAAAATATCTTACATAACAGCGAAGCTCATCTGACAATAATAAATAAGATAAAAGTACTTACAACTATAGCAAAACCGAAGAACTACAGTTCATACAGCAGCGCTTAGTTTCGAGCACACATTCATCCATATTTATCCCTACATAACTCACGAGTCCATAGAGCTCAAGATGTATTTAACATTACATCAGACTATATGTAATTTATAATTTCTTAAGAAATCCAGCTGAGAGTGAACAAAGACAGGTCTGAGATGTTCGGTCAGATTCAATTAAACTGAAATTCTGTCTGTCAGATCTCATCATATCATTTTATTGTACTATATACGAACAATCTTGTTTTGAAATAGCATTATTTGTTTATATAAAGTAAAACAAGTAATTGTAAAAAAGGTACTTTTCTACTCAGATTCCTCCTTCTTGAGACCTAAGATTTATTTCTCTTTCATTTTTTTTCTCTTCAAACTTTTTTCTCTCTTTTAAAGTCAAAACTTGAATCAGAACTCAAACCTGGCATTGCACCAATGCGCTTCTGCTAAATTCTTACAATCCACCAGACCACCTGCGCCAATGACCTCAGTCTGTTAAAAACAATTATACATCGCATTTATTTAAAGCATTTTTCCTTTCAATTTTTTTTTTAAAGAAACATTTTTTGAAAAAGATAAAAAACATTTTTGAAAGAAAAAAAATTTGAAAGAGAAAAAAAATTGAGAGAATTTTTTTTGAAAGACAAAAAAATGTGAGAGAAACAAACATTTTTGAGAGAAGTTTTTTTTGAAGGAGAAACAAATTTTTTGAAAGAGAAACGAAATAAAATGAAAGATTTTTTTTTTATTTTGAACCCCCAGCACTTTGCTGGGTTACATATACAAATCAAAATATGCGAGTTTGTCTAGAAGTTTGTGGTGCAATGCTGGGTTTGAGTTCTGACTCAAGTTCTGACTTTTGTAAAAAGAGAAAAAAAAAGTTTTTTGAAAGAGAAAAAGTTTTTTGATTGAGAAAAATTTTGAAAGAGAGAAAGAAAATGTAAATTGAAAGCGAGAAAAAAAATTGAAAGAGGAAAAAAATCTTAAGAAGGAAGAATTTTTTGAAGTTGCGCTTCAGGGCTTTCGTAGAATTCTGCAGTCATAGTTGTTGAGTGTTTTAAACCTGAGCATCAAGATTTACATTTGAATTATAACGATTTTGCCAAAAAATATGAAAACAAAGTGATAAATCTCATGTTAACAGTAGTGCTGAGATACAAATGTTCAATAATTGTACCGAGTAACACGTGCTAGCGAGAGGTTTTGTTTGTAATCATCCAACACAGAATGAAAAGTAGTTTTATACACAAAATAATTTGATAAAAACTAAATTTTATCTGATAATATTTCAAGATTAGCCTAAGCACATTGCCAAACAAACAGTTTACAAACAGTTGAACACAGTCAAAAGTAAAAAAAAAAATATATATATATATATATATATATATATATATAAAATAAGTGAACTCGGGTTAGTTTTATTATGCAAGTTCATAAAACATTCATCATTCTGACTAATAACACCATTTATAATGATTTGGTAAATAAAACTAAAACTATACAGAAAACACTTTAATTATGTCTTAATCAAGTTAAATAATTACTTTTTTTCTTAAAAACATATTTAAAAAAAATCTTGCTTATATTTTGTAAAAAAAAGTGTCAAATATTTGGACAGATCTTGTTGCTTTTACACAATTTTGACCAGCAGGTGTCGCCAGTGTGTGTTGTGTTGTTTCGAACGCTTCGAAAAACTGAATCAATTTTCGAAGTAATTGGTTCGATTGATTCGAAGCTCCGAAAAGCTTCGTTTCTCTCATCACTAGAGAATGGTTTACCAAAACTAAGTTACTGGGTTATTCTTTTTCACATTTTCTAGGTTAATAGGAGCACTGTGGACTTAATTATAACACTTAAACATGGAAAAAGTCAACTTTTAATGGAACATCAATTTTGACCCATACAATGTATTGTTCGTGCTACAAATATAACTGTGTTACTTATTACTTTAAAATCAGAAGTGTTTGATTATGTTTATTTTTGATGTTTTTAAATAGTAACCTAGTTTAATTTTGTATGAGTTTTTATAAGAGTGTGACTCGGTTGGTTCAGTTTTTATTGAAGATTTATTTTATCTTTTTGCAGAAAATAAGGAAAATATATATTTCAGGTGACCGTTGAGCTCTACAATAAAATGTGATGTATAGTCGATCAACTAGGCCCTGTTAAAACCAAATGCATAGAAATTTTGTTCTTAAAGTTATAATGTATAGTAAGTAGCCTACTAAATACTCTCTGGCTCTTTTTAATTGTGCTGCCTTTACTTCGTCCACCGCTAGATGTCACTATAACACAAATTCTCATTTTCTTCACATGTTTGGGTTCTCAAATTGACCACAGGGTCTTCTGCACATTTACTGGATGTACAGGACATGACAGTGTCACTAAATTTATAGACAAAGCATAAACCTACAGATCTTTTTTCTCTGAAATACTGGGCTAAAACTAAACCCCAACCTTATGGGAAACATCACAACTACTGTACAGTATGTATGCACCTCAGAACTAAATACTTTAAATAAGATGAACCTCAGTAAATAATTCTTACATGTTATATGGGATTTATATCCTCAGTTGACTGTGTTATTATTAGCAATGCAAAGGTCATGGGTTCGATCCCATGAATCACAGATTCTGAAGTCACTTTGGATAAATGTGGATCAATATGAATAAATGTTATGTAAATATATGTGCAGTATTACTAGTGTGATGTCACCTGTCACCAGTGATATCAGAGGAACATGTTGTGGGCGGGGCCTAAGACTCAATGCTGTCCATTGACAGATGTAGCCTATTAGAATAGAAGAGGAGATCAGACTCTCAGGGTCACTTTTGAATGAATCAGTGTTATTGCTGGAGTCACAGGACGCTTACAATGAAGTGTCTCATTTCACTTTACCTTCTGACATCAATTCTGCATTTATCCAGCAGTGCAAGTGAGTACACAAGATTAATTATGTATTGAATGATGGGTTTGCATTTATTTTATTCATTGTTTATGCATTTAAAATTCATAGAGTGTAATGCAATTTATTTACAAACCGAGATCATTTAAGTTTTACGATGCGTTGGATGTAACTGAAGGATTTATGCTAATTAGGATATTTCGATACCAATGATTATACAAACTTATAAAAAATATATCAGCTTTATGTTTCATGTATTTTTATTTATAAATATATAACGTGCATTTATTGGTCAGCAGTCTAACTAATGTGCAAAGTCAGAATTAATTTTTAAAGTTTTAAAGTGAATGCAAATAATAATTTTAATATAAATTTCCTCAATGCATTCGGTGATCCAGTGATCAAAATCTGGTATTAATAACAATTGGGTTTTAATTAAATTAAAATTAAATTAGTTTATTGTGCTTTTTTTTATAGTGCCAATACTGAGTGAACATAGAACTAATAAATGATGTTATTCAGACACAAAAATAAGGACGAATACACTGTCTGCTAATTTTTACAGCATTAGATATCTGATTTTGCTGTTAATTTAGCAAATTAAATCTTTTGCACTTAATTTCAGTCGATCAGATGTTCACATTCTCTTAAAGCAGTCGATCAGAAGCTGTTTATCAAATCAGGAGGAGAAACCTTCACTGCCATCTCAAGCGCAAAACATCTAAAAAAGTCTATGAGGTAAAATGCGCGCTGTCTGTGTTCCTCGTCATCCTCATATGAAGCTGCAGTTTTGTCTCTTTGCTCAAGGACAGTGAGTCAGGTTTTGTTTTTAAGCTGTAATAACGCAGATAACTTATAGATCAGTGGTTCTGATCCGCGCGCATGCAGTCGTGCCAGGCACGAGCGCACAGGGTTCGAGTCTGGCTGAAGAATCTCTCTTTTTGTGTTAAGCAAATAAAATACAATTTAACATAACAAGAAGTTTTTGAATCTAAAATAAAATGATTAATAACGACTACGTTTTTTGATGTATCCACTGATTACGATCACGCTGTCAATCATCGGATTGTTGCTATGGTTACCACCTCAGCAGCACGCAGCATCATTTACCGACAGGTGAAAATACGCGCAATGGCAAGCTAGCTATCAATCTAACGCAATCAAAGCGGTATTTTTTTCTTTGGTTTGACAATAGAGATCTATTTTAAAATAAAATGAAAATATGAGTGATTGCATTAGCAAAAATATTGTGTCATTAACAATGTTAGTTGATCATGATGATTTATACCTGTAGTCAGATAGTTGTGTGAACTTGAGCTTTGACATCAGACATCCGCTAACATCATCTTGACATCCATTGCCAAAGAAAAGTGAAGTTAGTTAAAAAAAGTGAAGTTAGTTCAGAGAAAAGCTCAATTTTCTATGCAATGACATTCAGCATTTCTAAGAATGACTTAAAGGGATAGTTCACCCAAAAATCATCATTTACTTAACCTCATGCTTTCAAACCTGTTTACATTTCTTTTGGAACACGAAGGAAGATATTTGGAGAATTTTTGTAATCAAATCGTTCATGAGCCCCATTTACTTCCATAGTATTCTTTTTTTCTATTATGTAAGTGAATGGGACTCATCATCAGTTTTGGTTACAAATACTCCTCAAAATATATTTCTTTGTGTTCATCAGAAAAGAGAAATGTATACAGGTTTGTAACAGCATGAGAGTGAGAAAATGATGAGAGAAATTTCCTTTTTGGGTGAAGTATCTAAATACTTCTTGGGGCTTACTGCCAATAAATTGTCAATGGGGCCACGACTGAATTCATCTACAAAATGATAAAATCTACTTTTAGATAAAAGTGCTTAACTCTTACATTAGAACTCGCAAAGTCACTTATCTAAGATTGCAGAGTTGATTTCTCAATTGTCACCTCATGTAACATCGGAGCGACTTACGTAAATCGTTTTTATGCAAATGTCTTATCAGGGGTTTTCAAACTGGGGTCCAGAGGTTTTCAAAATTTCAGAAAAAGAACAGACAAAAATTGTAAAAATCTACTATATAGGCAATTATTTGGAAACAATATGCTGTCTTTATAATATCAAAATGACTATTTATCTAACAGGGTTTAAAGGTGGTGTGTGTAAGTTTTAGCGGCATCTAGTGGTGAGATTGCAAATTGCAAGAGCTCAACCCTAGATTTCAAAACGCATATGGTAGCCACCACAGGTTGTGATGGGAAAAACACAGCTTTTTGACGCTTCAAATTAATTAAAGCAATTGTTTTGAAAAATCATTCATTATTTTGGTAGAAGCACCTGAATATAGTGCCACCTGCTGACGGAAATGCTGTAAAAGCAATGAGAACATTTTACACTTATAATACACTTATATTACAAAATAATTGCAGATTTTTCTAAAAAAAATATATATAATTATTTTTACTTAAATAAGCCATTAAGTGAAAGTGCATTGTGCTTTAAGTTTTATTTAGGGAAACAGGTCATTAACACTCTGACTCCCCTTTCAATTATGCACATGTCTGTCTATAAACAAAAAGTAGGCAAAACTGAAGTGTTTTCAGTCAGAAGGATGAATGTTTTATGAGCATAATAAAACTGACCTGTGTTTCACTGAGATCAACTCCCCCTAGTGGTGAACCATCAGATTTTCGAAACGTTTCGAAACAATCATGACGTAATGAAGCCTCGTTTGCTAAAATCACATGACTTTGCCAGTTTGAAACACGCTCCGAACCAGGCGCGGAGACCAAATTTCATATAGATATGTACACTAGATGTCGCATTGGGGTTCTAAGCATGCGTCAAAACCGCCGCCATCTTGGAACAGTGGTCTTGTCATAGGAAGTAGCTAGTTAACGCTGCTATATCCGCCTACTTCAAATTCATGGACGATTTTATTTCCAATACACCATTGCCTACAATGACCCTGATGCAGGGATCCCCTGTTTCAAGATGGCGGCTCTATTTGATGCATTTGTTCCAATTAACTTCCCTAGCCAAGGCGACATCTAGTGCAGTGCTTCCCAATCCTGGTCCGCGAGGCCCCCTCCCAGAAAGTTTTAGATGTCTCCTTATGTAAAACACCTGATTCAACTTATCAGCCTCCTTCCAAAATGGTAAAGATGTCTCCCTAACAAGCTGATGAGTTAAATCAAGTGTGTTAAATAAGGAGACATCTAAAACTTTCTGGGAGGGGGGACCTTTAAGGACCAGGATTGGGAAACACTGATCTAGTGTACATATGTATGCCCAAATAGGGGTTCCAAAGCATGGTCCTCTGCTGATATTTTCTCCATTTACAGCAGCTTTATTAACTATTTTTTAATCTAAGTGTTCTCTGTATTGTCATTCTGAAACTGTAACATAAGAATTTTTCACAATGACACTAAACTTCACTTATGCAAAATAGGCAACAAATGTTTGCTGTACAAAATTACAAAAATATAAAGATCATTTATTTGATAACAAATGCCTTTAATTGACCAAAAAAGGGTCAAATTTGCATGAAGCTAAAATCCGTGTATATGTAAACCATTTGTGTGTGATTATGTATCACACACTGACTGATCAAATGATTTACAGAGATATAACATATCACTGCTGGAGTTTTGTTTTGGTTGACGTTAATAAAACCTTGTTTGTTTTCTTTGTTTTGTGTCACAACAGCGTCAAGTCTTTGGCCCTTTGAGCTATAACTGCACCTTTTGTTTCTTCGTGCTGCTTTATAGATCAAAGAACCGTTTGTTAAATCCTATCAACACGTCGCTGTGATCGAGCAGATATTGTGCTCCATTGACCAGACTCAGTGCTTGTTGATGATAGTTTGGAGATTTTTAACAAGAGCAACAAATACATCAATAACTTGTAGTTCATGTTCTTCTTAAACCAAATCAAAACTCTTAAAAGTAAACTTTCTTATGATCTTTTTGTTTTCTTTCAGTTCAGAAATATGTTGGTGATGATGTCAACAAAGATTAACTTCAGACAACATCTGTATATGGTTCCTGTTTATGCAAACACTTAACAACACAATGCTTACAGAAGTAGCGATTACCTAATTTTCTCCATGGTGACGTATATCCGAGTGAAGCCGGCTTCTGAAATAAAATTTGCATTTGTCCAATGAGATCTGATTGGATTATTTGAAGTTGGGTCATGTTGCTAATTGCAGCGATCTTCTCCCGGACCCCGCCCACCTGCAAGATCATATGACCTAAAGAAAAAACAGAGATCATTTTAAGGAGGGAGGAGATTTGTGTTTTTGATTAAAGATTATGAGGGCACATGAATTTTTTTAAAATAATAAAGCTCACAGATAAGTCATTTGTAAAAAAAAAATACCATAAATTTACAAAACAAATTAGTTTTTCAGTTTTTATTCATGGTGACTTTAAGGTGTTATAAAAGGTTGTTAGGGTGTTGTTATGTGGTTATACCGAGGAGGATTAATGTGTCGCAATGTTAGATTCTTTAGAAAAGATATAATCTCCTCATGATTTGAGGATCATTCATGTCTGTAGCATGAGTTACACGATTAAACATTTGTCCTTTAATGCTAAATGCATTTTGGGGAATGGTAGCACACAAGGTTGACATTGTGAGTGGCGGGAAAAGTGAGTTATTTGGATTTTCATCTTCCTCTGGAGATGGCAGGTCAACATCAGGTGTGAGGCGGAGAGAGGATGCTTTGGGTTTCTGTGCCCATTCATTTGCCCTTTCATTGACTTTCTTTGTAAAATCGATTATCATGTGTCCGCAGAAGGAAATGACATCACAGATAAAGTAGAAAGACCTGGCAAACCACTGGTCTTTGTGACCACACCAGAAATAACAAATAAGGCTGACCAGGGAGCTACACTGCGACCAAAATGGTCGCATATGCGACCTTTTGAACTGCCGTTGCGACCCTAATTTTTAATGGGTCGCAAATGTGCTACCTAATGTTTTAGACAATATGCTATGATTTACTATGAGCATTTTTTAAAACAGAAATGTGGATTTTAAGAATACGTTTTATAACATGCTCTGAGCCATCAACACGTTGGCTTCATTTTGCGTGAAAGCACGTCGTGTCCCTCCCTATCAGTGTGCGTTTGCGTGCTCAGCTGTTTCTCAATGAATTAGGTGCGACGCGCGTCACGCGACGCAAGCGCAGTGTCTTCCATGTTTCTGAACTTGAGCAGAGGTCTTTCTTCACTGAGGACGCGGGACCCGTATGGTTCCGGGTTTATATTTTAAATGGTCTGTCGGGTCCGGTTAGGTCCTAGTTTAATTACTTTGGGTCCCAAGTCTGATTAATGTTGTGTTTATAACCCGAGTCGATCGGAAAACGGCCATGAGCGCTACCGCGCTAAAGCTCGAGTGCAGTTTCAGCGTGCCTCCGGTTTCTATGGCGATGGTTCTTGTTACGACCACGCGCTGCTTTTTCTTTCTCACATTTTTTTAATAATCTTATTATTAATTAACCATATATTTTCTAAAACCATATCCATATTAAGTTTGGACAGAGATTGTAGCAAAAAGCAATGCTAATGTCAAGCAAATTGCACTGAACGAGAAAAGCAATGTAAAGTCTGTCACCGGGACAGCAAGTAGACTTTTAAATCTGAAATAATGAGTGGATTAAGCTTTTTAAATCGGCAAGAGAGAAATAGAAAGATAGAGCAAAAGCAGTAAAAGTGCCTATCTAATAGAAATTATTACCATTATAACATCAGTCATAACATCAGTCACATTTATAATCTATAGACCTGCACTGTCTATTAATATACTATACATAGTATTGTATTATATTGAGTTTGATAAAAGGGGTCTAATTGCTTCATATATCAGTGCAAAAACAGTAAGTGTTTTCGTGGTGCTTTGACAAACAGTGTCAGCTTTGTTAATGGCAAAGAAAGTTTGGGGTGGTTAGATTGATGAAATATAATGTGAAATTAATATTAATTTTCAATGAATCAAAGTATTGTGTTGTGTCACACATTATTAGTTCTACGTCACATGTATAGTAGACCATTATTTGTCAGGGGGTAATAATTGCCCTTTTCACCGGCTACCACCACCAAGTACATTTCAGATCTGTGGGAAACACTGCAACGTTTAAGAAAACAAGGCGGCATGTGGTTTAAAAGATGGCAAGTAAAATAAAAAGCATATCTATATGCAATACAGTTTCATTATTGTTCATTATTATCCAGAGCGCCCTAATATAACTTTAAAAAAATATGTGCGACCAAATCATATTTTGCGCCAGTAACTGAAAAAGTTGGTAGCGCAAGTGCCACCAGTGGAAAAGGTTAGTGTAGTTCCCTGCTGACCATTTTGTTTAAAAGGCGTGTACGTTTTTCATAAATATTTCTGAAACATTTCCACCCTGCAGAGGTGAAGAAATGCATTGTGTGAATAAAACAAGAAACATGAGCATGACTCTTGAGATGTTTGTGCTTTAGAGTCATCTGTGAGCCGATAACAGAGAGACGTGAACCCTCGACTGTGATTCCTGTGTTTTAAAACAGTTTGAATGGTGAAGAATAACAACTAACATATTGTAGATATGAGAACAATTCTTGGATTGGAGACAAAAACACATCACAATCAATTGAAAGCATGTTTTCTAAACATGGAATGAGAAATCTCAGATATTGTAACTAAACATAAAATAGGTCATTCTTGTGATTTTTTTAGGTCATTTGCAGGACAAAGTGTCATGATTTTAACCCCATCATAGAAAATGTGCAATTTGTTAAACCACTGATTTTAGCACAGTTAACGAGTTTGCCAGTGCAAAAGAAGCGAAATGTGACATCACCTCTTTAAATCTTTCCCCACCATTGACGAGTTATCTCGTCAATTAAGAGAAAACATTTGCATAAAAACATGTTCCTTATGAGTTTTTATGTTAATTTATAAAAACTGAAGCAAAAATAATAATTTACTAATTTTAAACGCTGTGTATATTTTGATAATCGTTCTGAATCTGATCTCTAACAAAATTCCTTCGTAAAAATGCAAATGTTTCAGCTTTGTGCTATTTTTTTTAATTTTTTTAAGAAAAATACCCATATTTAAGAGTTTATAAGTAGAAAACCCCCGTTTTGTTTATTTGTTTGTTTATTGTTTGTTTGGAAGCAGAGGGTCTGTTCTTTCATTTGATATATTTGTATGTTAATATATTTTTAAAGAAAATTTTCTTGGAAGGCATTTTGTGAAACTTTTGTGAAAATCACAAGAAAATGCTGGCGGGCAACTTTTCAAAAAAGGCTGTATGGAAATGGGTTAAATATATTATAGTGCTAATCAAAACATTATCGTAAAGAGATAAATGTCATTAAAATTAATAAAAAAATTATTCTGTATTACACACCAAACACACTTAACTCTTTCCCTGCCAATTACGAATTTTTACAGCAATCCATATTTCCGCCATTATCCACTAGGTGGCACTCTTACCCAACTAATAAAACACTGAAGCATCCACTAAACCAAAAACAGTAAAAACTCTGTGTATGTTTTGAAGTGAAAATAGGATAAACTGTTTTTGTGTGTGGGGGGTATTTGTTTGAAAGCAGAGGGTCTGTAAAACAGACTTTTTTTATAAAATTGTAGTTTTGAATTTGTTATGAAATATGATATTCCAAGAAACAGGGAGATCAAATCAATTCATGAATGAACTATTGTAAGGATGCCTCTCTGGTCACCCTGTGATGCCTACTTTAACTATACAAACTCATTTATAGTATACAAACTTTATATCCGAATAACTACATAAAAGTAAAAAAAAAAACTAGATTAAAATAAGAGCTCATATCAGTCAGTGTTAACGGTGACTCTTTGTGCTTCTGTTCAGATTGGTGCTACCAGACACAAGTGAGTTGTGATGGACATTGTAAAGGTAAATCAAACGCTTGATGTGAAAACTCAAAGAGTCTTAACTAAGTCTTAAGTAAACATCTCCATGTTGCTTGAAGGTCCAGAGCTTTGGAAGGAAGAAAACCAAGACTGTGGAAGAAACAGACAGTCACCGATCAACATCGTGACAAAGAAAACCAAACTTGACGAGCGTCTGACGCCTCTTAAATTTAACGGTTATGAGACCAAATTCGACAGCATCATAAAAAACACCGGTCACTCCGGTAAGACTACAGACTGAAGACCAGCAGAAACCAAAGTGTCTTACAGAAGATAAAACTGTTCTGTCTGTTTCAGTTCAGGTGAATATACCCAACACACTTACAGTGTCTGGAGGAAACCTGGGAGAGACATATAAAACCGTTCAGTTTCATCTTCACTGGGGAAGAGACGGAGGACCCGGATCTGAACACACCATTGATGGAGAACAGTATCCTATGGAGGTACCAATAACACGTGACATAGATATGTGACCAAATATAGAGAATAATGCATGAACCAGCAATAGAAAAGATATATTCAATAAATGCAAGCAAATGCAGAAAATAATTGATGGTTTTTATTATAAATCAATTTTAAGCTGCATATCGTCCATATGAAACAAAGATACAACAAGATAGATGATGCACTGAAAGATCCATCTGGCATCGCAGTTCTGGGATTCTTCTACGAGGTCTGACGTTCACTTTTAAATGAATAAACATGAGATTTATTCAGACGTGAAGATTTTGAATACATTATGATTAAATGGTTATTTTTTTCCTGACAGGAGTCAAACAGCGCAAACAAAGGCTATGACCAGCTTATAGATGCCTTAAAGAAAATACAGAACAAGAGTAAGTGTTGTTATTACTCCAAACAACTTGCCTTTACTTATCACATGTACAAAATATTAACACCAGTTCAACTTGAATGAACATTTAAATAAATATGAAATTTTACTTAAATCCTTCAATAAAGGCATAAAGGCGTAAGTAAATCGGGTAAAAACATAGAAATTAGCCACCTTTTAAAATATGTACAAATTGCCATTGAGATTGTGTTAAAGTGTTTGTTATTGGAGCTGTAAGTCAAATTTTATTAGGTGAAACATCTTTGTATAACAAATCGATTTTGTGTTAACTTCACTGCAATTCCTTATTATTATATATACCCATCAATCGTTTCATGCACCCATGTGCTCAGTTGAATCTACCGATAGGTCTACGGCGCCGCCTCGTAAAGTCAACACATAACTCTTAACCGAGAGAAAATGATCCTGAGCGGGTTTAATTAGACATTGCAGAGATGAGAGATAGAGGGAACAGGAGAACTTTAGTCTACATTAACAACAAAAACATTATAGATGAAAATAAAGGTCTTTGACATTAGGTGCCCAGTTAAGAAAAACCGGACAGAAGATTAAAAATGTGTAAAAGATATAAGTATGTACACTCACCTAAAGGATTATTAGGAACACCTGTTCAATTTCTCATTAATGAAATGGTGTAATGGTGTGGGGGATGTTTTCTTGGCACACTTTAAGCCCCTTAGTGCGAATTGGGCATCATTTAAATGCCACGGCCTACCTGAGCATTGTTTCTGACCATGTCCATCCCTTTATGACCACCATGTACCCATCCTCTGATGGCTACTTCCAGCAGGATAATGCACCATGTCACAAAGCTCGAATCATTTCAAATTGGTTTCTTGAACATGACAATGAGTTCACTGTACTAAAATGGCCCCCACAGTCACCAGATCTCAACCCAATAGAGCATCTTTGGGATGTGGTGGAACGGGAGCTTCATGTCCTGGATGTGCATCCCACAAATCTCCATCAACTGCAAGATGCTATCCTATTAATATGGGCCAACATTTCTAAAGAATGCTTTCAGCACCTTGTTGAATCAATGCCATATATAATTAAGGGTCAGACACAGTATTAGTATGATGTTCCTAATAATCCTTTAGGTGAGTGTATATTGCCATGCCACTTATCTCATTACATTATGCTATCTGGATATAAATTATATGTATGCTTATTATGCCTAGAATTACAGTAATTAAGGGGGTTGCGTATGATTCTTTGGTTCATAACTACCTATTCTGAAAGTTTCATCAATTGTGCATAATGACATGTACAGCAACTGCATAGAGTTAAGTCTATTTAGTATTTTTCAGCAATGAAGTTCTTTAGGGGAAAATGGGAATAATTGCATTGGAGGTTGATTTTAGGTGTGCCCTTAATTTTTTTGCTTGTGCTCCTAAACTTTTCAAGTCAGAGGCTACAGTGCACCATACAGGAAAAACGTCTGGAGCCCTGAATGACTAGACTTTTCATTTTTTTTGGGGGGGGGGTCTTCAAATGTGGTAACCCTTAGGGCACTACACTGTGTTAAGTCTAATCCTGGCCTGACTACCAGCAGATTAACTTTTCTGTGTGTGTCGTTCTGCAGATGGAAACATGACTCTTCGAAAGATCTCGCTTAACCAGTTGATTCTGTCAGAGGAGAAAATGACTAATTATTACCGTTACAATGGATCTTTAACCACACCAGGCTGCAATGAAGTCGTGGTCTGGACTGTCTTTGAAAATCCCATTCCTCTCAGCAAAGAACAGGTATGACTGAATCACATTAGCTTAGTTTAGGATTTGTAGATTCTCTTAACATAGCTTTTCTTGTAATGGTTCGGCTATGATCTTAAAGAAAATAAATCATGGTTTTACTACAGTTAAAACCAAACAACCATGGTTACTGTAGTAACACCTTGGTAACCACAAAATAACCATGGTCGACTGTTTGAGTACATTCGCGTGCACGTAAAAAAACTGAATATATTCTGTGCTTTTTGCTTTGAATATGATACAATGATTTCATAAAAAATCCTCTTTTTCCAAACAGCTTCAAGCATTTTCATCCCTGTACTTCCATGATGGGAAGAGAATGGTGCAAACATTTCGACCTGTACAGTCTCGTAATGGACGCGTAGTGTATCGGTCAAGTGGTCAGGTGGTCGTAGCCAGCGCTCTGCTTCTCTTTACCTCCATCACTACAGTGTTCAGTCTCATCTGAACTAAAGGCGACCCGATCCAAACGACCACAATGAGTTCTCATCAAAGCAACGGACCAACAAGAGAAAACCCAAACTACAGAATTACAGCACATCAAATGACGAATAACATAATATCTACAGGAAACTACTATAGTTAGCTAGTTAGTGTAGAAATAAGTCTTGATCTGACAGTTGACTGCATGACTTGTGCTCTCAGTAGTGTTGAACTAAAGTCTGTTAGCACCTCTGTGAAGGGCTGGCAACAAAGAAATGCATGACCTTTCTGTATCATAGACACACACACACACACACACACACACACACACACACACACACAGGTTATATTTACAGCATGATGCTGGAAAGCTTTTGATCCAAGTTTCTGGATATGTCCCACATAAAAACACAAAGCAATACAACTACACACACAACCTCACAAACCTGAGCTCCATTACAACATACCAGTGGCTAGTGGCATAAACTTCTAATGTTGCATTTACACCAGACGCGGAAGAAGAGGCAAGCGCGAGGGATTTACATGTTTACATATAAAAGTCAATGCAAAGACGCAAATTGGCATCCTGCGGCGCGGTACACACAAATGGCATGGTACGAATGGCCTAATGCTGCGTTCAGACCAGCCACGGTAGAGGCGTTTAGCGCGAGTTATTTCAATGTTAAGTCAATGTAAAGACGTGTTGACGCACGTCTGGAGGTCTCGCGGCACGATGAGGCATTTAGCACGGTGTGATAGATGCGATTCCGCCTCATTTGCACGTCTAGTTCGCGCAAATTGAGCGTTGCTGCGGAAAAAGCGCAAGTTGAAAATGTTTAACTTTGGCGGAAAAACGCACGGCGTTAACCGATCAGGGGCTTGCTCTAGTACTGACGTGATTACAGGAAGCGAGCGGAGTCGCAGAAGCCCATGGAAGGCCCTCCCATAACGCAAATTTTAGCAGCTTTCACGCGCGAATGAAGCTAGTAACCTCAAAATGTTCAAGCGGCAAACTAGATGCGGTAGACACGAATTTGAACCCTCAAACGCAGATGGTGTGAACATACGGTAATGTGCGGCGCGGATGGTGCATTCTACGTGAATTGAGCATTGCAGCGGGAGACATTCAAGTTGAAAAATCTGAACTTTGGCGGATATTCGCATTGCGTTAACTAATCAGGAGCTTGCTCTAGTAGGGACGTGATAACAGGGAGCGAGCAGAATTCCACATGAATGTATCGAGTGACTAGATATTCACACGCGAATTAAGCAAGTAAACTCAAAATGTTCAAGCGTCCAACTATGTGCGTATAGCACGTTTTTGCTGCCGCTACCGCGGCTGGTGTGAATGAACGGTAAGGCTAGTCTTAAAGGGTGTGTACACTAAAGCGTTTAAACGTGGCTGAAAATGGCATGTGGACACAGACTGTAGACACTTTCCAGCTTTTTTTCAGCTGAGCGCTTTGGTTGCTATGATACTTCTGCTTTATTTATCAGTCGATGAACGATGCGCCGGTTGGTTGTTGGGATATTAGTCTCACCCGTTCTCCGCTCTAAAAGGACGACCACGTGAGAAGTGACATTGATGAGCTGAGCTTTTCACCAAAAGTTGAAAATTTTTCAACTCTCTGCATACAGAGTGGAATAAACGTTGAGTGCTGGCGCTCAGCGCGGACAAAACCCGTCAGCTTCTGTCAAATGGAAAAGCGACGCACTTCCATTGAAAACAATTGAAAACATAAGCCAGGTGTGCACATCCCCTTAAAATTTGTCATTAGTCAGTATTTTTTTTCTTCAAGACTTATCATAACTGTTTTAAGTATGTTACATAGAAAGATAGGTCGAATTTAAATCCAAATAGTAAAACTGATAAGCCCTCACTAATTGCTAGTCGGTCAGACCAGCCTGATATCAAGAGAATTTGTACGTATTTTACGAGTAGGCTAATTCATATGTGAATCGTACAAAAAACATACCATTTTCATAAAAAACACTAACAAAACCCCACCTCTAACATTTCAAATCTACTTGCCTTTAATACGATATGGATGATGATGCTTCATGATATTCTGTTTACCATCAATTTTGCCCCCTGCAACATGAGAGTGAGAAAATGACAACAAAATGTGTCCTGTTCCCATTCCAAGACTGTGTAGAGCGGATCAAACTAAATCAAATTTCACCTAATAAATTTTATTGAGTAGGCTACTATGGCACTTCTGAGTTTACAACGCCACGAATTGTTAAGATTCTTTGTAGATTGATGTTAAACAGTCTTAATAAAAGCTGCTGGACATGTTCATGACACACCTACACATGATACACTTAAAATCTGGATTCTCTATTTTGTTATTTAAAAAACATTTCAGGTCTTTTGTGAGGACACATTACTTGTGTTATGTTTTAGATTTTGTGGGTCTTATATACTAATATGGATTATATATTCCTATATAATAATATGGAAGCCCATTTCCACCATATAAGAAAAAAATCATGCTCTGGTAAATCATAGTTGAGATAAAAAGTAGAAATTATTCCTTTTTATCTGATAATTATGACTTTTAAAGTCAAACTTATGATTTTTCCCCTCATAATCATGATTTACCAGAACATGATTTTTCTTGTATGTGGCGGAAATAAGCTTCCATACTATATGCACTGAACAATGAACAAAATGACACTGTATTAGAATAGGAATGAAACTATTTTCTAAAAAAGGCAGATGTATTCTTATGACACATTATGTTAACTTCACTTTTTACACATGTATGTTTTGATGTTATTCCCATGGCTGCTGTTTTTAGTATTTGTGTTTTTTGTACATGAATGCATGGGAATGGATCTGATGTTTCCTTCAGACATTACATTTAAATTAAAAGCAGAGCTCTTCCATTGACTGCAGTATTGTACCTTTGCACATTAACAACATAACTGTGTCATGCATTTGATGTTATGATATTATGATTGCCAATTTAAATGTGAATGCTGATGATGAATTTCAGTATAGAAATAAACTACTGTATTTCCTTTTTACATCGCAGATCTGTTTTTTTTTTTTAAACTGGGAAAGATAATTTTTCCCTCTCAGGTGCAAGTGAAGTTTCATTAACCACTGGTATCATAGTGGGATGCTTTGAGGTTTTAATATGCACACTTTAGTATTAATATGTACTGTACCTCTAAGGTACTAATGTGACCTATTAAGGTGCAAAGGTTTTCATTTTGAAAGAGTATGTCTATGTTACCATTACCTTTGAAATTGTTCAATTTAAAATAGCAAATAAAAAATGTGCCCAATGCAAACACAGTAATTTCGCACAAACTACCATATTTATCAAAAAAGCTTTTATGCTCAGGTGAGGTGTTTTTTTAGGCAATACGAAAAAAGGAATATATCGCAAAACTGCAAGGGAATTTTTTTTTTGCATTTACAGTACACGTCACAAGCGCATGACTTCGAATTCACGAGAATTTGTACATATTGGAGTTGGCTAATTTTTATGAATTTGTATAAAGAACAAACAATTTTCATTAAAAAAAACCACTAACGAAACCCCACCTCTAACCCCAACACCACAGAGGCAAATCATACAAAAATGTTGTCGAAATACCACAAGATTGATTCAGGAGTCAACCGCTCTGTATGTAAGTTTTTGGAAAAGTTTATCATTAGACAACAAAATTACACTTTAATCGCATATTATCTGGTAATGGAAACGCTGTCATTTTGCAAAAGTTTTTGTAAAAAAAAAATTACTATAAAGGTTTGTGCAAATCATTTTTTTTAACAGTGCATGAATATTTTTAAAATTAAGCATATTTTGACTGAGTATAGTCTTATAGGGCTACACCAAAGAACAAATCATTAAACACATGAACATAAAAAGCCAAATATTTCACTGTAAGTAAAAAAATCTAGATGGTCGTACCATTACAGTTTGTAATGGTTTCTTATTGTCACAAGAAACTTTCAATGCAAAGAACGTTGTTATTGGATTTCAGGTGCACCCATTAACCTGGATTTAATACAGGCATTATACTACGACAGTATGTGCAGACTGCACTCTGATACTTTGACATTCATCTACACATGAACACAAACCCGGTGAGATGAGGTCAGAATAACTGACTGTGAATGTTAATCGCGTGTGTCAGTCTCACATTTCTACATAATAGTCTGATCCATCAGTCGACAGCAAATATAAAGATCTAATCCTTTTCTAATTGACTCATATTGAGTGTTTGCTATCTGTACAGGTGTGTTTTACACCCTCTTCAGAAAATCTCTGAGCCGTTCAAATACACTGAATTAAAACCACGAGGAGGAGAAAATAATACATTAAAATCAAATGCAGTAAAAATTGCAAATGATGTTGTGTTTACCTCTGAGAAGTTTGAAAATTATTTGGATACCCGAATTCCTGAGATGGATGAGCCTCAAACTTGAGAGAAATGGAGGATGGTGGAAAGATTTCTGCTGTGGTAGGTATGCTTTATTAGTTTTCATCTGCAACAGCTTCATTGCCTTGTCTTGCCATTAAAGTAGCAAATACTGTGTTTAAATAACATTTCCCAAAGCACATGCAAGTATGAACCTGGCGTCCTCCATTCTGTCTGACAACGAAGCACCTGAACACAACAAACTCGTAATGACGACTTCATAAGTGGGAATTATGAATTTCAATAGCATGTGAAAGCTATAAATGATCATCTTTAAAACCTACAGTGTAAATTCTTGAAATCTTTTTCAATATTACTGCAATATTGAAAGAGACGTACCAGGATTGCATTTAACTGGAAACATAAATGACCCTAATTGAAGTATTTTGGGTGTCAAAAATCCAAAGTGGCCATTAGCCCAAAATATAAAGCCCAAATTAAGAAGGTAAACAAGATTCTGTTACACATGTCTACACTTAATAGTTTGCGCTGTGATGGTGAAGCTGAAATCTGTTTAAACAAACAGGACACTTCAAGGATTCCCATCAGAGGTTTCCTTATTTCCCAGGTTCTCCTGAGGTAGATCATCATATCTCCAGAGACCTTCTGCTTTCTCAGTCCTCTAAACTGAACTCAGAGCAGAATCAAAAGAGGTTTTGTCATGGATAAGACAAGAAGAACTTCAGAGGACAAAAGCTTGTAGTGAAACAGAGATGACCTTTTACACACACACACACACACACACACACACACACACACGGTCCTCTGAGGTTTTTGGGATGCTGATGCTGAATGATGGACAGTAAACACATATAAAGTTGTGTTCATTTGTTAAAGTTCATCTCTCCTGTTATCTGTGACTCATTCAAACACAGATGTCTATTCTACATCCTTAGACAAAGCCCTATTCGCACGGGATTAGTATTACCTGGTGACCTCTAGTGATTTGTAATAATTACAGAGGTTGTCTGTGATCTTAATCCCGTGCGAATCCGCCATGTCTGTAATTTGTAAAGTAAAAATTCCTCCGCAAATGACCTACCATATTTCGCCGAACACCGAGGTCCTCTGACAACACAGTCTCACACCCATGGCGTCAATATTTGACGACACTTGACCATGCGTCAATATGTTGACGCGGAGGGTATACCTTTCGCGTCACTTTTTGACGAACTGGGGACTTCAATACTATTAGGTACGCGAAATTAAACAGTTGTCGCCTGACATTGGGGTTAGGGATAGGTTTGGGTAGGGATGTCATTATGTAAATCTAACCCTAAACCGACGCGAAAATGGTAGAAAATGGTAAGAAAATAGGAAAGAGAATTTCGCGTACCTGATAGCATTGAAGTCCCCAGTTCGTCAAAAAGTGACGCGAAAGGTATACCCTCCGCGTCAACATATTGACGCATGGTCAAGTGTCGTCAAATATTGACGCCATGGGGTGAGACTGGGTTAGTCCCGTGCGAATAGGCATCTCTGTAATTTGGCCAGCATTTGTTACCAGTGAGCCTTTTTTATTTATTTATTTTCTCAGTTTCTGCACCTCTCGCACTGCAGCTGTGAAGCGCACATTCAGAGACACATCCCTTCGATTTGTTTGGCTTTCATTGTGAAACTTGAGGACTTTATTAGTATATTTCTAATTTTTAACTTCTAATCAGTCTCTCTCGTCCATCTTGATGATTAAAAATATGCAGAACTGTCAATATTTGCGATCTCTAAGTTTAGGTGGAGCTATGGATGTCGTGGTAAAGGAATTTCATTTGCGGTGATTTTGCGTGGCTTACTAGCGTGGTATACCTTTGTTTATTAAAATAAGATTATTACTTAAATCCAGAACAACGAGATGCACTGAGGTAGAACGCAGGGTGCTATCTTTCCCCTATGAGAATATATATATTATATTAAAGAACATTGTTTAGGCTTGAAGGCAATACATATTAAGACATTTTCAATTTGTATCTATAACGTTTGAAATTAAGTTGTAAGATCATTTTTAGTCATGTGGCTTTTTTCATCATTTCAGAACAAGCTTAACTGCTATTCATAATAACTTATATTATATTCCGTGTGTTCCTTGGTTGAAAATATGTAGAAATATATGCGAGTAAAAAAGTACAGAACAAAAACATTTAGCTCACGCGGAGCGAACGAAAAGCCGTTAATAAAGCAGACTCTCCGTAGAGGACGTGCTGAAACAGTCGAGTCGGCAGATGATCATGATGTTAATGTTTCACGCAGATATTGTTGATGAAAAACTTGCATATCTAAATGCCCGGGCGAGAGTTAAGTGTTCAGTCAGTTAATATACAGCCAGACGTTACATTGGGTGCTGCCTCCTCGTCCACGGAGCGGAGAAATTCGTTTTTTATTAAAAGCGGTTTTAATGCTGGTAAGCAATCATATTTTGGCGCCTTGTATTTGTGTTGATCAGATAGTTAAAAGTAATTTTAATCTTTAAAACGGCATCTAGAGGCAGAGGACGCTAATTCTGTCATCTCAGTTTCACTTTTTTCCCCACACGTTCACTCACTGTATGATTTAACGAAATATGATTTGGTAAAGGTACCTTTTACAGCATGTCGCGGTGTTGCGTGATAGTGTTATGCAAAGCCTCAACATTATATCAGGGAGATAAGTCAGTAAATTTGAGTGAAATCACAGGCTTTGCTTATCCCGTGCGAACCGGCCACACGAAACTCAGACGTAGGGAGGTAATTTCTAAATCACACAGGGTCCCCAGGTAATACTAATCCCGTGCGAATAGTAGACAAACAAAATACCTCAATTTGCATCAATTACTATTTGGAGGGTTTAGGGATGGGAAGGTGATGATCTCCAGATAATTTGGAGAAAAATATATGATGGTCAAAACTCAGAGATGTCCCAGATAGCCGACGGCTCCGGGACGGACCCGCACCGCCAAAGCCAGTAGCTCTGGTGCAGATCTGGCTAGGAGTCGTCTGCTGTCTGGGGCGTTTTAAATCAATCACTTAATTTTAAAAAATCTTGCACTGACGTATCTTAAATATATCAGTGCCATTGTTTTGTCTCAAAATTGATTTTATTTTATTGCTTATTTTGATAGGGACCATGCATATTCATGAACATTGTTGTATAAAATACACCATGTAAATACGCCAGTATTAGTTACAAGAACTACTTTTCATCTGTAGTCCTTAGACAGGTAACATAAGACGATAAAGACTACAATCTTACAACATTCATTCACTGTAAATGAAGAAGTAAAAATACACATCAGTAATGATTTTTTTCTCAGGTATGTTTGTAAAATTTCAATGTCCTAAAATAACTAAGGCCTAGTTGTTGATTAATCTGAACCCTGTTTGGAAACCGCCCCATACTGTATGGTTTAAATTTAGTAAAGATTATTCCTTTATGCAGTTATAAAAGTTAATCATTCAAGACAAATGAATGTTTTTTCTCATTTCATTGTTTGATTAACAGTAGAAATCGCATTCTTGCACTTTTGAGAGGAAGTGCACGGATCCAACAGGCTACTATCCAAAACATCTACTATGTTTAATTTCTCAACGCTTACATTCAACAAGGAAACAATACATAAAATGACACAAAAAATTCATGCCACAGAGACAAAAACTATTTATAGAAATTGACCCAAAAAAGACATTCTTGCTTAAGGCACAAAAAGCTGACTTTTGTGCCATGGACACAAATAAATTAATCAAATTTTTCATGACTATACTATAACTTTACTTTCCGTGAGGTCATGTTGATCTGTTACGTTCTGCTCAAGCCGCGCTGGTTAAAGTTGATCAATAAGCTTGGTCATCTGCATTTTCTGGATCATATTCGGCAGTAAAGATGATATCTACTCGATCCTGTCAGCATTGCTTTGTGAGCTAATCTTCAAAACATGGTAAGAAGCATCACATTTCCGACTGACGTCAGAGGTATTCAGGCCAATCAAAACATACTGATAAGCTGGCCAATGAGGGACATAGCGCTTTTCAGATCGACGAGCTTTGTACAAAATCAGATTGTTCGAGAAAAGCAGGGAAATGTACTGTATATGGAAAATAATGTGTTCTTGACCATAAACCACGCAAACACATAATAGCAAATACACAAAATAGAAATAATGTTTTAAGATGCAGGTTTCAAGCACGCACTTCGAGTGGGAGCACACACAACAATTTCAGACAGCAAGTGAGTAAATCTGATTTGTAATTTTTGTGCTTAAATGGTTAATTTGGGAATTCCAAAAGCATGTGAAATATTCCTTTGTGATGACGCGGCACTGACCTTCCCATTTCACTTTTCTTATGAAGCTCAAACAGACGCATGTGCATAAAAGATGCTACGCTCAAATGTAATTGGGTTAATGCTAGTTCCCTCAAATGTAAGTAACAAACAAAAATACATGGCAGGAATGGAAGTGACGAGTTGAAAAGTGCAGTGAACGTCCCATATGTCACCCCGTGTGTTACCTGCAAGGTACGTAGTAAACTTCACAAGATTTTGAAACAGAGCCATAGTGTGCAAGGTCAAGTGAGTGACTGTGGCATTTGCTTGAGCTCCAGGTTTTGGAGATGTGCCTGATCTTCACATCAGCAGCACATAGAGAGATCAGAAACTTTAGATGCTCGGTGTTAAAGCAGATTACATGAACAGATCTGATCGGTATGATAACACGCCGGCTGTCACGTCCAGAGTCAATGGAAAATGACTCTCTTGGACGCACAGTTCAATGCCCTTGTGTTTGTTTGTGATGTCAGAGAGCTTTGGACGTGTCAAAGGTCACATTTTTGAAACTAAGCTAACAGTAACATATTACTCATACTATTACACAAGATGAAACACCTACAGTACTGTGATATATTTTTGTAATGTGCAGAATAGTGTGGTACACTGGTTACTCCTTATATACATTCACATCAGTATGCGGTGAGCAACTATTTCATCTCATACAATATGAATAACTTGGTGGATAACTGGATTTGGGATAAAGTTGGTTGTCTATCAGTTAAAAAAAAACAAAAAGCAGAGAGTCAGAGACTCCTCTCCCTAACGTAGAGAGATACCGCGGTAAATGTAATACAAATAATGGTGTTGTGATCAATGACCTGCAGATATCACAGTACGTGTCATCAATGTCGATCTTATCCTTTGACCTTCATCCTCTCAGGACAACTTTATTTGCTTTAAGGTTGGTAAAATAAACTTCACAAAAGCTGACTGGCACAGTCATTTCAATGTCCTCAATATTCATCTACATAAAAAATTTAAATAATAAATTTAATAAGTTGCATTTGTAAATGATAAAATGCTTGTGCTTCAATAGTTCATTGTAAAATGTGGAGTGACAAATCAATCAACAATGTCTCCATTAATATGAGATTATAATTTGACATCATCATTATAAAAAAATACATGTACACATTATTTTAGATTTAGAGTATTTAACAGTATAACATATCACACGTGTACTTAACATTTTGTCACAAAGGTTTTGCTTTTGCATTTGGTTTGTATCAGAATATTACTAGGCCAGCTGGTCCAGGATCAGTATGTATAGGAATGTTTTACACAGAGTGTATTTAGGGCACAAATGTGTGAAGTAAAGTAGCTCAACTGCAAACGCCTGGCATTCTGAATTACGCTGTGCTAGCAGAAGATCTCATATCTCCGCTGTCCCATATCAATGAAATTTAATCAAGCTTTCAACACAATGCAAGGTGAGACCCTGCTGAAAAAAAACTATAGAAACCATCACAGATATTCGAATGGTTTCCATTAAAATACCATCAGCTTTTACCATTTAAACCGTTAAAAAAAATTCCTCTCTGTAATGTGTTTGGGACATATTGCAGGACAAGATACATGTTTTTAAACTCAAGTTTAGATGTTTGCCCAAAGCTACAATCCGTATCTTTTGCCTCTCAATCTCCATCTCTGTTTGAACAAAAAAAAACTGCAGTGATTTGAAGAGAAATCGGAATTATTAGATTTTTTTTGTACATTTATTTTGTCTCCGCTACTTTGTGCAGATGAATCTGATGTCTATTATAACCGCATTAGGGTGGATCGGTCATTTACCGAGCCCCTAAGGTGACATTGGAGTAAAAAAATCTAAAGTTTAGTTTCATGTGCTCACGCAAAACCTTCATGTGCAGATAATTTTTTAAAGTTTAGTTTCGCGTGCGCACACGAAAGGCCCTGTCCCAAATGGCGCACTGTATGTGGACTTTCGGTCTCGTGGCCTTAAATTCCGCGTGCTCGCTTAGTCTACGAGTCCGTAGGGTGTCCCATCTGTCATTTTTACGCTTTGAAGTGTGCTCATCAGCGCCTCCTTTGCCCCCTTGATGTGGTCTTCAGCAAAACCCGCACTGCAGCAGGCTTCGCGCACTTTACCAACCCAGAAGTCCTTGCGAAAGAACAATCAGACCAATCAGACGACGGAAGGGAGGAGTTCACACTGACGGACAACTTCTCTTCCTATTTCCGGCGTGACGCTCGAGTCTGTCCCAAAATACGACTTCGGTGCACCCACGTGGACTCGCGTCAAGGGTCCCTAAAGTCTGCACTAGATGATGTCATCAAAGTGTGGACTCTGAGGAGGACCACAAGTCCGGTGTGTGCCATTTGGGATAGGGCCAAATTAAACTTTATTTAATTTTTGCTCCATGTCCCCTTAGGGGCTCTGTAGTCATTTATACATCTACATGACAAAAGTATCAGAAAAATTTCAATGTTTCAACATAATCCCGTTGCTTATATTTTACCTGTTTAAAATTCATCTCTGCTCCTGCTGATATTAACTCTTGCTTTAGCTTGGTCACGTTCCCTTTATGACTCGACACTTCAGTTTCAGCTTTCATTATTTTAACAACAGACGTAATAAAATGACATGTTTACATGATATTCCCCAGATGATCTTTGCTTAAAACAGATTAAACCTTACGTTTTGTAGTTTTAAATCACAGATATAAACAAGAAGAATAGTGATGCATGACAACGCTCATAAAAATGACAGAGAGATCTATGATGTGAACACCCATAGAGTGTCTCCAAAATATTTCACATAAACACTTCAGGCACGTACACACACACACACACACACACACACACACACACACACAGTAAAGGTGACCTGAAACACATGCTGTTCTGGTCTTTGACGTCTATGCCAAGACAGACTTATAAATAAACAACATCAATATACAGATCTGAAGTGTGCTTTATTATATTCCTAACAATACGTGGTGAGGTTCAGCCGGTTTCAAATCAAACTGATATCTGGAATGAGCTTGAAGAATAACGGATATGCTGTAACACATTATATTATTAACAGGAAGCTGCTGTTTGTTGGCTGTGGTCCGACCCACATCGAAATAAAACCCACTTACAGCATCACAATGAACTTGATGAATACAAATAAACCACTGCAGAACTGCTGTCCTTAACGGTTCATTCAGTACAATGTGTGTTGTTTGGTTTACAGGATTTGCTTGCACAAGTGTAAATATGACAAAACACTCGGACAGTGTGTGAAATAGTATTACAATAAAGTGCCCATAGTTACCAAACTATTCATTAATAGTGTTCAAATAGACATAACTTAACGCTACGTGTTGTTTCAGGTTGGAATTTTTGTACGCTGAGATGACACAGCACAGCATGCATTGCATTATGAATTTTTTTTGACCTCTTGGATTGAAACATAGAGCAAACTTGAGGCAACGCGTGATCTGCCTAAGAAAGCTTGCACAACGCACACGTCTTCCTCTGCTCCTTTCATCTACATGCTCTAAAGGTGATGCATAGCCACCTCTCGCAACGCACGCAGTCTCATGAGACTTTCGAACAAGCCATATAACTTTTTTTTAAATATATATATTCGTTAATTATTACCATTTGACAGTAGCATAGTAAAGACACTGAATGTAGCGAAGTAAAATTATTTTAGATTAATGCACCAGCATAACAATGTAACGCAACTCCCCTCCGCGACACTAGAGTGCGCCTGCGCCCCTGACACGTTTGTCACCCTAGGCAACCGCCTACTTCGCCTATAGCAATCGCCGGCCCTGGGTACATTGATCGTCTTTGCTAAAATATAAACTGTATCCTCAAAACAAGATTCCTTTACTTATTAAAAGGACAATAATATCAAAATTTGAGTTTTAGAGTTTGGAGTCCGTGTCTGGTAGCTCTGAGCTCATGGTAGTTTAATAAAAAAGTTGATTAAAGAAAATACATTTTTTAAGCAAGATTACCAAAAAATTAATGATCTTGGCACTGCAACACTAGCTTTGGTGATACAAAGACAACAATCAAATCTTTAAATTTAATAATTTACATTTAGGAATAACTTAAAAGGAACACCAAAGAGTTTTTTTTACCTTAAAATAACGTTTCCAAAAAAGTTTCAGACGTTCATCCACTCAAAACAGGGTGAACAGCACTTTCACATTCGCTTTGCAACCCTCTATCGGCCAAAACCGTACTAAAGAAGTTTCCAACCGTCGGGTCGCGGTCCTGTAGTTCGATTGAAAACTACAAAAACTTGCTTTACGGCAGACCTACAATCCAATCAGAGCCAGCTATGCTGCAGTATTTACACTACCCAGTCTCACAAAGTTTCGTGATATAGTCTTTCCGCGTTTTTTCGTGATCGTCTAACAAATTCCTGTTTTCGTGTGATTATCACGTATTGGTTACTCAACTGCTTTTTCCTATTTTTAAAACATTGTCGCTTCAAACCGAAGTGACAATGGTAAGAAAAATGGACAAAACAGTTGAATAACCAATACGTGATAATCACACGAAAACAGGAATTCGTTATACGATCACGAAAAAACGCGGAAATTTGTGATAATATCACGAAAAAATAATCAAAAAATACATGACTATATAACGAAATTTCGTAAGACTGGGCTGATTAACAACAGTAGTAATGGACAATTACGCTTCTAACCTGTAGGGGGAGCAAAGAGCAAAAACTCTTTAGTGTTGCTTTAAAACTTAGTAAAAATAGATTTATTTATAGAAAATTGATATGGATCGATACATCGATTTTATTTCTAACAAATCGATGCCACATGTAATTTTTTTTATTTAAGGTACCTTAATTTTGACACTATCCACGTGCTCATTGCTTGATGTAATGCCCATCTATGGATTTCGCCAAAGCGCGCATTTTTTAAAATTTTATATGCTAGTGTCAGCAAGTGAATGCAATGCAGCAACAAAGCTGTTGTAGCAACGAAAACGCATTGAAAGAGACAAAAGACGAGCGTTTGTTCAGCACTGAATGTGATACTGTCCATGTAAAAAGTGTCCTGTCTCATGAACATTTAGATCAGTTGATTTTTTTTTTTAAAGAAAAAGAAATCACTGCAGCACTTGTTTGATCGTAAGATGTTGTGTGACAGATCAAATAAAGTTAAGTTTAACAGCTTTATATTTTTCAATTTAAATAAAACTACCTCAGTGATCGTCACTATTTTGGCACAAAATGCTGAAAGAATTTGACTGTTGCCATCAAGGGATTGATTTTATATGACATTTTACACATCATTATTTATTTTTCTTTATTTAAAAAAGTATATTTTTTAGGGATGCACAGGTAGGATTTTTTGGGCCGATACCGATTTAAACAGACAGCTTCTTGACGAAGCCGATACGGATATTAAACACTTGTATACAATACTATGCAGTTGGTCTATTAGCTAGTTTATTTCTGCACTAAATAATTTTTACTGAACATGGATTGGATCTAATTAACATTCAACTGACCAACATAATAAGAGAGGCACAAATTAAGCTAAAACAAATATAATAAGACAGCATGACAACCTTCAAAGGTGGTTTTGGGTATTCAACATTTATTTTATTAACAACATTAACACATTTTTTACATATAATGGATTTCTTTATCCAGTTAATTAATAAACAATCGTATCGGCCTTTCTCGTACTATTGCCGATATGCCGATGGTTTCAAATTCATCAAAAATCGGCCGATAAATATCGGCGGCCGATACATCGGTGCATCACTAATATTTTTGTTAGTTTGTTGTTGTAAATGTTCCAATTGGGACAGAAATTGTTAAATTAAATGTTCATGTTATATATTTTGGTTGCATTTGTAAGTAAAAATGTAACTGCTTAACTAGGCACGTACATAAAAACACCGATAAATGAATCAGATCATATCGCAATCACATCGAGGAAGTGTTTGATGAGTCGGCAAAAATCATATCGCAGGTGGAGAAAATCAATTTTGTTTCGAATCATAAAAACTGTCCGCTTTACATCCCAACTTAAAACCCTACTACATTTTTAGTCAGATCTGTTGGTTTTTAATTTTTCAGTCAGACATTTTCTTTTTCAATGCATTTCTACTCATTAAAAGTCAGAGCTCTCAGGTCACTCTGTCCCGGTATGAATCTCGGGTCGCTGTGATCTTAGAAACTATTCTGAAAAAAAACAATCAATAGGAAATGGTTGAGTGCCAAACACGTTTGACTGAACGTCCTAGACAATAGAACCATGATTTTGAAAACAAGTCCTCCTCTCTAATGATGTCTAACAGACACAGAATAACAAGAATAATGACATCACATAATCATGAATAAAACGCTATAAAAAGTTAGCAAATCTACTGGATATTTCCTGATAAATTTACTAACTTGGACCCAAACAATACGTTTGTCATTAGTTACACTTACAATATTGTCATTACAAACCAACTATCTTGGAATTACATTTATGCATCTGGCATTAAGGCAAAACACTTTAATCAGTCTGAATGTTAAATGGGAAACAAAGCCAAAACCAAATAAAAGTCAGTATATAGTGTTGACCTCTTGGCACTAACACATTTTGAACTCTTTTGAGGAACCTGAGGTCCTGAAGTCATAAGATTATAATTGGAAATTAGGATTTCATTTGATTTAAGTTTAGTTCCTGCTGTTGCCTGCTCTTGCTCAAGTGGAAGAGATCACCCTACTTCACAATTTAGCTTAAACTTTATACATTTTTTTTAATACTGCATACAAATTTTCCATGTTTTCTGGTTGCATTCAAAAAATGAGATTGAGAAAAAAATTATACCTGAAAATTGTACCATTGTAATAACAACACATCTATTGGTGGAATGATGGTCTAGGAGTTTTAAACAATACTGTATCTCAAGTGACCTCAAGTATTTAGAGGAGTAACTTCCTCTTTCAGCAAAATGTTTGGCATTCAATCAAAGTTTTTGTAATTTTACACACGTTCTTTTGTCTTATGCACCTGCCTCTTAACATTCCCAGACCCACGCTCCGTTTACCATCGGCAGGATTTATGATCAGGATGAAAGCTGAATGAAAATGCTGGGACTCACAGTGCTGCAAGACGCCACAGTGACCCCAAATCATTATTTAGTCTGAGACCCTCAGAAACACCCTGTTATAAAAATATCAGTTTAGGAGAGATGACCCTTCACAAATCAAACACACAGGGCTCCATTCTATACTCTATTGAGCTGTTGTGTGGGATTCACACAAAAATGTGTAAGTAGTATTTTTATAAAATTCTATCAACAATGTTTTTGACAAATAAAATCCACTAACATGGCAAGATTAATATGGTCAGCTGCTGATTTGTGCCTTGATGTTAACATGTTTTACACTGTCTTATACAACTTTAAGGGCCCTATCTTGCACCCAGCGCAATTGACTTTGTCAGTGACGCATGTATCATTCGTATTTTGCACCGGCGCACAGCGGGTTTTTCCCTCCACAGACGCACGTCGGCAAACTAGGGAATGAACTTGCGCTCCCTGGGCGGTTCGGCGCAAAAAAGGAGGCGTGTTGTGGCGCAAACCATCCCTGATGCTATTTTGCAGTTTCAAAAAACAATTGCGCCACTGACCAAAAAAATCTAGTCTAAAGTCAGTGGCGCGTTGCGCGTGGTTCATTACTTCTCCTGAGGCAGATCCACCTCCCGTAACACGGCGTGCCCGATTTATGCTGACAAGCTTGGAATTCCCCCGTCTCCTGACATCATTGTAGCGCTTGGCGCAACGATGGGGATGCCAGCTGATGAGACAATTGTGGCGATTTCTTCTCACGCCTGTTTAACCGATGCTGATTTGGACGGATTTCTCCTATCCCCATACAAAACAACTTCTCTGTCTTTGACTGCTCTTACAAGAACGTGGGTATCCTCGGCTGTGAACCGCTCCTGGCGTGCGCCTGGTAAATCCGTCATAATAATAGCAACCCGCCATGGAACTTGCACTCTTGCGTTTAAAGGGATTGTTGGATGACGTTCTGATTGGTTTATTTGACGTTACGCCCAAACCACACCTAAGAATAATGAACCTACTTCAGACCAACCCCTTATTGATTTGCGCCTGACGCAAGAGTTATTTCTCCCGCCGGGAAAATAGCAACAGCGCCCGAGATCCGCCCACAAACTCACTTGCGCATTGCGCTTCGCACTTGCATTTTAGATTGTTAAAATAGGGCCCTAAAGCTTTAAAATGCATCACACTGTGTAGTATGTAAGCTTATTCACCTTATTTTTCACGACAACAAGGGCGGCGCCATTTCGCTCATTTTGTCAACGTTCTTCCGGCCGCATAGACAATGAGCAGCTGAGGCCGTGACTGAAGGCGACGTGTTAAGCTTAAAAAGCTCACTCGAGCGCCTTTATGTTTCTTTCGTACCAATTTTAAGCCAACTGAGGAACACCCTTATCCCAAGTAATGGTTCGACTACGATGTTCCGGTAACTTTAAACCATGCCGGGTGTTGAAAAGGTGGCCAGTTTCAGGTAAGCTATCTTAGCTAACTTTGTGCTCGTTCGTCTAAAGTTAGATTTGTGAAGTCCGTTCTACAAATACACTTAAGATCAGTAACGTTAGTTTATAAAATGCAACTATTTGAATGGATTTAATTGTCCACCTATATTTTTATATTTACGATAGTACAACGAGATATTATAGTATTGCATTCTTACAGTAGCCCACGTGATTCCTACAAGTTACTGAGATTTCAGATGCTAGAATGTCAGTTCATTTCTCATTCAGATATTGATGATAATGACCTATTAAACAACGTATTATTTAACACTAAAGGTTGTGTGTATAATGTTACTGTCTCTTTTTAATGCATCTCTCTCTTACACACTGTTCTGTTTAAGTATGGGTGCCATTTATATATTAATTCTCATGATGCAAGTTTATTTTAAATACTAACATAAAACTGTTTATGGTTATATTGTTTTCACAGATGCATTGATGTTTAGTGATGCAGTGGACAACTGTGAGGATGATACAATCAACGTGTTCCTAAACTGTGATGCAGAAACACAATGAGAGGATCAATCCGTCTCTGAACACAACTACACTTTAAAATCACAACTCAACCTGAAGCAACCTACATCTGATATGGGAAAACAATGGTGTGGTTTCCCGGACAGGGCTTATCCTGGTCCCAGGCTAAAATGCATATTTGAGCTACAATAATTTAAAAACACCTTTTACTGACATACCTCAACATATATGAGTGCCATTGTTTTGTCACAAGATGCGCACCAGTCTTGTTTTTTTGTAGGGTTTGTTTGTAAAAACTAAAATGTCCTAATATAATTAAGGCCTAGTCCTGGAAACCCTGTCCGAGAAACTGCTTCATGTGTTGAGCTGGCACAAATGTACATATCTCTACTGAGAAACAACCATCTTTGGTTCAGCTTTACACAGGGTTGATATTGCATCCATTACACAGTCGCCAAGCACTTTACCAGTACATACACCAACAGCTTCCAGATATATGCTTGGGATCAGCTCCTGATGAATCCGATAAAGCTGTGTCTTAATTTATTGCAGGGTGGTCTTGCTTTACCTGTTGTAAAGTTACATTAAACCTTCATATGTGATCAGATGTCATGCAGTGATATTAAACATTTACAGTGTGATCAGATGTTGTGCATTTATATTAAACCTTTACAATGTGATCAGATGTTGTGCATTTATATTAAATCTTTACAATGTGATCATGTTGTGCATTTATATTAAATCTTTACAATGTGATCAGCTGTTACCTGTCATGCAGTTATATTAAACATTTACAATGTGATCAGATGTTGTGCATTTATATTAAACCTTTACAATGTGATCAGATGTTGTGCAATTATATTAAACCTTTACAATGTGATCAGATGTTGTGCAATTATATTAAACCTTTACAATGTGATCATGTTGTGCATTTATATTAAATCTTTACAATGTGATCAGCTGTTACCTGTCATGCAGTTATATTAAACATTTACTATGTGATCAGATGTAACCATGCAGTTATATAAACCTTTACAGTGTGATCAGTTGTTATCTGTAAGGAATTTCTTAAACTATATGTGAGCTTTGTAGATTCCACTTAAAAGGATTTAAGTCTCCTGATTTGAAGGAATAAGTGTTGGCAAGTTTGCAAATGAATTCTATCATGGTACCACATAAAAACGAAATAGTTATTGGACTGGCTAAGGTGCACATTTGCTATAAAAAAGACGAAATCACTGTGTAAATATTGGTATACATACATTTTAATAATTTTCAATGCTGCTCCATCAACTCCTGACAGGACGAGGTAATTAAATATGCCAGGTTACTTGCCGCGGCCGCTTCATATCGTCTAACCACGAGAAGATTGATGGGACAATATAAGACTATCTAATCGTCGTATGAAGTTTTAACCGTGCTCCTAATTTAAAACATTTACAGCAGTAGCGATATTTGTCATTTCACTAAAGTTATAGTGAACTACAAACAATCTTCTAACCACCAAACTAGCTACCGAATGCACTGTGCCATATTAGCAATGGAAGTCGGTTGACAAAATGCGGAAGAGCGAAGAATTGAAAAGGGGCGTGGCGGAATAAGGTGAATAGGAGTGGTTTCCCCAAAAAATGTAAGAGCTGTCCAAACTGCAAACAACTTGCACTGACATATCTCAAAATACATCAGAACCCTTTGTTTTGCCTCACACCACCTGAAATATAGCTTATGGCACGGATTGCGTGGAGTATTAGCCTACATGTGTATCCTCTTTAAAAAATAATCATTAAAACTGGATTGAAGTGCGAAGTGCAGAACTTTTCTTTTTAGAGCCCCACCCATCAAACACTTTTGGTCTCCGCCACTGATTAGTTCTACAGCATTTTACATTTTATTTTTTGCAGACAACGCTTTTTGGGAATGAACAGAGGTAAGAAATTTAAGACTTAGGATAAAAATCTGGGCATTTTTAAGACAGATACACATTGTTTGCCTGGTGGATGTGAAATCAAAATTTTGTAACTACATAAAAAAGATCCAGCGCACTTTAAATCTTGCAAAAGTATCAAAAAGTGTATTATTAACCACGGCGTAAAGCTTTCTTTCATATTTACTTAGAAAATGCAAGACTGTAATTGAGCATTTTCTTACTGATGAAAAATGAATGCAAAAGTTGGTTATGGTTATATATAAGGATGCTGATGGATCAGTACAGAGGACAGGTGAGGTCATGATCTTTAAAAGTGTATCGTTTGATATCGAATCCAGATGGCACAGCAGACACAAGCTGAGAGAACAACACATCTCTCAAACATAAACGCTCATTTATGACAGACAACAAAGGAGGAAGGAATGAGGAAATGTGAAAGTGTTTCCTGTTTCTGGAAACCTTTTGTTTCCATACTTTCCTAATCTCAATATAATGACATAAACTGACCACAGGTTACAAGGGCAAAAGTTTGCACGAGTCAAAGGTGTGGAGAGTTTACACAGCGATATGAAAAGCTTATGCAAGTTGATGCTTCACATTAATTAAGTTCAACACCAAATTCAATTTCTGATGCATCTTCAATTTAATGTTTACTGCATAGTTTACAGCCTATATTGTGTATACGGTGTACTTTTTAATACTTAAAGTTAGATAATCCATTGCATGCCAACCATTTACTGTATTATAGAGATGATCTTTATTACCAATGTGATTTCATAAGAATAAGTGTGTGTTTTTACTTAAAGTGTGGTTGTACATTTATTAGGTTTTCATACACTGAAATGTACCTGTTAACAGAACTATTACAGTATGTTAAATTAGACATAGATTTGTACGTATTCTTATGTTAAAATTACGGGTGGCATTGGCGTTTCTTACTCATATTAATGACATCAGTCATATTTTCTGACTTATATATTTAATACAGTTTACTAATTTACCTAATGAAATATTCATGACTTTCAGAGAATTACACAATATTAAACAAGACTACACTTCAAATTGATAACATTTCAATCATTTAACTATTTTGTAATATTTAGTTTGTTTGCCCTAACACACAAAAAAATGTGATTTCTCTTATGCAACAATTACACCAAAACACAACATAAATTCACAAAAGATGTTATTTTATTCATCTGATTTAAAATTCATATGATTGTGAGGAACAGATCCAAATTCAGTCCTTTAGCAATCTTGATCCAATTCTCATCAGTGACTGTTAACATTAAATATTGCGCTTACAGTATTATGAATTTAATTTCAAATATTGCGCCTCAAGAAACTTTAGGACGTCAGGGATATCAAACCAACCCAGTCTCGCGGTAAGTCATGTTATAGTAAAGAAGATTTTGATTAATTTATTTGTGTTTGATGACACAAATTTCTGCTGTTTTTCGTGTCTCTGGAGACGAATGTCTTCTTCGTCCTTCCCAGCATGAATTTCTATCAATGGCTTTTCGTGTCTGTGGCACGACTTTCTTTATCGTGTCATTTTACATTTTGTTTTCTCATCGTTGTTTTCTATTTTTTGACCATTGTCGCTTGGGGTTTGGGTTAGAATTACTTTCTGCGACTTCCTAACCCAAACCCCAACTCCATTTCCTATACATTTCTATTGCATAAAATGGATGGGGTAGGGTAAGGGTGGTAACATTATCAAGAAATGGTGAAATAGAAATGATACAGCAATATTTATGGTATGAAGGATTTGTAAATATTTTACGGTTTGTAGCTGTAAAAACGTAATAATGCTACGATTAAATATTGCAAATATGTCTATATGCTTCAGTATCTATTTAAATGTAAAAAAATATATGTTTTATGTTTTTGAAAGTTACATATTTATACTACATATTAACAGTGGGACCAGGCTGTCATTACATATTAAAAAAGCATTTTTATATCCTTTTTCCAGTTTTTATGTTCACTTTTTAATTTACCAATAAATTAAGAATCAGCAGGTGTCCAAATATTTGTATATATAATAATATAAAAATACAAATATAATATAATGTAGAGCAGTCAATGTTACAGAACATACTGTACTGCTGAACCTCTGACATTTTATTATATTGGTCACAAGAGAAAATTTGTTTTTTTCTCTGGCTGTTGATCTCATTTTAATCTTAAAGGTCTCAGGTGGTCTTAAGTGAGTTGGCTGATGTGAATCTTTGATCTGCTGTCAGGTTCGATCAATGTAAAATTGAATCAGATCTAAATTTTTCTAAATAAAACCATAAATTTCAACATATGTCTCAAATTGTGAATGTTACAGTATTTCAAGTTTACATAACACAAAAACCTCTGAGTCTTGCTGACCAATAGAATGACAGAGTTTACATTTCAAACGATAAAGATGTTTCCCTCATCACTGGTTTTCATTTTTTTCTGGTGTGTTGACAGCTGCAAGGGTCATGGTCAGAGATAGAGAGAGAGAGATAGACCTGAATGTACTCTTGTTTATCCCCCTCCTGTAGGGTCTGCTAAGTCTACAGGAGGGAAACAAAACATACATATAAAGGACCAGTTTACACAAAAATTTAACTTCTTTCATTATTTAATCCACATTTTAGCACTGGAAACAAAAATGGAGAACCTAAAGAATTTTTAATGCAATTTTTCATATACAAAAGCTAATTCATAATAACCACATCCTTTTATGTATGAAAATAAAATTATTATTAAAAGGGGCTTCATACCATATTTCAGGTAATTTCTTCACTGTGTGGAAGATCTGTGAAGATTTTGTTAAACGACAAGAAAAGAGGAGAAAGAGGAGAAGTCTCCCAGCTGAACTCAGCAGCATCTTTGCCGAGGACTCATGTAAGTCTTTCTAACACTTGAATATTTCATGACAGGCTCAAATATTGCTCCCAACAGAAAGTTTGGATACACAAGCACAAAAAGCTGATGTTCATGCAGAAATCTAAAAAGATCAAAGTTTTACAGAAACTACAAGAGAAACTTCTAGAAGAAGACTCACACAAACAACACTTAGGCTATATAGCATACACTCCCAAAATCAGTTTGAGCACTTAAGTCCCATTTAAAGTTCATGTAAAGTCATTTACTCAGAGAATTGTTTCTAAACACATTATAAATGCTATAAATGTGTTGCTGAAACACTTTACAAAGACTGTGAATTGTGGAGTTACACGTTAAACAGTTTTTCCAAATTTCTGTGTTTAGAATTATTTGGGTGGAGCTAAAAGATAGCTCGATGACGTACTGGAGCCACCAACTAGGGGTGTAATGATTAATCGTGCAAATGCGCGTTTTCTCAATGAATGAATTTGAATGAATTACGGTGAAATCCCGGCACATCCGAACGCCAGGGGGCGCTCTCATGCAGAAACTCCCTTTGTGCCACACAAGAAGTAGCATTACAAACACTATTCCAGGAAATGTCTACACAGGAAAATGTATACGCTGTTCTTCAAAATGTTTCAGGTATTTTCATGATAATAAAGAATATTTTGAATTATTTTTATTTAACGAGTGTTGCTTGCTTTTTTTTTATTGATTTTTCTTATGCAACAATTACAAACACATAGAGATACATACACATAACATTAATTTAACATAAACCTACATACATAGTCACCCCTTAAAAAAAAAAAAACCTCAATATTACCATATTGTTCCCGGCAAATTATTAATTACACTGAAGATTCAAAATAAGATAAAAAGGGCTGCCAGAACGCATAAAATTTTTTAGAGGAGCCTCGGATAGTATATTTAAGGTGTTCCAGTTTGAGATATGACATCACCTCTTTCACCCATCGCTTATGAGATGGAGGGGTTCCTTTTTTCCAATTAAGGAGGATCAGGCGTCTAGCCAACAGTGTGGAGAAAGTGATGAGCTCTAATTGGTTGGTTGTTAGCTGTAACTCTTCTGGCACCACTCCAAATATGGAAGATAGAGGATTCGGATCAAGATACGAGTGTTGCTTTTTTAAATGCACGTTATAAACGACTTCGACTCATAATGATTTTAGATTGATAAGGACTTCCTACTGACCAAATGCCGTAATACAGGCACAAACTGTGCATAAAACAAAGAATCGCAGCCTTGCGATTCAGAATCGATTTCAGACAGGCATTTTTAATGAGGACCGCGATTGAATCGTTACATCCCTACCACCAACCATGCCCCGCCCCTAACACAGTCACGAGCATCTATTTAGGTTGTAGCACTATTTGAAAGTTAAGAAAGACAGCAGTTTTCCCACAAGTGGGTGTGGTTTCAGCGCTGACAGTGGACACGCCCCTAGTGTTTGAGAGCAGATAATTCACAGGTATAGATCATCAAATTAACATGATCCACAGCCACTAACATTTGACAAACAAAGTCACAAGTGTCAACTTTTGAACATTATATCTATCATTTCTAATACTTACTTTAAAAATACAACATGAGTATAAAACATAAAACCAGGCTGTGTTTTCTCAGCCAGGTCTCACGAAATTTCGTTATATAGTCACGTAACTTTTTGATTCTTTTTTCGTGACATTATCACGAATTTCTGCGTTTTTCCGTGATCGTATAACGAATTCCTGTTTTCGTGTGATTATCACGTATTGGTTACTCAACTGCTTTTTCCTATTTTCTTACCATTGTCGCTTCGGTTTAGGTTTAGATTTAAATAAAATGACATCTCTACCCAAACCCAACTCTAACCCTAATGCCAGGCGACGTATAAAAAAATAAAAATAGTATAAACCAATGTATAAAGTGACATTCTAATGCAAGCACCAAATCTAGCCCTAAACCGAAGCAGCAATGGTTTGAAAATAAAAAAGCAGTTGAGTAACCAATACGTGATAATCACACGAAAACATGAATTCGTTATATGAAATATATCACAAAAAAGAATCAGACATTTACGTGACTATATCACAAAACCTCTTGAGACTGGGTAGGTTTTCTGGCTGCACTTTTAGGAAAGTTTTAATATGTATACAGTCACTGCAGCACATTTCTCTGAAAGCTATAGTTTTTGACAACGTGTTTTATTTAAGACATGAAACTTTTCAGTGGAGCACTCGGAGCAGAAACTGCAAGAATAAGGCCAAAAAGCACTTTGTCACAATCATATACAAATATAAATAGACAAAGTGCATTAAAGATATATGAGCGCATATATGAGAGTTTCCCGACAGGCACAGCAGAGACACGGCAATGACAACAACTGACAATAAAATGTACAAATGTTAGTTTATAAAATATAAGCCCAAAACACACAAAGCTTTTTATATGTGCAGGCTCAATTATATACAATCAGAAATATCAAAGAATGCATTTAATCACTTCACACACTGGGATTTATGGTCAATTCATAAAAACAGCAGTGGTCTCCAACATGATGCCCGTGGGCACCAGGTTGCCCACAGTCTGTGAGTTGCCCGCCAAAACACATTCCATATAAATAGCCTTAATTTTAATATTTATTTATGTCTTTTTATATTAGCTTGGCTTCTTTTATACATGTTAAAATTTTAAACAATGACAAAACATATCAAAAAAGTAAAAGAAAAAAGTTTTGAGTAGACTAAATCAAAAAAGTAGCTCTCCAGATTGTCCTGTTATTTCCTTTGTGGTTGCCCTTGCTCACAAAAGGTTGGAGACCCCTGATCTACAGCTTTGACCATTCAGTGTGTCATTTTAACAAAAACAAAAAAATATTTTCAACATATGCTAGTATTTCAGTTATACAGTTACAGCAGGTGAACTGCAGAAGAAGCAACTAAATGTACCACATTCACAAGCACCTTTGTCATAAGTTAAACAAGCAAAAGTGCAGGGTGAGCCAGACGCAGCCAAACAAAACAGAAGTGACACGCTCTGCTGACTCCAAAATAACTCGAAGACGCAGTCAGTCACGAATCTGCAAGATCAGACGTAAAGAGGGACTGGATGAGTACACGTCTATCTGACGCAGATCCACGTTGGAAACACTTTAGAGACGTGACAGAGAAAGATGCTGATTTGAGAGGATTGCAAGTGCTACCTAAAAAATGCTTTGGATGTGAAGTTTGGTCATGCATTCAGAATACCTGTGCACCAATTTACCCTGTCAGAAAAAATAATGAAAATATGTAACCTAGCTGTTACTGGGGTGGTTCTCTTTCAAAAAGTACAGCTACAAAGAGTTCATATTAGTACTTTATTTTGACCAGTGTATTTCCAGTACAAAAACTGATAAAGATGAATAAAGATTCCATAAAAAAACTCTAGCCTGCAGTGTATTTTAGAGCTGTATTTACTCGTTACAGAAATACTTACTATGGTTTGTAAACTTGACTGGTCCTGTAAATGGTATTCAACAAAATGATTGTAAATGTATTCTTAAGCTTTATGTTTTTTCTTATCATAGAAGCATCAGATCAAAGAATTTTTTGGACACGAGAGTTTAAACACGTATCTGCTTTGTGCTGACCATTGTTTTAAAGACTGTGTCTGAAGAGAAAACCATAACAGAGGTTCTTGCATAACTCTTCAACAACAATTTTGTACCCAAGGTGAGAAAGATCTTCCTTCCTTACAGTATCATATCATATCCAAGTTTCTTTATCTTGAGCTCACAGCTTCATATCAGACATCTCATACACACACACACACACACACACACACACACACACACACACACACACACACACACACACACACACACACACACACACACACACACACACACACACACGACAATGATTTTGTCTTGAAGGACTCTCTTCCCACCATTGTGGCAGCATTGTTTGATCTGAGCTCTTTATGTTTAAACAATTTCATCCTGACCCTAAACAAAGAGCTTTTGCACGTAAACACTTAAGTTAAATGAACAGCACAATCAAAAAAAAAAAATTAATTTACTCCCCAGTTTTGACTTTTATCTGTAAAATTTTTTTCAAAATGTCTGAAGTTAATACATTAACTAATGAACCTTATTGTAAAGTGTTACCATTACAATCAAAACTTTTGTAGAAATCAAAATAAGTTTGGAAAGTCAACGATGTCAGCTGAAAAGTCAGGAGATCAAGCACATCTCATTATTGAAGTCAAAGCTGGCATGACATCATTGCCGTACCCATCACCAGTGTTGGGAACGTTACTTAAAAAAAGTAATTAGTTATAGTTACTCACTACTTGTTCCAAAAAGTAACTGAGTTAGTAACTCCTACACTTCAAGTATTATCTTTGTAAGATAAGTAAACAGTTACACCATATAAAGTGCATTTAACTTCAGCAAACTAAATTAAATAAAACTCTCTCAACCTGAGACAACTGGTCAAGTAAACAACCTGTACTTCCAAGTGTTTTGTTCACAAAAAGTTAACTTTTAAACAACAAAAAGTGTGTTTGCTCTGTAGTCGTATTCTTAATTAAAATAAATCAAACTCCCAATGTCAGACAACTGGTCTGGTAGACATTCTGTACTTCAGGTATTTTCTTCAAAAGTAAACAGTTAAATAATATAAAGTGTGTTTGCAATAACTGTAGCAAATTAAATAAATCAAACTGAGATAAATAGTCTGGAAGACAAAGGCTGCTGTATTTCGTTTTATTCATTAAAAAAGTAAACAGTTTAACAATATGATTCATTAAATTAGAGTTGCTTACAACGGATGTCGACAAAGTCTTCGCTCCCGGACAAAATGTACACATTACATGCACGTTCTTGCTTTGACCACAATGAATTTGAAGTAGTGCTTATATCTCCACCTTGAAAATGACAACTTTTCATCGGATTGCTCCTCCTGACTCGCCATCTCTTCTGCTGCCGCGAATCTCTGTTTAGCTGTTGCGTGTGTGTGGGTAAATTCCAAATGCCGTTTGTGCGCCCTTGAAGGGCACATCGCGAAGGGGATGTAAAATCCAAATAAACAGAAAAAGACGTTGTATTTTATCACCAAGTGTATTTTAATTAGCCACACTATGAGACAACATTGCGCAACTTTATCTAGAGTTTATACATCAAGAGATTTGATCTTCGAAGGGAATAGGGCATAGTGATCATCACTTTCGATTGGAATTCGCCCTGTGTGTGTGTCGCCGCAGGCGCGTGCGCTGGCATGTGTATAACAACACTGGCTCTGATTGGCTACCATGAAACACATTACTCTGCCTTAGCCAATCATAATCGCTTATCTCGTTATTAACCTACCTCCTCACTAGCTGTGTGAGCCAGGGTTGCGTTTGGATCACACAGTTTATTAAGTCAGTGCATAGTAACGCACCGCATTTAACGTCCGGTAACGTTAACGGCGTTGTAACGGCGTGAAAAGTAATTAATTAGATTAGCCCGTTACTGAAAAATGAACGTCGTTACGTAACGCCGTTCTTTTAAACGGCGTTATTCCAAACACTGCCCATCACTGAGGTAGAGGTCTTCTAGGGTCCAAAAAAATTTACCCGAACTGAAATTATCCAAATCACTTTTTATCTGAACCCTATGGAGCCCCTAAGGGGACAAGGAGCAAAAATTAAATAAAGTTTAGTTTCATGTGCTCACGCGACACCTTCATGTGCAGAATTTTTTTTAAAGTTTAGTTTCGCGTGAAACTATCGCGTGCTCACCTGAAAGCGAACACATGAAAGTTTCACGTGAGCACATGAAGCTAAACTTTAGATTTTTTACTCCAATGTCACCTTAGGGGCTCGGTAGAACCCAACGTGCAAACATACTTTTTTTTTTTAAAGAAGGACCCGACCCGAGACAAACCTGACAAAATTAGACCCAAGTCTGACCCAACCCAGAGGCAAATTTGTTGAACCCGACGGGACCAGCCAGACAGAAAGAAACCCTTGCATTCAATTTGGCCCCCTGCTCCATGTATTTTTAATTGATGATGACATCAAGGTAACTGCTAAAATGTGCATTCAACATTGATTGACAGGTCTGGCTCAATGAAAATTAACCTAGCAGGGCTCCAGACTGCCCCCAAATGGTGGCATTTTGCCCCTAAAATTTGAGAGTGTGCCACTGAATTTTACATCCAGTCGCACATGTGCAACCAGTAAATGTGACCTTTTTTTCCAAAAGTGCACAATAAAATGTGACACTGAATTTGAAACAGCACATTGTAATTTCTGCATCTATCATCAAGTATTTATTAGTAATACAGTGGAAATAAGTAGAAATGTGAATATTTGGTTAGCATGTTGATTTACAGTGTGTGTCCCTAAATTTTCTGGTTGCGCCCCTAAAATTTTCAGTTGGGGGCCACTGTGCTCCTAGTGAAAAAAGTTAGTCTGGAGCCCTGCCTAGCACCAGCCACAAAATGTCTAAAGAACTCTTGGCAAACAAAAGGGGGGTTGGAAAAGGACTGGATGCACACACGCCAGATAGTTTGGGTTGTCTCGGGTCTGTTCTGTAAAAACACATTCATTTTAAATTACTTTGACGTGAAACGGGTCAGACCTCAGGTTTTCGGATCTAAGTGGATCCGTGTAGACCTCTACATTGAGGTCCCCAAGGTCCAGACTAGAGATGCACCGATATATTGTCCAATAATCGGTATAAGTCGATAAAAGCTGTTTTTCACTAGCCTAGAAATCTAGACGCACCCTAGCGGCCGCAAAATATATTTGCTGCCAGGGTTTAGTCTAGGCACTCACAATACACTTAACAGCTCCAAAAACCAAAATTTGGTCAGGCCAATCACATCGTGTGTAGCGTCTGTGGGGCGGGCTTAACATGATGACGACAGAGCTGCGACGGTTCCTACTTGAAAACTTCGTTCTTCGTTGCTCTGATTGGTCATAGCGCTATCCTATTGCGTGCAGAGGCATTTTGAGGGACAACCTTATATCCCGCCCCTTGCATTGAGCCGTTTGTGTGAAGAGTTGCCAGACCTTACATCTTGATGTAGGTCTGGCTAACCAGGCTAATTTTTCACACAATCGGACGATAATTTTAAAACAACCAATATGGCCGATATATCCTGTCAAACAAAAGAGAAACAGAAAATGCAATGAATTTTAGCTCTGTGTAAATGTTAAAAAACATCACTAGTTTAAAGGAACAGTATGTAGGATTGTGGCCAAAACTGGTATTGCAATCACAAAACTTGTGGCTAAAACTGGTACTGCTATCACACAACTGTGGCCAATACACAACATGACAACATAAACATCATTTGAGGGCTGCAACTCCACTTTTTAAATGACAATATCCTGGCCAGACCACTGTTGTCAGTGATATAAGTATTTGAAATGAAAATGATTTCTTAATGTCTACTGACATATCAGGGCCATTTTATGATTAATTGATATACATTTCTTACATACTGTTCCTTTAATGTTCAAAAATAATGCTCATGAATTTAAAATGTAATATTTAAAATTTAGTTAATGCAAGTTAATATAACCACCAAACTATCAGCATCGGCCGATATCAGTTCGAATAACCGGTATAGATGGAAACATTTCATATCAGTGCATCTCAAGTCCAGTGGCCGGTTGCATAAACTTCTAAGATTATCTTAAAAGTAGTCATGATTTTTTTTCTTCAAGACTAATCATAACTATTAAAAGTATGTTACATAGAAAGGTAGATTGGTTTAATTTAAATCCAAATAATAAGACTGATTAGCCGTTACTAATTGCTGGTTAGTCAGACTCATTCTTAAGACACAGTATTAACTTCACGGCTATGTTTATGCAACCGGCCACATACCTCTTTCATTTTCTAATGTTCGTCTTATTTGGCTTCTTGTGGCGCCGCGCAGACCGATCTTCATGTGACATCACAGCACCAAGTGATTGGTTTGAGAGTAGATGACTGTCTGTATGCTTTCAAATGAATCTCACAGTAGTGTGATGTCACGCCCTGATACGTCTGCATTGTGCTGCTTTAAGTCAAACAAGCCTAATGTAGAAAAAATTATTTACTAATCGAATTAAATCAGGCGAGGCAGTTAAGAGAAGCTCCGAGCACGATGAGCACAGATAGTTAGCAGAAATGTGAGATGAGATGTACAAAACCAAACGTTAAATATTATACAGCTGTTTAATAATGAGAAATATTAAACAACCTAATGTAATTATCAGGGATGCAAAATAACTTCAACCCTAGCAAAATAAATATACGGACCTCTGTATTTATAAACTCCTCTTATAAACGGCCCTGCGTGACACGTCTTGATGTAAAACATTTACATGAAACATAAACACAGAATGAGATTTAAAGGCTGCTGTGCTGGTGGTTGGGTAAGTTTGGTCTGAGGAAGCGTTGTGGGGGTTTTCAACACTGTAAGGGTAAATTAACATTTTTGGTGAACTTACCTTTTAAGGAGATGCCAAAGTATACAGTGTTTGAGTTTGAGTTACTGTTGAAAACAAAAGGCATATTTCATCCGATACTAAAGGTCCACAAGGACACTGGAGTGTTTCAAAGTGTCCAGCTCTTCTGGGAGTATGGATGTGTTTCTCTTCAAGTGCCAGATAAGCTTGCAACAAATGTCTTCTCACATGTCTCTGTTTATCTTCACAGAGTTTAGAAGAAAAGAGATAGTTCACCCAAAAATAAAAATACTAAACCTCATGTTTTAGCTTCTTTATTCTAATGAACACTGTCAGACAACAGGTCTTCGTAGACCCGCTGTCAGGCGTAACTGGGTTTTCCCAAAAAAAATAAAATGATGGCAATACTCTCAAAGATGTTAAAGTGTAAAAGTGATGTTTATTTTACAGTGCTTAAGAGGTGAATACCAAGCCAACACTATGTACAAAACTAACAAAGAAAGAAAACTGTGAAAAAACAAAGGAAAATATAAATGTATATGTAAATACAAGCCCACTACTTTAGGACAAACAAAGATTTTCTCACGGCACCACACTTGCACGTTAGCTAGCCAGGTAAACTGACCCAGATCATTCTCCGGGGCACCTTCTTATAGGCCAAGCCCCGCCCCCTTTTAGTTGAGACCATAATATACAACAGAGGTGAGTAAACAGATAGTTATGTACTTTTACACAACCCAATTATATATACATTTATCTGTATCAACAAAATATTCATAGGAATCAAAAGGTGATCAAAATAACAAACACAAAAGATGAATAAAAATAATAAACACATAATAAAAATATCTAGTTTAATTATTTTCCCCCTTGCAACAGACAGGATAATGGACGAGCCGGCTTCCGGCTGCTTTACGCCGACACGCCCACCCACAGCGGACCTGGCGCTATTTATCCAGGCCGCTGGTGGCGCTCGGGTTCGACCGGCCAATAATGTAGAAGCAGCGTGGAAGACCGGCAACACAGACGCTAACAAACGCTCATAACAAGGAAGTATAGCCATAACAACAGGACCAAACATCAAACGAAAGACAACGCTAATGTGTGTGTGTGTTAAAGCCAGTGTGAATACGGTTGGGGATGGAAACGGAATGGATATGTATGCGTGTGTGAAGACCAGCATGCTATCGGCGTGCGTGTGCACCCGCCGCCTCAGCAGGAACGGAGAGAATGAGGTATGCAGGGGATGACTGCGTATGTATGTGTGTGTGTGTGTGTGTGTGTGCTGCACGGACCAACGAGCATAGGGACAGGTCACTCTGTCACATCACCTCCCTCCTCTCCAGGCCGCGAACTGACCGGATTCCGGGACAGGTAGTCGGCAATCCTGTTCTGGACCCCAGGTCGATGTCTGATCTTGAACTTGAAGGGTTGCAGGGAAAGGTACCACCTAGTCACCCGAGCGTTGTGATCCTTCATGGTATGGATCCATGTCAAAGCTCGGTGGTCAGTCTCTAGCATGAACTCTCTTCCCAGCAGGTAGTACCGGAGGCTCTCCAATGCCCACTTAATCGCCAGCCCTTCTTTCTCCACGGTAGAGTATCGCCTTTCACGGAGTAACAGTTTCCTGCTCAGAAATGCTATGGGCCTTTCTTCACCCATCTCACCCTGGGCCAGGACTGCTCCAATCCCCACATCTGAAGCATCTACCTGAACTGTGAACTCCTTCTTGAAGTCTGGACTTAGGAGGACGGGACCCGAACACATTTGCTTCTTCAAGGTGGTGAGGGCCAGCTCACAATCCTCAGTCCAGACAATTGGGTTTTTCATATTCTTACAGAGCAGGTTGGTTAACGGGACGGCGGTGGTCGAGAAGTTTGGTATGAATCGTCGATACCATCCCACCAGTCCCAAGAAGGATCGAACCTCCTTCTTCGTCCGTGGTCTTGGGCTTCGTTGGACGGCCTCTACCTTGTCCACCTGTGGCCTCAGTTCACCATTTCCCAGATGGTACCCCAGGTAGTTAGTCTCTGCCTTCGCCCACTCACACTTTGCCACATTCAGGGATAAGCCAGCCTCTTGGATCTTGGTCAGAGTGTCTCTAAGGTGCCGAAGGTGATCCTCCCAAGTTGCACTGTAAATGACCACATCATCCAGGTATGCCGCTGACCACTCTTCACATCCTCTAAGGACTTGATCCATGAGTCGCTGGAATGTTGCCGGCGCCCCATGCAGCCCAAAAGGTAGGACCGTAAAATGATATAGCCCCTGTGGAGTCCGAAATGCCGTATAGGGTCTGGACGCCTCCTCCAGAGGAACTTGCCAGTAACCTTTACACAGATCCAGCGTGGTGATATACCTGGCTTGACCAATCTTCTCCAGCAGGTCTTCGATGCGTGGCATGGGGTAGGCATCAAACCTTGACTGGGCGTTCAGTTTACGAAAGTCAATACAGATACGTAACGTACCATCTTTCTTTGGGACGATCACAATAGGGCTGCTCCACTCGCTCTTCGAGGGTTCAATGACTCCCAAATCTAGCATCGTCCCAATCTCTGCTTGCAGCGGTGCCACCAGCCTCTCAGGAATGCGGTATGGTCGCTGTCGTGAAGGTGTCTGGTTGAGCAGGTGGATCTGGTGTTGTACCAAGCTGGTCCGTCCAGGCCTCTGACGGAACAACGAGGGAAATCGGCTCAGAAGGAGGTACAGCTCAGCCTGTTTGCCCTCTCCCAGATGACGGAGATTAACTTCTGCTGGCTCTCTCACCTTCGGCTCAGGTTGTTCATCCTCCAGATCATCCTCCAGATCATCCTCCAACTCACGAATAAACAATACAGTCTCTGATTTGCTGGGTGCCTCCTTCCACTCCTTAAGTAGGTTGATGTGGTAGGTCTGTACCATCTTACCCTTGTCTGGATGCCGCACTTCGTACGTTACTGGTCCCATTCTACGGACGACACTGTATGGGCCTTGCCACTTCATTAAGAGCTTGTTTGCAGATGTGGGCAGCAGTAACAGTACCTTCTGTCCAGGTTGCAGTTCTCGAGATCTAGCATTCTGGTCATACCATGTCTTTTGTGCTTTCTGTGCCTGTCGGAGGTTCTCTTGGGCCTTCTCTCTGTAGCTTTCCAGGCGGTCCCTCATTTCAAGGACGTACTGGACTATGCCCTTCTCAGACTTCGTCCCATCTCCAGACGTAGCGGCCTCCCATCCTTTTCGTAGGAGATCCAGAGGTCCTTGTACCCGCCAGCCATACAGAAGCTCGAATGGAGAGAAGCCCGTCGAGGCTTGAGGCACCTCCCGGTAGGCAAACAGCAAGAATGGTAGCCATTTATCCCAGTCCTTTCCAGTGTCCGACACAAACTTACGAAGCATGTTCTTTAACGTTTGGTTAAAACGCTCCACTAATCCATCAGTCTGTGGGTGGTATGGGGTTGTCTTTAAGGCAGTAATGCCTAACTGCCGGTGCAGCAACTTCATCAGCCTCGACGTGAAATTAGTCCCTTGATCTGTGAGGATCTCCTCAGGTATCCCCACCCTGGAGAACAACTGGACGAGTGCATTGATGATCTTTGGAGTTGTGATGGAACGAAGAGGGAAGGCCTCTGGATATCTTGTCGCATAGTCACTGATGACCAAGATGTACTGATGCCCCGCACTGCTCCTTTCCAGTGGCCCCACAATGTCCATGGCGATGCGCTGAAAGGGAACAGATATGACAGGCAAAGGGTGTAAGGGTGCCCTACCCCGTTGGCGCACAGCACTGGTCTTTTGGCATGTGTGGCATGTAGTGCAGTATGTTTGTACATCAGTATACATGGAAGGCCAAACAAATCGTGAACTAATGCGTGCATAGGTTTTCTGGAGTGCCATATGCCCTGCCCATGGCACACTGTGACCTAGGTGTAACACAAGGGGACGACAACATGTAGGGACAACCAGACGGGTAGATTCATTATTTTGCATGTACAATATATCATTGACAACAACATATTTTTCCCCACATAAATCAGCTTGTTTCCCCTCTAACACCCTGGTAAACAGGGGTTTCAAAGACTCGTCAGCTTTTTGCAACTCTGCAATGTTCTCTGGGACCTGCCAGTCATGATTTCCCAGACCTTCAGTTTGAATCGTGGGAGCTGGTGTACCCAAACCTTTTTCCAGTCGCCGTTGGCGACGTGACTTTCTGGGGCCTTTAGTCCCGCCCTGCAGCAGACTATGATGTAAGTCAGGCAAGGGCTGCAGACCGGTTTTAACCTGTGCCCGTGTCATTACCGGACAAGCAACATTGACACCATTAGTGACAGATAAACATGGTTCAACAGAATGCAGTAGATCAGTGAGCACTGGTAAGTCTCTCCCTAAAATCATGTCAGCAGGTAAGTTATCTACAATTGCCACATTTAACAGATAAGTTTGGTCCTGCACACATACATTCACCTCAGTTTGGGGATACTGCTTTACATCCCCGTGAACACACTGTACACTGACCAAGTGATCAAAATTAACAAGTGACATATGACATTTCTTAAGCAAAGATAAGGAGCTGCCAGTGTCCAACAAAGCATTCAAACATTGTCCGTTCACAGTCACTTGCACATTCTGGGTTTTGCGCACATTGATTACATTGTCCTCCTCTCTAGGGACATAACAAAATCCAGTCAATTTTGCCTTACGAACTGGACACACTGTTGCCTTGTGACCCAGTTGTTGGCAGTAAAAACACACAAGTTTTTTCTCAGGCGCCCCTCTCTGGGCCTGAGTTGCCTCAAAGTCAATGTTAGGTTCCCCAAACCTATTGGAAGTGTTTTTGACAGTACCTTTAACGGGTTGAGAGCGCTGACTACCACGGTGAGCGTTGAGATACTGCTGCGCCAGCTTGGCAGCATCCAGTCCGGTTGATGGCTCATGTTCCTTGACCCATACCCGAATCTCGTAGGGTAGGACCCGCAGAAACTGCTCTAGGACCACCGTCTCACCAATCAATCTTCTCCTTTGTGTGCAGCTCAGGTCTCACCCAGCGACGGTACAAGTTCTTCAATCGGTTGTAGGTTTCTGTTGGTGATTCTCCAGCTGGAGTCGACATGGCTCGGAACCGCTGGCGGTAAGTCTCCGGCGAAATGTTGAATTTTTCCAACAGCGCCTCCTTCAGCTCGGCATAATCCTCTGCTCGGTCCTCGTCCATAGCCAGGTAGGCTTCGAGCGCTTGCCCAGACAGCAGGGGAACCAGATGATAGCTCCACTCCTCCTCTGGCCATCTCCAGGTCTTAGCGAGCCGCTCAAAGCGATGCAAGAAGCTCTCAATGTCCTCCCCTTGCTGGAAGACGGGCAGCTTCGGCTCTGTCCGCGGCGTTGACTGGTGGTGGTGCCCCATGTCAATTCGTGAGTCTTGGTCTACCTGACGAGCTGTGCCTCTCCGCCGAGCTGGTGTAGGAAGCTCCATACGTGGACTGTCGTCCTCAGTTGACGACTCCGCCGGCCGGACAGCTTGTAGAATCGACTCTCGCAGACTCTGTATCTCCTTTACATAACGTTCCTCCCTCTGCTCCTGTGCGCTTAGGAAGTCACGTATCACGGAATACATCTCACCTTTAGATGTCGCCGCAGGTGACTCGGGTCGTTGGGGCGATGCCACCTTGGGTCGCACTGGGGAAAGCTCTCTCTCCTCCTCTGTAGAGTCAGCTGTGTCCCAGGCCACATCAGACTTAGCCATAGCCTTGCTCTGTGAGCGAAGCCCCACTCTAGGTTTTCTACCTCTGATTGCAGACTTGCGAGTAGCCATCCCACTTCTGACACCAAATGTCAGACAACAGGTCTTCGTAGACCCGCTGTCAGGCGTAACTGGGTTTTCCCAAAAAAAATAAAATGATGGCAATACTCTCAAAGATGTTAAAGTGTAAAAGTGATGTTTATTTTACAGTGCTTAAGAGGTGAATACCAAGCCAACACTATGTACAAAACTAACAAAGAAAGAAAACTGTGAAAAAACAAAGGAAAATATAAATGTATATGTAAATACAAGCCCACTACTTTAGGACAAACAAAGATTTTCTCACGGCACCACACTTGCACGTTAGCTAGCCAGGTAAACTGACCCAGATCATTCTCCGGGGCACCTTCTTATAGGCCAAGCCCCGCCCCCTTTTAGTTGAGACCATAATATACAACAGAGGTGAGTAAACAGATAGTTATGTACTTTTACACAACCCAATTATATATACATTTATCTGTATCAACAAAATATTCATAGGAATCAAAAGGTGATCAAAATAACAAACACAAAAGATGAATAAAAATAATAAACACATAATAAAAATATCTAGTTTAATTATTTTCCCCCTTGCAACAGACAGGATAATGGACGAGCCGGCTTCCGGCTGCTTTACGCCGACACGCCCACCCACAGCGGACCTGGCGCTATTTATCCAGGCCGCTGGTGGCGCTCGGGTTCGACCGGCCAATAATGTAGAAGCAGCGTGGAAGACCGGCAACACAGACGCTAACAAACGCTCATAACAAGGAAGTATAGCCATAACAACAGGACCAAACATCAAACGAAAGACAACGCTAATGTGTGTGTGTGTTAAAGCCAGTGTGAATACGGTTGGGGATGGAAACGGAATGGATATGTATGCGTGTGTGAAGACCAGCATGCTATCGGCGTGCGTGTGCACCCGCCGCCTCAGCAGGAACGGAGAGAATGAGGTATGCAGGGGATGACTGCGTATGTATGTGTGTGTGTGTGTGTGTGTGCTGCACGGACCAACGAGCATAGGGACAGGTCTCTCTGTCACAAACACAAAAGAAGATATTTTGATAAACGATAAACAGCACACAGTTTTTTATTGTACTATGGAGGTCAATGGGTAAAATCCACTTGCTTACCATCATTTATCAAAAAATCTTCAAGTTCAACAGAATAAAGAAACTCATACAGATTTAAAACACTTTGTGTGAATTATCCATTTAAATAAATCAGGTTATTTAATGCATCAACATTTGTTGAAAATAGATATTAGCTTATTAAATTATTTTAAAATAAAAAATAACCCTATATCATAGACCACTACTCTAAAGTCTTTAGGTAGGTAAACACAAAGTTGCACAGGTTTTGAGCATCGTCCAACTTCACTAGTCACTGCCTCCTTTTTCCAGCCGAATCAGCATTGGGACTCCGAGTAAGATCGTTCTGACTGGCTGTTTGACTTAGCCAACCATTGGACAGCAGTGACAAAGTAAGTCAAAGCAGAAACACACTGAATGCTAATCCCCTTTTTTTCATCTGGTAAATACTTAAATAGTCTAAAACCCCATTCACACAGACCTTTGGTCCCAAAAAATACCCGTAAAATTGCCAGACAAGCTTCGGTGTGAACGCAAACACGTCCCGTAAATCTTCTAGGATTGTGCCGGAAAGAAGACCTAGTAAGATACCCGATTGACGTACTTATATGTCAAAATTATTTCATATGAACCAAGAGAAATCATTACCGTCTACAGCCGTGAGAGTCGGCTCTATGCTGCTCCTGTATTTATGTAATTCAATGGATTCAGTGATGTGAAATGACTTTGGGACCTTTTTGAACTTGATTTAGCTTGTCGTGTTAATTTAGCATATTCAGCCCTTCAGGTATGTTCTGTATGCTATTGTGTGTCGTGTAAATAACTGTTTATGTTACGTTAACACGTACAGACACCTATTCAGCCTGCCGTTCTGTCTGCTATTGTTTAGTTGAATAACTTGCCTTTCCAGATTAAATGTCTGTTCTTTGGCTTGGATTCTGTGAAATCATTTTCTAAATAAACGCGATGTATACCACTGCAACTTTTTTTCCTCTTTAAAACGCATTTTTGACTGATGCGACTTATACTCTGGAGCGACTTATAGTCTGGAAAATACGGTTTGTGTGACCTGTTCTGGCACAATGAGTCGCAATCCGTCTAAATTTGAGCTACAGGCGAAAAAAGTATAAATATCGATTTTGGTCGAAATTGAGATTTTCATAAAAAAGGACATTAAGCCTTCGTCTAACGATCTCAATGCTCTAAATAGTCATTAAACATCTAAAATGATCTTTATTTGTATGTTTTCTGAGAGGTGTACAGTCTTAAATGCTTAATCTAATACAAAGATGCATCTCTGTCCATATGCGCCTATGATATTTCGGTTTTAGTTTGAAAACATACAGAAATTAGAAAATAGAATACAGGAGGTGTTAAAATGATTATTAAGGGAGATAAAGTTTAGGACTTGATTGATGTTTAAAGAGTTTTAAGAGCGATAAGACATAAAAAAAAACAATCTTGCTCGATCAGAAGCATGCACACAGATGTGCGAGCCCGATATATAGACATCTACACAGAATTACAGTTTTACAAATATCTGTTTGGACAAGAATTCATGCAAATATGATCTGTTATGTCTTAAGTGAATGTTTGGTTAACTGTTGGGGGGGTATTTGATGTGTAAGATTATATTAGATCCTTCCATTACAGTAGATCTTAAAACTGTCTGTCTCAATGTCAATCAAACAATAAAAGAAAGAAAAAAGTTAAACACATATTGATATTGTTTTTGACTTTGTGTGTGCTATATCTATTAGTTTTACCGTGATTTTAAGGTATGGATGCGGTGATTTTGCTTTTGAACCCTCAAAAATCTATTTTTCTCAAAATTGACCTTGCTGACTCTGTCAACTTTAAACAGGTGTAGCTCTGCCATTTTTTGTCAGATTTCAACAAATCATACATCATTTTGAAGTTTTTTAATAGCGTCAAAATATAAATAACTTATTTTTGAAAATGTTTTCAATCCGACTCATTTCACGCAGGTGGAGAACGAGCATGCTACTTGGCCATCTTTGGACCCAGACGCAGCCAAAACACAGCCAATGTGAGCTGACCCCACTGTCTGCTTTTCCTGGTGTTACTTTTTGGTGTCAATTTGGTATCTCTTTACCTTAGTGCTTAACACCCTGGTAACCACTCAGACACCCAAAATCAATCTTGAAACTTTAAAACAATTTTAAACCTACCAGCATTAAAGTTCGACTCAGTGACGTTTAATTTTTTGGATGCTTTCACTGTTTTCTTGTAAGCATTGTGTTTAGAGACATGACAGAACACAAGGATGGATCAGCAAAGACACAAACAATACACCACACACGCTCAACTACAAACATCACGCCAACCAAAGGGGATGTAGACACCTCGTCCGTGCATTTAACAATAGACGCCGTTCCCGGCAATGCTGCGTCACTTTGTGTCTGCGTATTCTGCAGTGGGAGGAACCACCAAAAAAAAACACAAACAAAAGTGTAGACTGCGTATAAATGAATGAGTGTGTCCCTCATTATGTGACTATACAATTCGTATCATGAAGGTCAGAGTCAGTTCATGGGGAACCAAATCACTTGATGTCCTTCTGGATCATTTGATTACTCTCAGAGGAGTTAAGGGCTTTTAATAAAAGATCTCCTGTTTTCTGTTGTCAAGCAAGACCCAGTTCCCCAGATGTGTGCTCTTTGTTTGGACCAGAATGAAATCAAGACATTGATTTCCCACCAAACAAATATCAAACATGCATTTCTGATAAGCTTGATAATCAAGGCACAATTAATGTTCTTTAGGTGACAATTACAACGAATACAGACATGGAAATTAGTGTGGAAAAATGACTATGATATAATCTAACCATTCACAATCTAGTCCATTATTAACTTCGTCTGCTCGAGAGTCTATTTGGGTCACTTTTTAATAAAAGAAACATCATATACTTTGTTTTAATCAATAAATATTCTGGATGGGCAAAAAAGGCAAGTTTTTGCCAAGTTCCTATGAAAGTCTATAGCACTTATTTGGTTCAGCTATCGTATCATTGTCCAGGTAAAAAATCTGAGTACTTACAGATCAATCTATTCAGCTAAAGATTATTTTTTGTTTAAAGGCTCATTCATTTGTTTAGCTGTCTTGTAAATGAGATATTTTAATAAAATACTCTGTTTTGAGAAATCTCTAATAACTCAAAGTCGAAATAGTCCTGGAAGATATCAATAAGTTTAGCTGACAAAAGCAACTTTATTTCTACATTGGGTTTATGAAGCCAGATAAAATGTTGGCTAGACTGATAAAATGCGTAATTTATTAAAGATTAGAAAAACCATTGTCAACTTTAAACAAAAGCTGAATTGTGCTGAGATAACAGTATCTATAGTAGGACAGGTGCAGTATTTTCTCTTACAGGTATCTCATGTGAACTGATCTCAGCGGGCTCAAAAACATGAGCCTAACCCACTGATCTATATAAATGATTGGATTGCGCATAGAACGCTTGACGTAACCGAGTGACGTGAAGCCAGCGCAGAGTTCGAGCCGCCATCTTGGTATACCCAACCGGCAGAGAGCGCCATTGACTTCCATTCAAAATTATGATCAAAATTTACCCCCTTTACAGCGTATAAGTTACATAAGGTTAATTTTTAGGATATGTGTACGTTAATTATTTGTTAATTCTGGTGTTTTTTGCAATGTTTATGTTTTAATCGGGCAGGATAATGGATTTAGAAAAAGTTTGGGTATACCAACATGGCGGCGCGGTGGCTTCACAAGTGTGACGTCATGCGCAATCCAGTCATTTATATAGATCAGTGGCTTAACCCAACAGAACTACAGAGATTTTACTCTCTGATATAAACCTTAAGGTACATAACCCTCATACAAATCATGTTCAGATCTGATAATTATGCCATTAAGAGACTCCAAATATTATTATAGGTTATATTAACATTACATTATATTTTATGCATTCACTTATTTTAACTCAACATATTTATTTTAACCCATTGTAAAGTCAAATATAGACATTGTCTGGGTATATTTAATCCAACATGGGTTTGTCCTTTTTTTTTTACAAAATGCTGGGTTGAAATAGTTTCATATATGCATTTAATGAATTACGTAAACATTGATTATGAAATTTACACTGTAAAAAAATTTACACAAATTATGTTAAACAATTTCAAATTGATTTTATAAGTTTTGTAAACTTTAAGTCAAAATAATATCATAGGTTGATTGACTTGCAAAACCAAATAACTTCTTGCTGCATTTTTTATAGTAATAAAAACAGACAAAAGCAAGTAAACCAAGAATTAAAATTGATCTCATAACTCAGTACTCATGACTACTATAGTAATAAAAATCTAATTTTCTCTCCTAAACTTTCTTTTTATGTCTGTTATTCTTTCCTCAGGCCACGTTCCAGACTCATTTTCTGAGGTTTATTTATTCATTGTTTGTTTCATTCTGTTCCTCTCTATGTGATGAGCAAATCTCCCAGCCTGCCGATTAACCCCTGACCCACTGAACCCTGCCCACCATCACCTAACGTCTCTCTCTTCACCTGCCAGGTCATCAGCAGGAAGAGGAAGAGGAAGTTGAATTGTACAGACCTGCTTTACTCGTATCATCATCATCCACGAGTATACACAGAGAATCTGTTCACAGGTCACAGATCCAGAGTTTACTGATGATCTCATTATACAAGACAATACCGCCACCAGATTTTGTGTATTGTAAATTCCAGCACGTGACATTGTTCAGGTTTTTGCTGAGATTGTTGTGAGTTTGATACAGCTGGTATATAAAGGTCTGGGAACATCAGCGATAGGTCATTTGTGCAGCTGAGAAAATGATGTGCCAGAAATAAATCGTGTTTCATTCTCAGGATCCTGAAGGGTTTGTATAGGGATATACATTTCAATAGGAACCAAAACTTTAAAAATGACAGAAAAAAATGTAAAAATCTATTTATATGTCTACATTGACATACAGTATGGTGCCTAAAGATGCATCAACTATCTTGGAAGAAACATCAATCCATTCTCCAAACTCTCTCTCTCTCTCTCTCTCTCTCTCTCTGCGTCATTTTGCTACAGGTAAACAAGAATAAACAGGTTAACAAACACACTCAATGGTTTAACAATAGGGGTTAAAGTCCATGTTTCACATTTTGTTATTATTATGGCCATTGTAGTGCAAAAATGTTTATTTTCAACGGCGCCTGTCGTGAGCAAATTTCCCCATGTTTTGACGCTTTCCGCAAGTCTCCTATTGTAAAATGAACTAGACACTTGCGACTGCCATGTACCATGTGAAACGCCCATTACACATTTGCATATGTGACCTGTGCTGCCAAAATGAGTCGAAATTAGCAAATTTTCAAAAATTAGTTATTTATATTTTGACATTCTTTATTTAAAAAAACTTTAAAACGCTGTATGATTTGTTAGAATCTGACAAAAAAATAGCAAAGCTACACCTGTTTGAAGTTGACAAAGTCAGCAAAATAAATTTTAGGAAAAATCGAGTTAAATATTTTTGAGGGTTTAAAAGCAAAATCACTGCATCCATACCTTAAAAAATGTTTTTCTTTCTTGTATTCTTTGATTGACGTTGAGACAGACAGCTTTTAGATCTCCTGTAATGCAAGGATCTAATATCATGTTGCACATCAGATATTTATATTAAAGAATCCCTTTAAATATATCATGTAATCTATGTCTTGAGGTGTGGTAACCGTAGTATAAGCGGAATAATTTACTCCGGGCCGGTGAATTATTGAAAAATAATCGGGTGTGCATTATTTTTCTAATAATTCAACGGCCCATCGTCAATTATTCCTTACATATAGGAATTTACTAAAATTTCAGACAAACTGGTCAAACTTAACTTACACTTCTTATATAACTTCATCTGATCAAAAGGAGAGACAAGACAAAGAAAAATCTTCTGGATCTTAAGTTGCACTTTTAAAGTGTATGAAACTAAATGAAGATCTTAATTATGTTGCATTTAAGCATCAACTCTTCTTCCTCCATGATGAATTACATTTGAAGGAGTACACGCTAAAAAAATGCTGGGTTATTTTCGACCAGTGATTGGGACAAAAGGGGAAAAAGTCATCCGTTGGGTTAAACAACCCAGCGTTGGTTAAATTACAACGCAATTGTTGGGTTCGTCCTTTTTTGACATGAGGAGCGTGAATTATTGCTAGCTTTTTCTCAGTAGATTTCAGCAGATGTTTACATTATCTCTCAATTGAATCTTGGAGAAAAGAGAAACAATAGAGATTTCATGTATGTCCTCTATAATTTCTCACTAAAGTTTCCTCCAGTAGAACATCTAAAGTTAAGAAGTATTTTCCTCCCTCAGCATTATAAAGACAGAATGAAGGGATGTCCTTTCCTGCAGATGTGGCCCGCATCAAAGTCAAGAGTGTCAAATAATGTTGACAGGCCTTTTCATGAACTTGATACGGCTCTTGACGCTTCTGTCAGTTTCACTTTTCGTTTTTCAGCGAGTCTCTGTTTGAGAAACGGGGAGGTTTTGTTTGGTTCGTTCTAAAGCTGGCGGTGAGAGATGAATTTGTTCGAGTCTCTCTCTTAATTAGCATACTTCTGTTTAATCACACCGTCTTATTCATTATTCATCACCACAGTGATATGAATTATTCAACAGTCAGAGAAAGAAGAGGAATGTGAGGGTTTCTCTCATCCTCAGCATGAAGCTTCAGCTCGCCTTTCAATGTCAAACCATCATTATTAATCCTCTTATATTCTTCATTTGCTCTCTTTCGCTTTGAAAACCCAAATTTGCAATAAGACATGCTGAAATGTATGTAGTTTTACATTAATACGTTTATGAAAATAATGCATACTAATTTTAAATAATAAATGCATTAATAATGCACTCATGTCTAACGTCTAAACGTCTGATAAAATTTAAAATTTTAAACAAAAATTTAGACATAGATTTTTTTCTAAAAGCATGAATCCTTCAATTTTTTAGAAAACACGTTGAAATTGAAAAATGAGCTTATTTTAACTACGCAACTGAAACTTTTCTGCTATGGTGCCACAAGAAGAGATGCAAGTAAATGTTGCCCAAACATCACCAGAGACCTCCAGCACTTCACAAAGTACTACGGTTATACTCTATTAGATGTGCTTTTCATCAACTGGGATGCATTTGCATAAACCACCCACACACAGACACACAGACACACATTGATGTGAAGTTAATGATGTAAGGTTGAAGCTGGTAGGAGGCGACGTCCCACTATAAACTCATGCTGTTTCTGTGCACCACAGCTGGGATGAGACGCAGAATCGCTTACATGAACTGGTTTAAACCTTTTTTGGTTGTACACTAATTTATGCTATTTATACACATACAAGGAAGAATGCAATGAAACCAAACAAAAAAAACTTTTCTTCTGTATTTTTGTTGCTTTTGTAAACTTTTTCATTGAAGCATTTCACCAGCATCTGACCTCGATACAAACTGGCAGAGGTAAATGACTTCACGGGTGGTGTGAGACAGTATTCAGAAATCGCTCGTTTTACTTTTCTAAACATTTGTTTTGGGAAACCTTGTGGAGTCATTTTCTGCCTGCGTAATGCAATCTCTCTAGTTGTGGATCATTCAGTCCCTCTGGATAGAAAACATAAACATGGTGGATGATGGTGTATGCAAAATGAGTACAAAAAGGCGAGATGGAGAAAAATGATCATTCAGATTGTTCACTCGTACGCACACACACACACACACACACACACACACACAAGGAAACCCACATGCATGCCCACACACACACACACACACACACACACACACACACACACACACACACACACACACACACGCACACACACACAAGGAAACCCACATGCATGCCCACACACGCACACACTGCATTTGACAGCATCCCTACAGTTTTATCATGCAGCTGTAATGAGCTTCAAAACCAAAATAAAAACCATCTCAGATGCCTCATGTAAGCACGGCGTGTGTATCAAATCTCATAGTTTTTTCTGTGTGTGGGATTTGTTTCAGGGTTTATTAATATAAGCGAGGATAGATAAGAGGTTAGTCGTGAATTAAATGGCTCATGTTTTATTTATCAGACATTTTCTAGCTGGATTTTAAACATCAAAATACTTTTTATTAAACTAGAAATAATTTTCACAGTTTAATTTCCTTTCTATTCTTGTAGGGAAACACTCGAATAGCTTTCATTATAGGTATAATATCAGTCAAAATCTGTGATTTGGGTTTCACTTTCACCCTAAACCGCCATCAGAGGAACATGTTGTTATGTCTTACACGTTTTCTCTTTGCATTTGTAAAATAATGCAGTTCGAGTTTAGTCTTATACAAAAAATGGAATATATGCAAAAAGTATATAATATATATTATTTAAAGGGGCCATGGCATGAAAATCTGACTTTTTCCATGTCTATGTGCTATAATTGGGTTCCCAGTGCTTCTATCAACTTAGAAATTGTGAAAAAGATCAACCCAGTAACTTAGTTTTGGTAAACCATTCTCTGCAAGCACGTGAAAGAGTAGGTCATGGAAATTTTTCTCTCCTTATGATGTCATAAGGAGCTCTTATTATAATACCGCCCCTTAATCTGCACTATCCAATCATGGCACTGCCATTTAGTGCAGAAAGAAAGAAAAAGAAAATAATTCACAGCACAATTGAGTTTCAATTGCAACAAACCACAATCATTATGATCAGTGTTTGAATTTCATCAGCTCATTTGCATTTTAAAGGACACACCAAAAACGGCACATTTTTGCACACACCTACAACGTGGCAATTTTAACACGCTTTATTACACAGCTCTCTGGAATGCTTGATTCTGATTGGTCAGTTGATACATTTGCAGGTTCGTTCTTTTCAAATAATAACCGCTCCAAAATAATAACGCATAGCCGGACTACTTGCACGAGTAAAATCGCTCCGCGCCAATAAAGATCAATAAAGATTACTGTCTGTTTGGCGCCATCTTGTGACAAACACTCGACAACCACGACAAGACACAGAGAGCTTACTGAGACTGAACTTGACAAAATAGAGCATGACAGCTACGAAGCCAACTAACATACAAAAAAATACAGAATGGGCATTAAAACTTCTCAAAGACTGGTTAAAGAGAAAAAAATTGAGACAGACAAGTATGAAGCAGAGGATCTTAATAAGGTATTACGATCATTTTATGCATCTGTGCAAAGTTTCGCGGAAGGATAAAAATGTTAATTTAAAACAAATATGCCAATAAAATGTTTCAAATTCATATTCATGTCCAGTTTTTTTTCTTATGTGGCAAGTAGCCGTGTAATAAGCGGGATAATGTAGAGGCAGCCGGTAGTTATTGGGAAATAAGCCCCTTCAGTGTGATACAAGACCCTCCGCTTCGCGTCGGGTCCTGATCACACTGTCGGGGCTTATTTCCCAATAACTACCGGCTGCCTCTACATTATCCCTTATATAATAAATGATCTATGGGGTATTTTGAGCTAAAACTTCGCATGTGTTCTCTGGGGACACCAAATATTTATTTGACATCTTAAAAAAATATTTTGATATGTCCCCTTTAAAAAATGTACTGTACAGCTTGCTGTGTGTAGATTTTTAGCGGCCTCTAGTGGTGAAATTGTGAATTGCAACCAGAGGCTCAGTCCACAGCTCAACCCCCCCTCGAAATGCATAGAGAAGCTACAGTAGCCGTCACAGGACAAACATGTCGTCGTCTAAGACAGCGTAGTGCACGAAACATGACGATGACTTCCATTTAGGACCCACGGTGTATGTAGATAAACGACTGATTCTAAGGTAATAAAAACAATACAGCTCATTTGTGTATCATATTGCATTTCTGTCAAGATATTCTTCTAACAGTCCCACATTGCACATTTAAAATATACATTACAAAATGTAAAAAAATTAGAGTCAAAGTGTTTGTCAATGTTCACCAGCATACACTGTAAATAATTTTCATTGTTTTCACAGTTTTTTACTGTTTAAGTTGTTTACAGCTTGTTACTGTAGATTTGTTGTTTCCACAGTATTTTAATGTATTTTCAACAGTTTTTTTTACTGCATAAGCTTTGTACAGTAGGCTACTGTAGTTTTCCAATGCATTATGGGAAATATTACTCTAAATACAGTATTACCAACCAACTGCAAAACACAATGACAAACGGCCATTTATATCTTAAATGCTTTATTTTTTGTGAGATATTTGGTTTAATGTCCGTTTTCACATCAGATGCTCGGTGTGTTCCTTTAACATAATACATAGACTACAGACATGGACTGAAAGCTGAAAGTCTTTTTAAATGGATGGGGTATTAAAAGAGTGGCATGATTGCAGAGAATGAAGATATGGATGAGTTGTTGGCACAGTACAGGTGGCACTATGATGTCTTTAGTAGATTTTGTTTCCTGCACCTACACACACAATCTGCCACCAGCTGGAGGTTCTGTCTCCTGCTGATACACTTGGCTGGATTTTCACTGAGCAAAAATTTAATCAGTATATTACAGTACAGGTATAAAGAAAAATCTTCCAGCTCAGACTGAGATATCCTGGATTACCAGACTGAGGAGGAATCAGCTTGTTTGCAACACTATCTCATGGCAATTCGTAAGCATTTTATGAGGTGACTAATTTGTGTTAAAAATTCCTTTTATAAATTAATAAAGTTTGAAAAGCTGAAATTTAAAATATTAAGGGACTGTAAGAAAAGTCTGAGGAGGTTTTACGTTATTAACTCGGAGTGTTATGTAAAATATAAATCTCATAAGACAGATAAGATCGTTTTAAATGTCAATTATTATAGTCAAAAATTAATGTTTATTTATATTTTGTAAAGATCAAGTATAAAACATAGTCAATCTCTGTAAGTTAAACATATTTTAATGTTTTACAGGTGAGTTTTGACAATTATAACCTGATGGGACCATCAGAAATGAAATAACCCTGCATTATCTCTCTCCACCACAAAAATCAATAATCATTTAAGACCGGGAGAAAATTTAAATCTTGTAGGTTTTAAATGAAGCTGTTGATATCTGCTGACCATAAACAGATGGTAGACATAAAACCTTTAGCATAAAACTTTTAAATCATCCCTTTTCTTGCGAGACAGGATGCAGTGTATGATATGTACATTTGTAAATCAAAGCGCCATTGTTTGGTGCAGTTAGCCGCATTACAGAAACTTTTCTGTGAATTTTGACATCGTCTCTGCCCCTCTCAAATGCACAAACATGCATTTACACATGTTTACACATTTCTGTCAAACCGACTGAATTTAATTCGATTGCAGGTTACGACAATACAGTTTACATGCACCCTAAACATTGCAATCTGATTAAAATGTTGGTTTGCATGTAAATTACATATAATCCGAACATCTGCGCCAGTGCATAGCCAGGGTTGCCAGATTTCCAAATCAAAATCAGCCCAATGGACATTCAATACTAGCCCAAAAGAATCTCAATGATTATTCACAGCCCAAATACCAATAACTAATCAATGAAATCCTTCAATCTTTAACCCACAGAAAGAAAATCAATTCGCTGAAACTGTTTAAAACTGTGTTTCCCAACTCATTCCTACGTGGCACCCAAATCTGAACTTCGCTAAAAAGCAGAGGACTTGGCAACGCAGTGCACAGCATCTCTCGTTGAGGTCACGCTTTATCTCTGGATATATGTACAAATTCAAAATTAAGTTGGAGAAAGTTGTTCTTAAGACATTTTCAGATACAGTATAGGCCATGACATTACAAACAGACTATTTGGTCGCAAGTAAACGTACCTAATGAGATTTTCTTATCAAACTTTTTTGCGTTCTTTGCTTTTTTGTAAAAGTTGAAAATAAAATCACAAAGCAGTAAGAGCATAAAGTAAGGCCATAAAAGCATACAGTGCAGGGGATAAGATTTGTGCTGACTCCCGCGTGAATGTGTTTGAATGCAAATTAAATGAGGTTTTATATGGATTACCTCCATTTGCACCAGAACACATTTATATGTAAATGAGAAAATAAAGAATCTGCAATGTGTCTTCAGCATTGCTTATAAACAAACGATAATTTACACAACCAAGATCCTATCCTTTACTTTGATTATGAAAGCATTTGAATAAATAACATTTAGCAGAGAAGAAGAATTATTTAAAGTAACATTCACATTATAAGGGCTGTAGATATAATGGTGAAGAAGAGTGTGGGATTCATTTTAGGAGCCCAAAACTATTTAATTAAAATTGACATAAAGAGCCAAGAGCAACAGAGATTCAGGAGGTCCAGAATTCCTATATAAGACTCTTCATAATGAAAGAGAGTCTGCTGGGAAACAGACAGGATATTAATTTTGTATTTGTGTAACATGATGACTGATTTTAACTGTTTATTTAGTTATTCAATAGATGTGACCTCACCGAGGACACAAACACAGGGAGACTCTGTAATTGCTTTAGAGAGATCTTTATTTCAGACCCAGGAGGGTCCATATACAGTAAAAATACAAAATAACAATATATACATATACAAAAGCATTCCGATAATACAATACAAAAACATACCCTTCCACAACATACATTATCTACTATACAGACATGTTCGCCAATGTCTCCAGAGTCTGGACGAAAATCTGACAGTACTAAGTACAGGGTTAGTCAAAACAGCAATAACATCATTCTCGATCTCAGATACCCTACACATAAAACCATACATCAGATTACGTAGAAGTGCAGGACAGGTAGGTACCCCGACATTGACAAACATATGACTAGCACTGGAGCTTCTTGGAGCTCTCAATAGCATCCTCATGCTGTCATTATAAGCCACTGTAAGTTGTCTGATACTGCCTTGCTTATATCGACACCACAAATGAGCAGTATACAGAGGTGTACAATACGCTTTAAAAAGTGAAACCTTCACAGGTACAGAGCACATACTGAACTTGCGACACAGCATGTTTGCTTGTACATACAGCTTCCTGCGCTGCCTATATATGTCTTTATCATCCGACAGATCATTTACAATAATATGACCCAAGTATGTTATATCTGTGCACTCCCCAAGTGCATTGCCAGACAGATAAAAGTCAGGAAATATCAACTGTCTATCCTCTCTACTTCTAATAATCATGATTTTACTCTTCTTTGCATTATATTTTATATCAAATTCAACACCATATTGTGTGCATATTCTTAAAAGCTGTTGTAGACCAGCACTATATGGGCTAAAAATGACCAAGTCATCAGCATACATAAGATGATTGATTAATGTATCACCAACTCTACAACCTGTACCACATGCATTCAGGCTTACAGACAAGTCATTCATATACATATTAAAAAGAAAAGGTGACAAGATTCCACCCTGGCGAACACCATTAGTCACTTTAAATTCATCAGTTGTTATGGTCCCCCATCTCACACTCATTGTCTGATGGGAGTACCAATATACCAAAATTCTGATTAAAAAACCAGGTACCCCATTATTACACATTTTTAAAAACAATTTCTCATGATTAACACGATCAAATGCTTTAGAAGCATCAATAAAACACAAGAACATTGTTGAATTCTGTCTATTATACATATCTAAAATCTCCTTTAGTGCAAAGATACATAAGTCAGTGCCATGCTTTCTTTTAAAACCAAATTGGTTATCAGTATTATGGACATACCTTTCAAGTCTACTCAAGATAACTGTCTCCATCACTTTAGACATAACACTGGCCAAAGCTATTGGCCTGTAATTATCTGAGTTGTTCAGCTTCCCCACTTTATCTTTAATAACAGGTACTAGCACAACCGAGAGCATAGAACCAGGTAACTCTCCATGAACAAAAAAACCAGAATAGCACATTGCCAACAGAGGACTCAGTTTCTTACTGGCAAGTTTGAGATGTTCCGCTGTAATGTTATCTAGGCCACAGGTCTTGCTATCTTTTAATTTTAACATTGCTTCATTAAGTTCAGCTGTAGTTATCACAACATCATCATTATACTCCACATTATCCACTGTAAGCACATTACTTTTAACACAGTTTAACAGTTCACAATAATGTTTCCGCCATAACTGTGAAATTTCATAAGAACCACTCACACCATCTATATTAGCTGGAAGAGAAGCTTTGCAATTGTTGATAGCTTTTATTTCTTTCCAAAAGTCATTAAAATTATTTTTTTGCAGCTTCCATGCCAGTGAATCAGCCCTCATAGTATTTTCATTTCGTTTAATATATCGAAGTGCACCTTTAAATTTAGCATTAGTGCGTTTCTTATTATCAAATAAGGGGCCATGCCTACTCTTACCTGACTCAGCCCATTTCAAAAAAGCATTTCGGGCCTCCAAATGGAGCTCTTCTACATGATCCTTCCAGCCAGGCTTAGCATTGCCTACTTTTGTCCCAGATTTATTTAGAGCCTGACTTGAAGTGACAATAGAATCCACAATTGTATCATACAGGAAGCTTAAATCCTTACAATGTTGTATATTCTTACAATTCATATCCCTACATAATAAGGCATCTTTTGGGACCATTATACTACCTAACAAAGCATCAGTCCGTTTGACATATTCATTCAGATCTTTCTTAGAAAGTTTTGACCAATTTAATTGTCCAACAGGGGGCGATCTACTTTGTGAAATAAATAATACACTCAAATATATATATATATATATATATATATATATATATATATATATATATATATATATATATATATATATATATAGTATAACACTGCACACTACATGTTGAGTTCAGTCCTTAATGTATTGAGCATAAACTACTGAAACTTACCTTCAATTCATATTCAGACATTCAGTCTCAGTCTGTCTGCAGTACCAGCATATAACCACCAGGAGCGCTGAAGAGGGCGCCCATAATCACACAGATCGATAATGGTGTAGTTTGTCTGTCAAAATATAATAATAAACAAAACGTTACTTAAACATTCAATGCATGGACACCGCTATATATTTTAAGAAAAAGCTTTTGATAAGACCTGATAAAGTGTGGCCAAATCTTTCATATTAAATACTTGTGATATGGCAAAACACAAGTTGTGTTCGAGTAAGTTACGTTAGTTTATAGCAGTGACGTTTTCGTTACACTGACTCGTTTGTTAAGTGGGTGCATTTGCTAAAACAAAGTTTAACAATTTATGTGTTTGTTTATGAAAGCCTTGACAAAAGTATAGATTTACCTGTTTAAATTAGACTGATTAAGTGATAATGCCACGGACGTAATCCACTTGCGGTCAACATTTCTCTTGCGCATGCGCACAGGACGCAATATAATTTAAATGCGCAGCTAAAAGACTTTTAAGTCATATATTTATATTTACCCGTGTTTTACATATAAAATATAAAAATATAGAGTTTTACATTAATCTACTGTTGTTTTATTACGTCATATGCGTTATATGAGTAGTAGTTGCCCATAGGGCATTTCTTTGGCCAACAATATGTTTTGAATTATGCCAAATACCTTTTGTAGGAAGTAAAGCTTAATGAAATATATTTTTAAATTTGAAAATATATTTAGTTTTAACCTTCATATATTTACATATATTAAAAAATTTATTTCAGGGGCAACAAATACATCTCTAATTTTACGACCCATATGGCAAAAATATATTTTTCCAGGCCAAAATATAAAAGTTTGTATAAAATAAGATGTGAATATAAATGCTTGAAAATATATTTCTTTTAAAATATATTTCAAAATATACAAAAAATGGCCAAAAAATATATTGGTAAAAATACATTTTTGTAAACATATTTCAAAATATATTTCAGTTAACGCATTTAATTTTTATTTGTATATTATGAAATATATTTGAAATTATATTTTTTCTGTATGGGTAAAAAAAGATTTTAAAGACTTATTGATGTTTTTTATACTATTCTTGGTTTGACTTTGATGTTTATTTTATTCATGTTTTATTTATTTATTTTTGTATTTTTTAAGAGAACTATATTTTTTTAAATAAATACCAAACTTTGCAATATCAGAATCAACCAATCAATCATTTACAATGAATTAAAATACATAATAACCACAACCCCAAACATATAAATCTATATTTATTAGAATCATTACCATTACTATCATTACTGTTTGTTAGCTGTCCTTACTTCAACCACCGCTAGATGTCACTATAACACAATCTCTTGTCATCTCATGCATGTTTTCTCACATTTGTTACTGTACATTTATAGGGTTAGGGTTGTAGTCCTGGTCAGTGTCATTATTAAGTTTATGGACAGAGCAGGTTTTACTCCAAAGCACGGCAACTAAAGATCACCAGTGTCTATACCTGAAATACTGAGCTTGAACCAAACCGCTAACACTAATTCATGCAGATCATATGAAATTATAACCACCACCACTTTGTGCACCTATCAAAGACCTATAAAACTTTAAATAAGATCCACGTCAAACTTGACTGGACTGGACTTTCATGTATATGTTACATAAAGGAGATGACAGAAAAATGTTGGTCATATGATTGTCCTTAATGATTAAGCATGTGATAGATGTGTAAGCACTGATAGTTTGATGTCACCTGCTAACAGTGATGTTATCAGTGCTGTGGGCGTGGCCAAAGACTTAATCCTGTTGATTGACAGATATGTTAGAATAAAAGATCTAACTTTCACAAGATCACATTTTATTCATTGTCTTTGCTGGAGTCACAGGACGCTCACAATGAAGTGTTTGAATTCATTTTATCTTCTGACATTTATTCTGCATTTATCCAGCAGTGCAGGTGAGTCCAATGAGTTTGCATTCATTTATTCATTGTTCATTTATTCAAAAGTTTAATGTAGTGACGCTTTGGATATAATATATTAAAAGGTTATTTGGATATTTCATATAAAACAACACTGCTCACATGAAGTCAACATGAATTTATCCCAGCGTTATACTGAATATTTTTAGTGTTTAGTACCCAAATAAATAATAAAATTGATCAGTATTATAATTGTAACATAATTTTTTTTTGTCAAAAATTCATGTGCAAATAATGATAACAATAGTTTAATTTTGGAATTTGTTAAAAAAAATGCCTTGCATTACACAATAAACACATTTTACTCTAAAACTAAACAGACTTATTGTTACATTTTATTTTATCATGATTATTAAATCTCGTGTATGATATCCTGAGGAGCAAGGAGATGAAAACTGTTCATAAACGAGTATGAATTATTTAAAAATGACACACCCTGTAATATACATGTATTTTAACAAATTAAGTTAAACAATTTCAACTTATCAAGTTATGTCAACTTATCACAGGTCAAAACTTTAAATAGTAGGTTGAATCGACTTAAAACTTATGCTGCTTTTTATGCTGTGGTCAAATGTTATTGTTACAAAAAGAAAATTGCATTGTATCAATAAGCTTCAAATCATGCAGAATTACAATTATTTACAAAAGTTTAATTAAAATGACAAAACTAAATGATTTAACAGTGACTCTCATGTGCTTCTTTTCAGATTGGTGCTATCAGGAACAAGCGAACAATGATGTACATTGTATAGGTAAATCAAAATTTTAACCTTTCAAAGCAGGCACATCAAACACATACAGTATTTATCATCACAGTATCTAAACCAAGTCTAAGTGAACATCTTTTTGTTGCTTTAAGGTCCAGAGCTCTGGAAAGAAGTAAACGCACAATGTGGAGGAACCAGACAGTCACCGGTCAACATAGCGACAAAGAAAACCGTACTGGACGAGCGACTGACGCCTTTCAATTTCACCGGCTACCAGAACTTATTCAACGGCACCATAAAGAACAACGGCCACACCGGTAAGACTACAGACTGAAGAAGACCCATGTTTGTTCAAACTTGAATAAATAAGTAGATTTATCCTAAACACTGAAAATTTTCCTCCTTTACTTGCATAATATCTCTCATTCAACAAGAAATTTTGAGTTGAATCAATTTATTTAAGCTTATTTAAATGTCTGTATTTGTAATTTTACCAATCATGCATTGCAACACGCATAAATGAACTGTTAGTGTTATATGAGTGGTGTTTTGCTGTTTGTTGTCTTTATTTCTACTGCAGTTGTTTTTTGTTATCATTGTTGCTTATCTGTGTTTGTGTTACCTTTGCATCGCAAAGTGGTCTCTTTTTTTGAGAGTTCAACATTACAAGTTTTATAAAACAATTAAAACGTGATGCTGTATGCAGTAAAACTAACTGTAGGCATAGATGAATAATACAATTTCTGTATATGGTAATGACATATTGTGAGCCCTAAACATGATCGTTTCCTCCTTTTTATTTAAAAGATGTACACTACCTTTACACTCCCAACATTATAACACATTAAATTAATTACATTGTTGTAACAATGCAAAAAACAATCTTGTCACTGCTGAGTTAGAGCTATATGCTAGTTAGTGATGTGGTACTCGAGTCCGGTCTCAGATTTCTGCTTTCTCTGACTCGTTCCTTCAAAGACACGGTCTTGAATCGTTCTCGGACCACATTGGGAGGAGAAGGATTCGTAATTTCAGACCGAGTCCTCAAGACCAATGCTTTTTTATGTTCATATAAAAAAAACACACAACACAAACCAATAATAACTATTTGAAAATTACATCCCATGGTGAATGCAAAGATACTGCCATCAGAGCCATTTATTTATCTCAAAAAAAAAAAATAGTCAGAAGATGATGCATGTGGTAGGGATTTTTTTAATGACAGTAAAAGCATAGTCCATATAAAGACGTTCAGACTGCTCCTCTAATCAATTCCCGATCTAGCTTAGTCTGTAGGATTATTAACTGGGGTGATATTAAATCATGAATGAAAACTGATATGTATGGTATTGGTCTTGACTCGGTCTTGACTAAGACTTGCTTCCTCAAAGACTCGGCCTTGACTCGGACTCAACTGTATTTGAAAACCAACGGACTCGGTCTTGACTCAGACTGGGCATAGGTGGTCTCGTCCCCATTGCTAGTTAATGCTATATGCTAGCGTTTAGTCTGAAGTTCTACTATTGACGTTACAGTTATGTTCTGCAGGTCCGTACTGAAAAAAACACAAACTTATCACTCAGAAACATCTGTCCATTAACAATCTCCAAACAATTGATTATTCCTCAAAATCTGATACAGACTCAAACATAAGATCTGTTTACACACACACAGAGCTACTGAAGGAAAACAGCCAATCAGAGCAGAGCTCAACATTATTATTCATGACCTTTTCAAATAAGGTAATAATAGACCAATTTCATTTGTAAATTTCATCTGAATAATTTTTGCACTTAATAAAGAGGGCCAAACCATCAGAGAGCAAATTAACAGATTGATTCAATCCATTCTTTGGCACCTTTAAGTAGATTTAACTGTTTTTCTAAATTGTCATTTTTAGGGCAGTGAGTTATTCTATGTTTTTAAGTTGAATCAACTTGTCTGGGCTTACAGAAAACCTTTGCAAAAATGGTTTACATGGTGCAATGTTTTCTTTTCCTTCTCAGTTGAGGTGGACGTATCACAAAATATCATGGCTGCAGTGTCTGGAGGAAACCTGGAAGACACATATAAACCCCTTCAATTTCATTTCCACTGGGGAACAGATGTAGGAGCGGGATCTGAACACACCGTTGATGGAGAACAGTATCCTATGGAGGTATAACACGTGAAATACAGTAGATTCTTACTGGGTATACCCTCCGCGTAACATATTGACGCATGGTCAAGTGGCGTCAAATATTGACGCCATGGGATGAGGATGTGTTGGTAAAAGTGGTATATGAGTCTTGGATAAGCATTTCCTGCTATTTAAGTCACTTAAGATAAAAGAATAATTTAAAGTGATTCTTGTGAATAAATATTATTATTGTGTTAACTTTCTCATCAGCTGCATCTGGTCCATATTAAACAAAGATACAACAGTCTTGAAGATGCATTAAATGATCCATCTGGTGTTGCAGCTCTTGGATTCTTTATTGAGGTCTGAGACAATCATTTGTGCACTTTTAAATGAAGAAACATTACATTTATTTACACATGAAGGTTGTGAACACATATGATTTCTTTCTGACAGGAGTCAAACAGCACAAACACAAATTATGACCAGCTCATACAAGCCCTGAAGAGCATACAGAACGCAGGTCAGTCTATAAGTATTACAATCTGCTTTTACTTGCAATGTTTGTACACCATTTTATATTTTGAAACAAATGTTTGCATAGAATTTTACATTTTATATGTAAGCAACCTTTATCATAATTTGAATTGGTATGACCGTTTAGAGGAAAATGCATTCTGCTAAGCCCGAGAGTACCCTTATCCCATCTTTTTTTATATCCATATACACGGCATAGTCTCAAAAAGGCCGTTTGCACCCGGTATTACGATGCATTTTGTTGATCGGATCCTAAGTGGACGACATTAAAGACAGGTGTACATGGGGTGTAAAACGTTTTGAGCTCGTCCACTTTCAACTACATTCAGAGGTAGTCGAAAACGCATTCGACCGGATTGCTTTGTGTTGTAGACACTCATGTGTTTGAGCACTAGCAATAAAGACCGCCTACTCTCCGCCTGCTGATCTAATTTGATCTACGAGCACAATGTTTTTTCATCGGACATGACTTTTAGCGCGAACCCACAGTGTTCAGCGAGATCTTTTGGCTTTCGTTAATAAAACTGAAGCGGCTGTAGAAAGTGTTTCTGTGCCTTAGTAGATTTAACTTAATAAAATAAGTAAACTGTGTTACAATCAAAATATGAGTTAAAATTACAGAATCTAAATGAACACATCATTGAGTAAATTCAACTTCATTTTATCATGTTTAATCCACTTAAATTTGTAAGAAGGAAGTTAACTTAATAATATGGTGTGGAAACTACGTGATTTTATTATTAAACATAACTAACTAGGCAGTGGACTCGTAGTACCCAGCATGCTTTGCACGGGACTTCATTTGGAGAGTATAATTTAAAATTAAACTCTATTTTATGTGATTTTAACTAAAAAGAAAGACTTGTTAGCGTTTAATGTTCATTTATCTTCGAGATATGGAAGTGTTTCTGTTTCTTCTTTTGAGTTTTGTAGTACCATTGTTCAGAAGTATGTTGCGCTTTAAAGCTGCCCAAACGAAACCGAATGGGTGCGTTGATTGAATAAACGTTTTGTGCCCTCATCTCACGGAATAAAAGAACAACAACAAACCATAAATAATATAATAATAAAATGTATTAATAAATCAGAAGACATTAACTAGTATTTTTTTCATTTAAAATGTATATTTTAATTAAGTCTTTGTATAATATGCTGATATTATTGACATTGGTTGTACTTAATTTATTTCCTTTTTCTTAAAATGCTACTTAATATTTTTGCATTCATTGACATCCAAATTAATACATATTATTAAGTTGTCCTTACTCAAAATATAAGTTAGTTCAATAAACTTACAAAAATTAGTTGGAAAATGTTGTCTTTACAGTGTGCGCTCTGCCTCTTTCATTTTGCGAGCATTTGAAAGTTGCGCAAACTTATTTCATCAATTGCTCTGAAAGACCACTTTTGAAGAGCTACAAAAGACCTGCAATTAGCAGCAGGTAACAGTGATGCGCGGGTTGATCCAAAAAGAGCGGGTGTCTGCGGTCACCCGTGGTTACGAGTCATCCAAAAAATTTTTTAATGATATTCGGGTTGCGGTCGGTCGGGTCGTTTGAAATAAAGATGCCAATTAACTATTTTAAACAATTCATACTTTTAAAAAATGCGGGCCAGGGGGCATATTACAGAAACTTTCTATCTTAGGTCTTAAAGGGACAGTAAGTAGGATTTTAAGTGTTTTATTAATCAAAATCAATGTCTTTATTCATAAATATGTTCTCATTGGTGTCAAATGACCTCTGCCAGTGATCAGACTTTTCTAAGCTTAGAATTTCTTCTCTTTCCTTACATTGAACGGGTAAGTCCAAGGAGGCATCCATATCGTTCCGCCGTATTGATAAATGATAATAGCAGAGAGGGACAAAAAGCACTAACCTACCAACGCGTTTTCATTCAGAACACGTGAACCAGTAGCAACGGCCAAGGAGATCAGTGAGTACATAACGGCTACCGTAGTTGCAACACGCATTTGGAAAGGCGAGGCGCTAGAGAGCACTATTCATTTGAATGCAAAATACAATTTTACCACTAGATGGGGGTAAATACTACTTATTGCCCCTTTAACTTAAGATATGATGGGTTAAATTAAGATTTTTCACAAATTCATATTACAGAAGCAAATCTTAAGTTGATTTAGGATTCTCATCTTATCTCAGTAAACAAAAGAATTGTCCTTTTAATTCCAATGGGGCAGAAAAATAAATTTTATTAAATTCATTGTAATCATAGTCCGTGTTTTTTTATTAGTGTTTTAGCACGGCATCTGTGAGTTACCATTAAATTTAAACATTTAGCAAATGTGACTTTTCTTCCTTAAGTGCTAGGATACTTCTGTTCATTTCAACATTTAATAGAGACAAGAGAAGAAATAGATGCTGAGTCAATGTGTACTGTATTTATTAAGATCTCATTAAGTGTTTACAGATAAGATAACTTAACTGTTTTTAATAATAAGGGATGACAGAAATTTATTTTTCTGTAATATGCCCCCAGGAAGCGTGTCAGGTCCAATTTTTTTATGGTCCGAGTTGTGGGCAGGTTAGTTGAAAATGTTGGTTGGGTTTGGGTTGTTTATACATTGACCCGCACATCACTGGCAATATTAATTTGCACTGACAAGGGGCAGGATTAGTTTTTTTAATTACTGATAGTTTTCAGCTGTTTCCAAGCTTTCCATGCTTTTCGGCACCTCCCTTTCTTAATGTGCATGTTCAATACTTTTTCATTTCAAATTATTACATATAACTTAATTTCTGAACTTATTTGATTTGTTTTCTTTATATGCATGGATTACTTGGGTTGTTACCAACATCTGGTGAAAATTTCTTGTCAGTAGCACCTTTGGAAATATATTTACTGAAAAAAATGGTGACGTGTTCAATCAGACTTTATTCAGAATTTATTTGTGTCCATGGCACGAAATTCAGCTTTTTGGGTCTTGAGCACAAATGTCTTTTTCGTGTCACCCTGCATTCATTTTTATAAACAGTTTTTCTTGTCCGTAGCACTCATTTTTTGTTTGTGTCATTTCTTAACAGAATCACTTTTTGTTACATTTTTAGACATCCTAAGCCAAAACCCAACTCCAGATGAGAATAGTTTTAAAAGCAGAAGAAAAACAGATAAAAACATACCAATACATACAAGTACATCCTAACCCAAACCCCAAATCTAACCCCAACCCCAAGTGACAATGATTTAAAAATAGAAATAAAAGAAAGAGAAAACAATATATAAAATGACACGAAAGTTTTGCCACGCCACGGACATGAAAAACTATTTATAGTGACACAAAAACACATTTGTGCTCAAGGCACGAAAAAGCTGAATTTCGTGCCATGGACACGAATAAATTAATAAGAAATTTTGTGACTATAACTCAACTTTCCGTGAGATCATGTTGTTTTCAATAATTATTTCACCCGCTGAAAACATGTACAAAACATTGCAGCTTGTTTACTAACAACACAAGCAGCGGACTCTGACCTAATATAATTTTGCGTCTTTTTAAAATTGTAATTTCTTGTGCTCGTGTTTAAACGACAGCAGACAGACTCGCCCATAGACCACCACCCCCTCAGTAATCAGGACAGAAGCGGTGGAAAGTGCGTGGACAAAAGAGACGGATTAAAATACCATTTGTAAACGTAAATGTGTCTCTCTCGTCCACTTGTCATCCGATCGACCAAAACGCATCTTGACACCAGGTGTAAACAGCCTAAATAGTGTTTCCTGTATAAACAAAAGGCCGGGCGTGCGTAATAACAAGTTATTGTTCAGCTTTTTGACATGAGGGTTTTAAATACAGATCAACATTCACAACAAGAAAAGTTATGGAATAAGGCAAAGATCAGGAATCTCTTCACTGTTCGCTGAAACTGAGATCATTTGCCGTCTGGACGATACAAAAGTTTTACAGCTAAATTTGTCTCGGTGTGGACGAGCTCTTAGCTTTGTGTTATTATAATTCCTTATGTGTAATACATAAAACGTTATGTCATATGTCATCATATGTATTGAGTATTTTTGTCCCATCCTCATTCCAGCTGATTTCATGTCTTTCTGCAGATAATATAACAGCCATTCGTAACATCTCGCTCAGCCAGTTTATTCTGTCAGAGGAAAAATTGACCAAATATTACAGATACAACGGATCTCTGACCACACCAAACTGCAGTGAAGCTGTGGTCTGGACTGTCTTTGAAAATCCCATTCCTCTCAGCAGAGAACAGGTACGACCGAATACATTTACAAATTGGAAACTTTAAGGGATTAGTCCATTTTCTTAAACAAAAATCCAGATAATTTACACACCACCATGTCATCCAAAATGTTGATGTCTTTCTTTGTTCAGTCGAGAAGAAATTATGTTTTTTGAGGAAAACATTCCAGGATTTTTCTTCATGTTAATGGACTTTAATGGACCCCAACACTTAACAGATTTAATGCAGTTTAAAATGTGAGTTTCAAAGGACTCTAAATGGTCTCAACCGAGACATAAGGGTCTAATCTAGCTAAACAATTGTCATTTTTGGCAAGAAAAATAAAAAATATGCACTTTTAAACCACAACTTCTCGTCTATCTCTGGTCCTGTGACGCGTCAGGTCACGGATGACGAATGCAAAACTACGCCCTAGTTTTTACAAGTGTGGAGAAAGAGGACCATTCAGACGTTGTTGTATGTCGAATGATACTTATAAATTTCCTTGTGTCAGTTTATTGTTTAAAATTGTCCGCAAATGTGCATTTCATATATATGTAACACGTGACCTTTCCACGTCATTACACAATTACGTGAGGTCGCGCTGGCTCCTCACAGGACAGGAGATAGACGAGAAGTTGTGGTTTAAAAGTGCATATTTTCATTTTTGTCAAAAATGACAATCGTTTCACTAGATAAGACCCTTATGCCTCGTTTGGGATCGTTTTGAGTCCTTTGAAACTGCAATTTTAAACTGCATTAAAACTGTTAAGTGTTGGGGTCCATTAAAATGAGTAAAATCCTGGAATGTTTTCCTCAAAATACATAATTTCTTCTCGACTGAACAAAGAAAGACATCAACTTTTGGATGACATGGTGGTGAGTAAATATCTGGATTTTTTTTAAGAAAATGGACTAATCCTTTAAATGAAGACTAAACCAAGCTTGAAATTTTATTACAATTCATTGTTATTTAACATTGATTATGATCATAACAAATATTATGTGTGTTTTCCAAACAGCTTCTGGCATTTTCTTCCCAACTAAAGTTGTCTGATGGCAATCCGATGGTGGGAGTATTTCGACCTGTACAGTCTCGTAATGGACGTTTAGTGTATCGGTCGAGCGGTCCGGCGGTCCTGGCCAGCGGTCTACTTCTCTTAACCTCCATCATTACAGCGTTCAGTCTGTCTCATCTAAACTAAAGGCCAACAAGAGAGAAACCAAACCTACAAACTACAGAATAACAGCACATCAGATGTGACTGTTTCGGAATAATCCAAATTCAAGCCCATTTACTCACTTTTACAAGGTGCAATTACATTTTACAAGGTGGCTCATCCGTATAAATTCATACGACCACATTTTTTCTTTTTTTACAACTTGATTTTGTCCCGTGATGTTGGGGTTAGGGGTGGGTGGGGTTTCATTCAGTGTTCGAATTATGTCCAAGCTTATGGGGGTCCCCTAGCTAAGCCCCACCCCCTGGCCAAGCCCCACCCCCCTCATTATAGGGTTGCTGTGATTTGACAAAGTAAGATGTGATCCTGGATCAACAATCATCTTATCCTGGTTTTAATCAAAGAAACCCCAAATTACCCTTAACTCAAACCCTAAATGTTTTTACCCCTCAAATTAGTGTGAAACACTGCAAGGCCAGAAATTAGGGGTGAAATAGGGTGGACCTCAATGCCTACTTTCAAATTATATAATTTTACTATATAGTAGTGGTTAAATGGATTACATTGCGTTTTTTAAATCATAGATCGAATAATTTTTGGATCAGCAAAACTGGGGTTGGGAAAATAAAATAAGAACATATTAAGAAATGATGAGCATATAAAAATAGAAAATAACAAAGTTACAAATAAAATAAGATCTAACAGTAGTATTTAGGTATAAATAGAATCAAATGAATAATAACACTGTCTTCTTTATCATATAAATTAAATATAATGAATCTTTTAAAGATACAGAGGTGATTTTCCTTTGTTTTCTGCTGTTAAATTAATGTAAATGATAGAAACACAAGCAGATAAGAACTGTTACTTTCAGACCAACACAAAGATCTGACTTCTTTCTGAACTCTTTGCACTCACTTTAAGACAAAACTGAATGTTTTTATGAGAATAGGTGCCAAGACTGTGGTATTTCAAAATAATTTACTGTTTGCATGCTTCAGAATCGCGCGTCTCCGTGCGTCCGCGTATGTGTGTGCGTCATTGTCCGTCCGCACACACAACAGCTCACTTTAACTTCTTGTGCTCAATCGCTTGCATGTTAACATTTGCAAGGTTTAAAACCACACATGCAAAAGTTAACTTTCTATAAATAGTTATTTATTTCTGAATGATGCATATTGAACGATTAGTATTAAAGAGACTATAATTTATTATCATTTATGCGTGATTTCTTCTGCTTTCCCAATAAAATATTTTGTGTTTCTTTTGACTTGGTGGACCAGCTGTCGATTTGAGTGTGTAGCCTCGCCACTGGTATGAAATAATAGTTTGAGAAGAATAAAAAAACCCTAACCCTAAAGATTACTAAATATTCTTACCATCACTGAGGTGAAAATAATCCAAACGCAGACAGAGACATAAATTCGTCTGTCAATTCCTCCAGAAAACAGCATCAGGCGCAAGTTTTTATTTATTTCAGACAGAATCATTTGAATTAGTTTATTGCGAAATTGGGACAAATAACGAACAGTAGCCTAACGCTTTGTGACAGCGCAACATGAGAATTAAAAATTCATGTAGTATTTAAATTTTTAATAAAAACCCGGGGACCCCCCTAATTTATATGTTTGTGCTTTATGGGGGGTCCCTCAAGGCTTATACAGTAGCAGGTGCAGGACCCCCCAGACCCCCTCAATTTACTTTGTATGAAACTGAACGTTTAGCGTACTTGTAAATCATCAGGCAGATAAAACTGGATTTTGACACAACTTATTAAGTAAAAGTAATGCTTGTGTGTCAGCTAAATTACACCAACAAACTAAGCAAAAAAGTCATTTAATAAAAAGGAACTTCTTATACAAACACATTAATATTCTGTATAGATTAAACAGGGGCATTTTGAACATATTGGTCACGCAATTTTACACATGAAAAAGAGTGAAAATGTTTCAGGTCTTTTATTATATGCATTGAACACTGACAGAAATCACACTGTATTAGACTATGAATGACATTTTATGCAAACTCTAAATACCAGTGGCGACCGGTGACTTCTTTTTTCGAGGGCGCTCGATGCGAAGTTCGTCACAACATGTATGTAGCCCGTCATGTGTGTGGTTCGTAATTTCAAAATATGTGTTCTGCGTGTCGAGTTATCCTGTGTGCATCACATGTCTTGTCAAAATAAGTGCCTGCTGCAGACGCATCTAAAGGGTTTATGATAAAAGAGACGCTCAGGTTTGCCAGAACCTCGCATAATCTCATGCGTAGTCAGAGTTTAGTGTTAAGGGAGTGTCTTGCGTGTATTTTGTGAACGTGGGCGTCTCTTTTATCATAAACAGTTTTGACGTGTGTGCAGCAGGCACTTATTTTGACAAAACACATGATGCACATGGTTCACATGACGCAACAAACACATATTTTGAAAACACGAGCAACACACATGACACTCCGAACACTTATTTTAAATTTGCGCCCCTCGGAAGAGCAGTCACCAGCCGCCACTAATAAATACGGGGAGATGTGCAACTTTTATTCGTATGACGCACAACATCTAGAAGACTTTCCATCCTACTTTTGCACATTGAAAATGTTGGGTTATTTTAAAATGCACTTATAAAATTATGATTGCACATTTAAATGTGACTTCTGATTATGTATAATGAATTACTTTTCTCTTTCTGTTTAAAATTCATTTATCTTTCAGCTTCAAACAAATATTTATGTTACAAGTTCACTTCTGTGCAAAGCAAGTATTTCATTTATTTACAAATTGTCAGAGATTTTTTTCTTATTGTGAAATTATTTATTTTCTGTAAAAATGTATATCTGCCTCAGATGTTGATGCTGTATAAGCACGAAAACATAATCACAGAAAAACAACACAATTTGGTAGAAAACATATACTTTGAAGAAACTTTATGTGACTTAAAATGCACAAACCAGAAGCAGTAACACTTAACAAACGCAGACGGGATGGCTCTTCAAAGGAACATTTCATGTTTACTTTAATTTTTGGTGCACATATATGAGGAAGAAACATTATAGACATTACAATTCTGAAATTTGCAATTTCTTCACTATGAAACATGCTTAAAGACTTTAAAAATAAGAAATATCTTGCAATATTGTAAGAGGCTACATGTATGATTTACTGTATAGGCATTAATCTATGGGGAAATAATTTATTATAAATATATTTACTGTGCATTCGCAACTTACCTGATAAAAATGCATTGTATATGTCTTTGCCAGATCAGCAAATAATGATAATTCCTGTTATACAGTGACATTTCTGTCTCTATGATTTACATGCTCATATTTTCTCTAAAATAAAAAATTGCTTTAATGATATATTTAGGTCTTTTTATTACTTAAAAGAGATAATAGACATTACAAAATATTATTTTGTATTTTACACACCTTATTATTGATATTTGCATTCAATTGTATTATGTCCTTAGTGCAAGGTCAACCTTATATAGAAATATAACTTCTTACACTCTGAGGCTATTTTGGGAATTTCCGCCTGGATTTGGCCTACCCAATTTCAAAAGCTTCCCATACCCACATGCAGTGGTGCACACACAAAAGTTTGGTATCATTTTACAGGAAACACTTTGAAATTACATAAAACACTGTTAAAAGTGCTCAACATGGTTGTATGTGTTGTCAGTCCTCTAATAAACACAAAAATAATTAGGCGCTTTTTGATGTTTTTTTTCTAAAGTCTATATTTAAAAGTGTATAACTCTGGCCCTGAGTGGTAACGAAACCTACAGACAGTTTTGTTTGATTCCAGCAATTGCCAGCTTACAGAGGAAAAAGGAATTTTTTCTCTATAATAAATGCAAAAGTTATTTTACTCCAACTGAAGGGAGGAATAATACCCTTTTTGTATTAAATTTCTGCCTAAAAATCTTTGAAGTGCTCCCATAACCACATACAGTGGAATAAATGCAATATCTTTATATAATTTTAAAGAAAACCCTTTGAAGTTACATAAAAAGCTGCTGTTTGTGACAAATATTGTTATTTATGTTGTTTTTCATATGATGAAACACCAAATTGTCTTTTTTTATGTTGTAAACACTGTCTTTGATAGTGTATAACTCTGGTTCTGTGTGGTCTAGCAGACTGCAGACAGTTCTGGTTGTTAGCAGCTGCAGACAGTAAACACCCAAAAAAAGAATGAACTCTTTAACATGTCGCATTCAAAAGTTATTCTCATTTTACTGAAGGGTGTGAAAATATATTTTTCATATAAATATTAATTTTTTGTTTTGCACATATAATAAATAGCAAGGGATTATTAATGAACACAACCAAAGAAAATGCTGTAAATGGACTCATTCTTTAGAGTAGGACCTAAGATAAAAGATGGTGTATCATTTGTGGCTATATGTGCTATCTGAGGCAGTTCACACTCAAGTTTCCCATATGTTTACAAAAGACCATATTTTACCTCATTATTCATTCGACGATTGTTGAATATGTGATAATAATAGAACAAAAATAACGATGTAGCCTTATTCCTGAGAATGAGAGCTTTCATTTGATATAAGACTTGCCTATGTTGGTCATACTTGAAAAATATGAAATACGTGAATATTAAAATCATATAAAAAATTGTGGGGGGGTGATAGTGTAAATTAAGTGTTAATAACTTTCTTACAGTAAAAGATATCTCAAAGTGATGCATATCTGCAGAAAGTAGAGACTCTAAGCTTTCAAACAGTATCTCATATGTGTTACTGGGTCCATGATAGACCATTACAAATTACAGGAATATTTTATATTAAGTCAAAATAAGATAATTCTGGACCCGGTACAGGGTCCACAGAGTTAAAGAAGATAAACCATGAAATGATGAAAACCTCAAAATGTTTTTAAATTTTGTTAAAGATTATGCTAAACTGCATTTGATTAAACATATAAATCATGTGTATCTTTATTTCTTTTACTTGTTCTCAAGCCATCTTCCACCCTGTTAATAAGTAATTTTATTAAATAATAACAAATATAAGATACAATAACAAATAAATAGTTGATCAAGTGACAAAACAATGTGTGGATCAATAATTTACATAAGATAATATACATAAGAAACCATATAAAAACCAAATCATATAAAAGCACATAGAATTTAAATTGAGATCAAAGAGAGAAAGAGAAGAAAAAAAGGGGAGGGAATAAAATAAAATGATAAAAGTTATGTTTATCTGTAGAAGGTTAGCCAGCTAAATGTTGATTACTTAAAGAGCTACGGATAATTTAGCTCAAAATATTCCATCCTTTTGGATTTGTAATATAATACATAACAAATAATAACATGAAGTTGTTTTTAAATTAATTTGGCAATGATTACTTTATAAAATGATCCTCATGTCTGTCCTCTCTAATTTGTTGTTATTTCTCTGTCCAGAACAGAGAGTTGTTTTGCAACTTGTCATCATGATTCCGATAAGGAAACACTTAACTATTTTCTGTTCCTTCCCCAAAGAAAATCTGGGGAAAATGTGCATAATTTTAAAACAATATTAAATAGGTGCAGTTCCACACATCACAGATGACAAATCATGCAGGACAATGACGGAGAGCTCATCCACTGTTAAAACCTGTCAACACTGATGTTCCACCCTGTTGGGCTTTGTTCCACCCTGTTAGACAAGTTTTTTTAAATAATCATTTCACACATAACGTTACATGTTTGCCATACTTTTGACTTATTTTATAAGGGGGTTAGGAGCATTAACAGCATATATGTGTTTTTGAGCAAAAAAAAATTATTTTTTTCCAAAAATGGACACATAAAAGTTCCGGGCATAATCTATATTCATCAATAGTTGTTTTGTTACGGTTTAAATAATTTAAAAAAACTATTAAGGCATAAGGCACATATAATATCAAAGAAGAGCTCATTATTGTTTACCATTTACATTATTAACATTTTGTGATAATTATGTGTCTCTAACAGGATGAAATACTACATGTACGTTAAAAAATAAAATGAAGCCAAAATGCTACTGGATACCGGGACTGACCCATATATATATATGCACTATATACTATAAGCACTATAAGTTACGATTAAAACACAACTAAAATGAATCACTATTCTTCAAGCAAAACTATTATTTTCAGTAAAACTATGTACTCTGTTAATTCTCATAAGCTTCTAGGGACAGTTTCCAGACAGGCTTATCTTTGTCACAAATTAAAATGCATGTTTAAGATGCCAACTGACAAACATCTTGCACTGACATATCTTAACATACATCAGTGCCATTGTTTTGTCTCAAGATGCTCACTAGTATTGTATTTTGTTTGTAAAAACTACTTAAATGTCCTAGTCCTGGATTAATCTAAACCCTGTATGGACAGGAAACATAAAAAAATAAAGTCAAAAGTTTTCGTTGTTTAGTCCTCCTCTGTAAGAGATAGAGGGTCCTATTTTAACGATCTGAAACGCAAGTGCGAAGCGCAAAGCGCAAGTGAGTTTGTGGGCGGATCTTGGGCGCTGTTGCTATTTTCCCGGCGGGAGAAATATCTCTTGCGCCAGGCGCAAATCAATAAGGGGTTGGTCTGAAGTAAATTCATTATTCATAGGTGTGGTTTGGGGGTAACGTCAAATAAACCAATCACAACGCTATCCAACATTCCCTTTAAACGCAAGGGCGCAAGTTCAATGGCGGGTTGCTATTTTTATGACGGATTTACCAGGCGCACGCCACGAGCGGTTCACAGCCGAAGAGACCCACGTTCTTGTCAGAGCAGTCAAAGTCAGAGAAGTTCTTCTGTATGGGGATAGGAGAAACTCGCCCAAATCAGCGTAGGTTAAACAGGCGTGAGAGGAAATAGACACAATTGTCTCATCAGCTGGCATCCCCATCGTTGCGCCAAGCACTACAATGATGTCAGGAGACGGGGGAATCCCAAGCTTGCCAGCATAAATCGGGCACGCCGTGTAACGGGAGGTGGATCTGCCTCAGGACCTGACGCCAGCAGAGGACATCGCTGCGTCCACCCTCACCGCTGAAAGGGTTTGGGGGCTTTGAAATCGGACCCAAGAAACGCAGGCAAGGTCTAACACAGTCTCACCCCATGGCGTCAATATTTGACGACACTTGACCATTCGTCAATATGTGACGCGGAGGGTATACCTTTCGCGTCATTTTTTGACGAACTGGGGACTTCAATACTATTACGTCCGTTGCATTCTCTTTCCTATTTTCTTACCATTTTCGCGTCGGTTTAGGGTTAGATTACGCAAAATTAAACAGTGTACGCGAAATTAAACAGTTGTCACCTGGCGTTGGGGTTAGAGTTAGGTTTGGGTAGGGATGTCATTATGTAAATCTAACCCTAAACCGACGCGAAAATGGTAAGAAAATAGGAAAGAGAATGCAACGGACTTAATAGTATTGAAGTCCCCAGTTCGTCAAAAAATGACGCGAAAGGTATACCCTCCGCGTCAACATATTGACGCATGGTCAAGTGTCGTCAAATATTGACGCCATGGGGTGAGACTGGGTTGCAAGGTCCAACCCCAAAGTACACTTACAAATCAAGTTCATATACATTAAGTTTTCTTATGAAAATATTTTAATCGTTATTTGCATGAGAATTTTTTAACGCAGCCACACAATAAATAAAAACTATCACCACAATGCTCACCACTATGATTCCCCTTATCTCATGTGTTAATATTTTTTATTGTAACAATTTATGATTTGCAAAAATAACTGTTGCATCTGTGTAGATTAGATAAGCAAAGTGTGTGCGCGTTGTGCACGCTATACATTATGGTCAAGCATGCGCCCTTAAAATAGCATAATGAACCACGCGCAACGCGCCACTGACTTTAGACTCGTTTTTTTTGTTAATTTAGTTAATTAATTATTATTTGTATTATTATTATTATTTACTTTTTCTTTTCCCCTTTTTTTATTATGTATTTTTTCTATTATTTTTTATGTCTGATTTTTTTCTCCCTTTATATGTGTTAATGTGTATGTTTGTTTTTGTTAAAAACTAATAAACATTAAGTAAAAAAAGAAGTACATTCTGGGACCAAAGAGAGCTTATTAGTACCTCAAAAATACATATTAGTATCTCAAAGGTACATGTTGGTACTAAATGTTTACATATCTGTACCTAATGGTCCATACAGTTACCTTTTTAAGGGTGCTCCCCACTGACAGCTAGGGTACATATTTTGACTTTTTTCTAACAATGTAGGTCCTTAAGGTACGTTAATCTACCCAAAATTTTATTCTGATTTGTAGTCCTGTAACGGAAACTTAGGGTACAGTTTTGTACCTTTATTTCTGACAGTGTACTTAAATATTTCTTAAAAATATATGTTAAGCATTTTTCTAATGTATTGTTTTTCAGTTTGTGTTGATTGATTTTTAAAGTCCCAAAAGATGTCAGCTGTCACAGCTGAGAAAAGCAATTCATAAGATCCAAGTGAAGAGCTTGTTTGACAGGCCTTGCAAGAATAATGGGAAGCCACTACTGTGACATCATAGGTATTTCCTGTAATTTCTATTCATATAGTTTATGTGAGTTCAACAGAATACTTCATGCATTCGACAGATGCTTTCATCCAAAACATCCTACTAACACAGTGATCTTAATAACTAAATGAATGTCTTGTCTTTGTTTTGTCTTTTTTGTTCAATTAGCAAACGCAATTACGTAAGTGACTTACAAGGCTGAAAATATAATACAGCGAGTAAATCATTTATTTTGGTACTGTTAATATATTTCTAAAGCTTTACTGTAAAAAACTTCTGAAGAAAAAAATTCTGGTTGCCAGTAACTTACTGTAGATTTTAAATTTATGTTATTTACTGGCCACAGTTTGTTCAAAGTTAAATGAACATGAAACATTTTCAGTCTTTATCTTCTACAGTAAGTTACTGGCAACCAGCTGCATAATTACAGCTAATTTATTATCAAAAAAATTCACCAGATGTTGGTAACAATCCACACAAGCAAAGATATCAAACTATAGGGTCGTATTTTAACGATTTAAGCACATGGTCTAAAGCACATGGCGTAAGTATACTTAAGGTGTGTCCGAATCCACTTTTACTAGTTTAATAGTTTAAAGAAAATTGGTCTATGTGTCTGGCATCTAAAAGGGTTGTTCCTATTGTTCCTATTCTCGTAATGAGTAATGGGTGTGTTATAGGCGTAACATGCCCAATGAGAGTCTCATCTCCCATCCCAATAATTAAAAGTGTTTTAATTGCTGATAAATTATGATGCATGATCAGTCACGAGCGGTGGAGGCAGAACCCAAATGCAGACAAAAGGTGAGTGGGCAAACAACATGAATTTAACAATTAAACATAACAGAGATTAAATTAACAATATCCTTCACATTTAACTATGACCAAAGACTTGACTTTACAAAACAAACAAGCACATGATAGCAAACACAAAAGCATAAAATAAGGGAGCAAATCAAGGGCAACAGGCGAAAATCGTTAACCAACAATAGGATAATTAACGAAACGACAAGGGGGCGGGGTCAGGAGATGAGACACGGAAGCACACAGCCCAAACAAGACCATGTGCCACCACACAAAACATCATGATCCTGCCCCAGGACTAATGCTGGGTGGGTACACACCAGTTTTTCCAGCCTGGTCTCACTGTTAATACGTAGTATTTACATGTAACTTTCAAAAACAAAAAAACCCATATTTTTTGTACGTTTAAATTGATGCTAAAACTTACAAAGTAGACGTATTTACAACATTTAAACGTAGCATTATTATGTTTTTACAGCTAAAAAAGTAAAACATTTACGTATCTTTCATTCCATAAAGATTGCCGTATAATTTCCCTTTAACCATTTTAGCGATCAGTTACCACCAGTGATGCGCGTGTCAATGCATAAACAACCCGCACCCGACCGACGTTTTCAACTAATCCGCCCGCAACTCGGGCCGCAAAAAATACAAAATTAATATTGTACTCAACCCGCTCCCTTGCCTGCATTTTTTTTTAAGTAGTAATTGTTTCAAATAGTTAATTGGCATCTTTATTTCAAAGACCCGACCGACCGCGACCCGAATGTCACTAAAAATATTTTTGGATGACTCATAACCGCGGGTAACCGCGGGTGACCGCAGGCATCTGCTCATTTCGGATCAACCCGCGCATCACTGGTTGCCACCTTAACCCTAAACCCAAACCTTACCCTAAACCCAAACCCTTTTTGTACAAAATGTTTACGTAATACGTTATGTATTCTTTTATATTATGCAACGTAATGGATAGATATGTTTAGAAACATTTTAATCAATAGTAACAAAATAGCATTCAAAAGATATTTTAAGGGGCTGCAGTCCTACGCAAAACAGTTTATTAAAATCATTTAACGTTACTGTTAAAAAAAAACATAACAGACAGACAAGTGTAACCACAACAACTTATTTAGTGCGAATATTAAAATAATTACCAAAAGTAGTTAAAATGACGATGTGCTGTAGCCAAGGTCCTCTCTGGAGTATATGAAGTAAAGTAAAGAGAAGTATTAAAGTTATTAATGCAAGAGAATGTTGATCCGGCTTCCCTCTGTCACGGCAGTTTTTTTAAATTTCAAACGTACACCAACGGAAACGGAAATTATGGAAATGCGTCAAGAAACGTCAATGCCCGCGTTTTATATTTATGAATAGGAATAACTTATGTACAAATTTGTACATTTGTAAAGCTGTAAATACGTAAATAATTTACGTATTAGTCCTGTCAAAACGTCGATATTATACGTTTCATTGCGTTTTAAATGTAAGTAATCATCTCCCCTTCAGATTGGATATTGTTCTGTTTCATGTGATAATCTCAAGAGCATGCGTGCATTTGTCCTCGGGGTTCCCCCCACACATCAGGATTTCTGATCTTAACATGAAACATGTTTAATATTTACGATACGCGATCGGGCGACTCCGACGTTCTTAATAAGAATAAGAAATTAATAGTACAAAATTTTTTGCCTTTTTGACGTTTTTAAAATACTATTTTTGTTTTGATGTTTATTGTATGCATGTTATTTATTTATTTCTTATTTGTTTGTAGTTATTAAGAAGAACTATTGTTAGAATGCAATTTCTAATCAGGCCTAAGGATATGTTTTCTGTAGTCTGAGGTAGATTGACGAGGTCTGAGCTGAATAGCAGAGAATTCGGATATCAGGGGCTATGAAAGACACAGACACTGAATGTCGTTCAAACATAGAGCAAAGTTCAATAGACAAACTTCACACTATATAGGGTACAGAAAGGAAGCAGTCTGGACAGAACAATCTGCAAGCAAGCATTAATTCTTAGACAGCTTTATGTTGCACATAAGTGGGGAAGTGCTGCTTGGAACAGAGAAGTAGAGTCAGATCACGTCCCTGGTTTGCCCTAAATGACCTATAGCCACAAGCAAGCTTCGGCGAGCGCTAGAGGATATGTCGCAACACTTTCCTAACATAGCAAGTGCAAGATCATCAATCAAAAGTGAACATTGCTTAACAGGTCATAATAACAACAAACAATATAAGTATAATATAAAGGACACAGTATGACACAAAATTTACTGTATGCATTGTGTATATGAATAGTAGCCTATGTAATAACAGGAAGTATATGCATTGCTGTAAATAATATACCATAACAGGATTTATGCAAAAGGTGCAAGGGTTCCGAAAGGAGGGCAAAAAAATGCCCCAAAAATCCCATTGACTTAACATTGCGCCGAACTTTTATGGGTCATAGCTCCGCTCGAGGATTTTGTAGAAACATGTGGGTTACAACATTTAAGGAGGGTGATAGGCTCTGTAAGAACATACATCACATTAAGGTGTAAGCTGTACCCCTGGCATGTAAGAGGCACCCGAAATTTCCCATTGACTTACAATGGGGCAGGAAACACGCCCATATAAGGGAATAAAAACGTTCCAGATGGGATATTTTCGCTTTACAGTAACATAGAGACAAGGGGGAGGGCTCATTTTACTTAAACTTCCAATCAGTCTCTCAGAATTGTCCCAGAGCTATTAAGCCACGCCCTAGCAACCATTTTGGGCACCCTAGCAACATATCCCATAGACTGCCATTATAAAATGTCCAGATGGATATCTTTGCAGCACAGTGTCATAGTGACATGGGGGTGGGCTCATTTTACTCAGGCATCCAATCAGTTTCTTAGGATACTTAAAACGTTACAAAGCCACGCACATAGTAACCAAATACAGTACCCTAACAAACGAATAAACAAAGCCTTATATCTCTGCTAGGAGTGTAATCACTAATCGGAGTGTAATCACTAGTGGGTGCCAATTTTCCGCTAGCAACTAAATATACAAAGCCTTATATCTCTGCATCCGAAACATCGTAGAGACACGGGGGGTGGACCGTTTGACTCGTCGTGACTCGTAGTGTAATCACTAGTGGATGTCAATTTTCTTTCTAGCAACCAAACACAGTACCCTAGCAACTGAATACACAAAGCCTTATATCTCCGCATCAGAACATCGTAAAGACATGGCGGTTGGAGAGTTTTTCTTGTAGTCTAATCACTAGTGGATGCCAATTTTTCCCATAGCAACCAAATACAGTACCCTAGCAACCGAATAAACAAAGCCTTATATCTCTGCATCAGAACATCATAGAGACAGAGGGGTTGGACCGTTTGACTCGTGACATGGAGTGATATCACTAGTGGATGCCAATTTTCTTCATAGCAACCAAATACAGTACCCTAGCAACCGTTTTAAACAAAGCTTTACATCTCCATATCAGAACATCATAGAAACACTGGGGTTGGACCGTTTTACTCGTAGCTCAGAGTGTATCACTAGTGGATGCCAATTTTTCCGCTAGCAACCAAATACAGTACACTAGCAACCAAATAAACAAAGCCTTATATCTCCGCATCAAAACATCGTAGAGACACAGGGGTTGGACCGTTTGACTCGGAGTGATATTACTAGTGGATGCCAATTTTCTCCCTAGCAACCAAATACAGGACCATAGCAACCAAATAAACAAAGCCTTATATCTCCGCATCAGAACATCGTAGAGACACGGGGGTTGGACCGTTTGACTCGTGACTCGGAGTGATATTACTAGTGGATGCCAATTTTCTCCCTAGCAACCAAATACAGGACCCTAGCAACCGAATAAACAAAGCCTTATATCTCCGCATCAGAACATCGTAGAGACACGGGGGTTGGACCGTTTGACTCATGACTCGGAGTGATATTACTAGTGGATGCCAATTTTCTCCCTAGCAACTAAATACAGGACCATAGCAACCAAATAAACAAAGCCCCATATCTCTGCATCAGAACATCATAGAAAAACACTGGGGTTGGACCGTTTGACTCGTAGCTCGGAGTGTAATCACTAGTGGGTGCCAATTTTCTCCCTAGCAACCAAATACGGTACACTAGCAACCGAATAAAAAAGCCTTATATCTCTGCATCAGAACATCGTAGAGACACGGGGGTTGGACCGTTTGACTCGTGACTCGGAGTGATATTACTAGTGGATGCCAATTTTCTCCCTAGCAACCAAATACAGGACCCTAACAACTGAATAAACAAAGCCTTATATCTCCGCATCAGAACATCGTAGAGACATGGGGGTTGGACCGTTTGACTCGTAGCTTGGAGTTTAATCACTAGTGGGTGCCAATTTTCTCCTTAGCAACCAAATACAGTACCCTAGCAACCGAATAAACAAAGCCTTATATCTCTGCCTCATAACATCATAGAGACATGGGGGTTGGACTGTTTGACTCGTAGCTTGGAGTTTAATCACTAGTGGGTGCCAATTTTCTCCTTAGCAACCAAATACAGTACCCTAGCAACCGAATAATCAAAGCCTTATATCTTAGCATCAGAACATCGTAGAGACATGGCGGTTGGATCGTTTTACTTGTGGCTTGGAGTATAATCATATATTGTTCCCAGAATTTTGCCACAGCAAGCACCACTTCACTTTTTCTTTAGAAAACCAAGTTACTGTTTATTAGGGTCTATTATATTGTGCTGTTTCACTTTAGCCAACGCTAGATGTCACTATAATACAATCTCTTGTCATCTCATACAGGGTTGTAGTCCTGGTCAGTGTCATTATTGAGTTTGTGGACAGAGCAGGTGTTACTCCAAAAGCACGGTAACTAAAGATCACCAGTGTCTATACCTGAAATAGTGATCTTGAACCAAACCCCTAACGCTAATTTAGATCATACTGAAATTATAACTACAACATTTCATGCATCTGAGACCTATCAAACTTTAAATAAACTTTAAATAAATACGTCAAACTGGGCTGAACTTCTTTTCGGTATATGCTGAATAAGAGGTGATCGAAAATGTTAATTTTACTGTCATTAATTATTCAAGCATGTGATATATGTGTAGGTCACATGTTAACAGTGGGTATCACAATGTGTTGTGGGAGTGGCCAAAAACTCAATCCTGTTGATTGACAGATATGTTAAAATAAGAGATCAAACTCTCACAAGATCACATTTGATTTCATTGTCATTGCTGGAGTCACAGGACGCTCACAATGAAGTGTTTGATTTCATTTTATCTTCTGACCTTGATTCTGCATTGCAGTGCGGGTGAGTCCAATGACAAAGCAAAGGTTTAAATCATTTCATTCATTTTTTATGTATTCAAAATGTACTAAATTTAATGTAGTTTATTTAAAAGTTTGGATATAACATATTACATTTTCACGATCATTTGGAGATTTCAACAACACTGCTCACATAAACTTGGCTTGAATTTATCTCCGCATTATTCTTCATTTATTAGTATTATTTAATAATATCTTAATAAATGTTCAAATTAATAGCGCATTTGAAGGTAAACAGTCTTGTGAAAAAAAGTTGGTTTGTATTATTATTGTAATTTAAACAAAACTGCAGGTGTCAAAATGTTTGTGCAAATGATGACATTTACCAAATGCCTCCATATGAGTCTGTGGTTGTTTAATGGTTTGTATAACTGATATTAATAACAATCACCTAAGAGGATATTTAGTTAATAGTCAGTGTTAACTGTGCTTCTGTTCAGAGTGGTGTTACCAGGCAAAAGCGAACTATGATGCACAATGTAAAGGTAATCAAACATTTCAAGCAAACACACACAGTTGTCTTCATCACAGTATCTAAACCAAGTTTAACTCAACATCTTCATGTTGCTTTAAGGTCCAGAGCTCTGGAAAGAAGTAAACGCACAATGTGGAAACAACAGACAGTCACCGGTCAACATAGCGACAAAGAAAACCGTAGTGGACGGGCGACTGACGCCTTTCACTTTCACCGGCTACCACAACATATTCAACGGCACCATAAAAAACATCGGTCACTCGGGTAACAATACAGACTGAAAACTTGTTAAAGAAACCTTTGAAAAATGCCATGACATGGTGCAATGTCTTTTTCTTTCTCAGTTGTGGTGGATGTAGCAGAAAATATCACGGCTACACTGTCTAGAGGATTCCTGGGAGACACATATAAACCCATCCAATTTCACTTCCACTGGGGAACAGATGTAGGAGCGGGATCTGAACACACCATCGATGGGGAACAGTATCCGATGGAGGTACCAATAATACACGACATACAGTAGATTACTGGTAAATCTCTGTTCAATGTGTAGTTGGAATATGAGATTTGAATAAAGAGAAACCACAGGTTAATCACATCTACCTACAATGGAAATATAAAAGCATCTGCCAAATGCATTTAAAGGGAGAGTTCACCCAAAAATGAAAATCCTGTCATAATTTTCTCATCCTCATTTTTTTTTTTTTAACACAAAAAAGATATTTTGATAAATGATGGTAAGCATACAACTGATTGCAACCATTGACTTCCATATAGTAGGAAAAAAAATGCAATGTAATTCAATGGGCATGCATTTATGAAAATATATTCTTCCATAATATTTGTTTTCCTACTATGGAAGTCAATAGTTACAATCAGCTGTGTGCTTATCATCATTTATCAAAATATCTTCTTTTTTGTTCATCAGAAAAAAAACAACATGAGGATGAGAAAATTGTGATTAATTTTATTTTTGGGTGAACTATCCCTTTAAACAGAAAATAGTTTGTGATTGTTATAAATAAATGTTTTTTTCTGTTAACTTTCTCATCAGCTGCATATTGTGCATATAAAACAACGATACAACATCATTGCAGATGCATTAAATGATCCATCTGGCATTGCAGCTCTGGGATTCTTTTTTGAGGTTTGATATTCACATTATTGCACTTTTAAATGAATTTTATATAGTTATGAAGGTTTTGAACCCGTATGATTTATTTCTGACAGGAGTCAAACAGCACAAACACAAATTATGACCAGCTCATACAAGCCCTGAAGAGCATACAGAACGAAGGTCAGTCTATGGTGTTATTATTTTAAACAAATTCTTTCACGTTAAAGCCACAATATGTAAAAAATATCGTAAAACCACTGGCACAGTGTAATATATTTAAAGCAGTTTTATAATTACTAGGGTGTCAATCGATTAAAATATTTAATATAGATTAATTGCCTGATTGTCATTAACGATTAAATCGCATGATTGTTTCCTTTTCTTATGTAAACCCTGTGCATGCAAAAGACCGCTGGAAAAAGACCAATCTCAACATAACACAGACTGTGACGCTACAGTACAGATTTACGCCCCAACTTTAAATTAATTACAATGTTGTTACAATGCTATAAACAAAGTTATCGCTATATGCTAGTTAATGCTATATGCTAACATGTAGGCTGAAGTTCTAATATTGATGTTTCAGAGTTACGTTTTACAGGTCCATACTGAAAAAAAAAAATCTTTCTAGAAATGTGCATGTATGTCATTTATTTTATTTCAATTAATCCATAGGTCTGAAAAACGAGTAGTCGATTAACTGGGGGCGGGGCAATCAAAGGGGTGGGGCGTGCGCATCATGTTAAAAATGAAAAGTATTTTTATTAAAAACGCTGAAATAAAACTTAATTTTGAAGAAACTATGACAGAACAATGAACACACACTAGATTATTAATGAATAGGGGTGGCACGGTCCATGAAAAAAATCCGAACCGTTCGGTTCGCTTGTCTCGGTTCGGAGCGCGTGTGTGCCGCACGGTTCAACGGTTCATGGCATGCGCAATGTAGTCTCATGCCCTGTATGTGACCTCAGATAGCGTGTTTCCCTTTCGCGCGAAAGAAGAGGTGACTGGTTTGGAGTATAAGTACTGCAGGTTATGTTACGTGTAGAAATGGCAAGTGGGAGAGAAAAGGAAGTCTGCCCGCAGTTGGAGGATGCGCCAGCGTCGTATAAGTTTGGTGTGTGGAAACCTATGATGACAGCGGAAATAAAACAATAGATTGAACTGCAGTCTATGGGTTGAATGTGCTCGAACAGCCACAGGAGACCGCCTTCTCTCCGACAATTTGTCTAATCTGAGGTACTGACTGTTTTACGTCTTTAGCGCTATTTTTAGCCTTTCATTGATAAAATTAAAGCGGCTGATTTCTGCGTAGTTTCATTTTGCTAGCGTGTGAAAGTTGCGCGATCTTATTTCAGAAATTTCCCCTCAAAGTAATCAGGACAGAAGTGGTCAAAAGTGGACAAAAGAGACGGATTTAAATATTACAGGTGTAAAGGTTATGTTTCTCTCTCGTCCACATATACTCTCAGTATTAAAGCAGCCTCTCAGTGATAAATCTAAGAGCTACACTGAAGTTGGCATTTTAATAAATGCAAGTTATCTTTGTGTGCTAAAAATGCACATAAAGTTCATGTAGATGCCAATACACATTCTCTTTTTTTGCCAATTAAATGAAAAGCATGTTGAAATCATCAATGTCTTCCCTCTTGCTCTATCAAAATCTCATCTGGCTTTCCTCAGGGATGGTCCCAATAATGTGCTTAAAGTCAATCTCAGTTTGTGCATGATTAAATGATATAACTTTTTTTAATACTGTATCGTAAATTATGGATAATTAATACATTAATAAGATAATACATTTCTGGAGTGTTAAAAATTTAAAGAAAAAATAACAACAAGAACCGTACTGAACCGAGAACCGTGACCATAGAACCGTGATACGAACCGAACCGAGGGTTTTGTGAACCGTGCCACCCCTATTAATGAATTAAATGTTTTTAACAGAAACCTTTAACAGGAACAGCTGCGTGATTAAATGAAACTAAAGGGTTAATAAACACAAACCGAACAAATAAATAAACAAATAAACCCACACGATCATAATTTTTCATGATCGATCGTCGATGCCACGTTCGATTACTTGAGCTATCGAGTACTCGTGCCCATCCCTAAAACTTACAACGCAGAAACGTCCATTAACAATCTCCGAACAATTGATTATTCCGCAACATCTGGATCTTCGTCTAATACAGACTCAAACATAAGATCTGTTCACACACACACAGAGCTACTGAAGGAGAAACAGCCAATCAGAGCAGAGCTCAACATTATTATTCATGACCCTTTCAAATAAGGTAATAATAGACCATTTCATTCTAAAGACAAATCCTAGAGTTGTAAATGGACATGAAAAACCATCTTTTGGATAATTTTTGCACTTAATAAACCCACAAACCTTCTGTGTAGATATCAGAGAACAATTTAACAGATGATTACAATGCATTCTTTAGCACCTTTAATTCATTACCTCATCCATAAACATGATTAATGAACTCCATAAGTCTCTGGATGGTGAAAACAACATTTCCCTCCACTCCGCTTCATAACTTTGTCTTTATTATTGTGTTATTATGTAATAGCGACCTCTATATATTGTGGCTTTAATGCAATGTTTGTATACCATTTTGTACATGAATATTTTAAAGAAATTATTATATAGAATTTAATTTGAGCTGTGAGCTGCATAAATTAGCATTTGAAGTTGTTTTTTAAGGCAATTTTGTGTTATGTGTAACTGTAATTACTTATATGTAGGCTAATTCATAAAACGTCATGGGTCGAGTGTTTTTGTTCCACCCAAAAAAATCATACCAGGAGATCATTTTTTCTGTCTGTCTTTCTGCAGATAATATCACAGCCATTCGTAACATCTCGCTCAGCCAATTTATTTTGTCAGAGGACAAATTGACTAAATATTACAGATACAATGGATCTCTGACCACACCGAACTGCAATGAAGCTGTGGTCTGGACTGTCTTTAAAAATACCATTCCTCTCAGCAGAGAACAGGTACGACTACATTTACAAATCCAATTGCAAACATTAGGTGAAAAAATAAACAAGATTGACCTGAAAGTTACGTTGACCATGATCATAACAAATTCCTGTTTTCCAAACAGCTTCGGGCCTTTCCTACCCAGCTAAAGTTTTCTGATGGCAATCCGATGGTGGGAGTATTTCGACCTGTACAGTCACGTAATGGACGTTTAGTGTATCGGTCAGGCGGTCAGGTGGTCCTCGCCAGCGTTCTGCTTCTCTTTATCTCCATCATTACAGCGTTCAGTCTGTCTCATCTAAACTAAAGCAACCCAACCTGAACACAAGGAGTTTTCATTGAATCAACAGAGAGAAACCAAACCTAGAAACTACAAAATTACAGCACATCAAATTATCTAAATAAATATTCTCACAATTTTCTCACTGACAGGTCTTTTAAAACCAACGCTATCTCAAGGCAATTCATGAGGTGGAAAATTCGCGCGACCACATTTGTACGTATTTCTGTAAAATTTGCTTTTGCCTCTGTGACATTAGGGTTAGGGGTGGGGTTTCATTATTGTTTTTAATACTTCGTGAAAAACCGTAACTAGTAAAATACGTACAAATTCTCGGCTGTTAAAATAGGATTTTGACACTTCTTATTTTTCCATATATTGCACAACATCACGAGCAAATATTCCTTATATCCACTTTATAAAAAGGAATCAGTGGCATTTCTTTATACAAACACCTTAAAGGTGCTCTAAGCGAATTTACGCGTTTGAGACCATACATTTTTTTTGTTACATACAGTAAACATCTCCTCACTATCTGCTTGCTGCCTGTCTATTGATCAAACTGTAAAAAAACGCGATCTCTGTAGACAGCCCAGGGTCTACAAACTTCAATATAAACACAGTGGCCAAACCTAGCACCACAAAACAAAACAAAGTGTTCCAGCCAATAAACGACAAGGAGGATTTTGGGGGTGGGGGTTGGGCAACCCAGTCTCACCCCATGTCGTCAATATTTGACGACACTTGACCATTCGTCAATATGTGACGCGGAGGGTATACCTTTCGCGTCATTTTTTGACGAACTGGGGACTTCAATACTATTACGTCCGTTGCATTCTCTTCTCCTATTTTCTTACCAATTTCGCGTCGGTTTAGGGTTAGATTAACATAATGACATCCCTACCCAAACCTAACTCTAACCCCAACGCCAGGTGACAACTGTTTCTAACCCCAACGCCAGGTGACAACTGTTTAATTTCGCGTACACTGTTTAATTTCGCGTACACTGTTTAATTTTGCGTAATCTAACCCTAAACCGACGCGAAAATGGTAAGAAAATAGGAGAAGAGAATGCAACGGACGTAATAGTATTGAAGTCCCCAGTTCGTCAAAAAATGACGCGAAAGGTATACCCTCCGCGTCACATATTGACGAATGGTCAAGTGTCGTCAAATATTGACGACATGGGGTGAGACTGGGTTAGGTTGGGCGCGTTCATGAAAGCACGGAAGGGAGGGGGAGGAGTTAGCTACGCTCCGTTTGTTTGAAAACAGTTCAAACATCAACAAAAAGCGACGTCCCGCAGATTCACTTAGAGCGCCTTTAATACTCTTTGTAGATTGATGTTAAACAGTCTTAGGTCATTTTAAACATACTGGACATATGTTACAATTTCACACGATACACTTACATCTTACGCACAATTATTTTGCTTTTTTGAAATGCACTGAAGACTGACAGAAATCACACTGTATCAGAATATGAATGTCATGCAAAACTCTAAATATGACGCACAATATGTTTAACTTAATTGCTATTCTTATGGCTTTTTGTCTGACTGATCTCACAGAAAGTTGTGTTATAGTCACAAATTTTTTTTTATATATATTCGTGTTCATGGCACGAAATTCTGTCTTTGTCGTGTCACTCGCACACATTTCTAAAAATAGTTTTTCGTGTCAGTTGCACGACTTTCTTTTTTGTGTTACTTTATGTATTTTTTTTCATATTTTCTTACCATTGTCGCTTGGGGTTAGAATCACTTTCTGTTAATTTTTAAACATCCTAACCCAAACCCCAACTTCAGGTGAGAATAGTTTTAAAAGCTGAAAAAAAAAACATGTAGAAACCAATACATAAAAGTTCATCATAACCCAAACCTCAAATCTACCCCCAAACCCAAGCGACAATGATTTAAAAAGCTGAATTTCGTGCCATGGACACAAATAAATGACTAAAATTCATGACTTTCCGTAAGATCATGTGGCTTTTTTGTATCTTAATGCATATTAATGGATTTGATGTTTTCTTCAGACTTTACATTTATTGATTCTCTCCAACATTTGCACTTTATTCTTCATTAACATAATGAACGTGTCAGTTTTCAATGTCAGAATCAAAACAGATCAGCTTACTTTGCTTTTACAGACTGAGAAATGTGTTTCATGAAAATTTGCAGTTGAGTTTCCCTTTAAGCTTTTATTGTGACTTCCCATAAATCATTCCCATTTAAAGATCTTTACGTTGTACCATATCTCTATGTTTTTTTTCTGTAAATTCTTTCTGCTGTGTGTAATGCCCTTTCAATTAACTTTATAAAGTGTGTTATATAAATAAAACTGACATAAAACAATGGTGCACCCTTGTTCATGTGTTAAATATGTACAATATGTCCACAAGAGCAATTCATGGACGCTTGCTTAAGTGTTGCCACATATAGATCTCATGCCACCAGTTGTGAATGACAACTGACTCAATTAACTTTTAACACTTCTGGATTAGCAGCCTGAGGGAAAATATTGTTGTAACAATAATAAATAAAGTGTAACAAGAATATCTAGATGTATGACGGAGATGTAGTAGTGCTTATATTTACTGATCTAAATGAGACATTAGCTCATAAAAGAGGTATTCACTGTACACCGCATGTAATAAATCAAGTGATGTCATATTCTGTGTTGATGTTTGTTTGATTTGGCACTGCATTACATTATTAACAGTAACAGTGAAATACTGAGCGATGTGCTGTGAAAATCCCGCAACTTTCCGTTAGTGATGAGACTTCTGTCAACTCTCTAATATTTCATCTCATTCATAAGCTTATGGCATTATAATAAAACTTCTTTAATAACACTGTAATACCAGAGCTTGTACTTGTGATACAATGCATTCTTATTATTTTTTATTGCATGTATTACAAGTGTTCCTGTAGTAGCCAAGTGCACTTTATGTTGCCGAAGGTGCCACATGTATAAATGCAGATGCATGTTTCACTTAAACTATGATTAAAACACAACTAAAGGAATGACTATTCACCAGAATAGTGACTAATAAAACTAAAGCTAAAACCTCAATAAGCGCTTTTGGACATACAAGAAATAAAGTCAAACTGTTTGTATTAAGTAAAATATGTTTTCGAGTTGTATAATCCTTTAGGATGAGATCTTCATCGCTTCATCATTTCAAATATTTGTTACTGTCCTAAAACATTTATGGAATTTTACTGGCATGATGTCAGCTGTCAAAGCAAACAAAAGCAAAACGTCTAGTCATGAGATCAACTCAAGAGCTTGTCTGACGGGCCCTGCAAGAATGAAGGGAAAATACTACTGTGACATATCAGTTATTTCCTGTAACTTATATTCATATCCATTTTCATTTTTATACAAAGCACCTTCAAAGTTTCTTCATGAGTACATGTGTGCCCTGGGAATCAAACCAGGGGCATCATGCACTACATTTATTTTAAGGGGGCACAGTATGAACACTACATATGTTATCATAATTATTAACGTCCATTAATAGAGTACACTAAAACCTCCTTATAAGCCATATTGTCAAAAACAACTTGGTTTTGCAAGTCAATTTAACCTACTGTTTTAAGTTGTGGTTTGTGATAATTTACAACTTTAAATTGAAATGTTTTAACTTATTTTTTTAATTAAAGTAACATAAAAATAAATGTTGATTTGACACATTTTTTTTTATATTTTTACAGTACAGAGATCCATTTGAAACTCTTAAAAAAAAAATAATCCAACAATGTTATCTTTTTAAAACATTTTTATTTCCCAACATTATTATATATTTATGTATTTATTTATTTAAAACTGAATTCACACACACACATCTGATTCAGTCTCCATTAATGAGATAATGAGTTAAAGGATTAGTCCATTTAAAAAAAAATCCAGATATCCGGTCGCACCAGCTCGTCACAGGACCGGAGATAGACGAGAAGTTGTGGTTTAAAACTGCATATTTTTTATGTTTCTTGCCAAAAATGACAATCGTTTCTCTAGATAAGATCCTTTATGCCTCATTTGGGATTGTTTAGAGTCCTTTGAAACTCCAATTTTAAACTGCATTAAAACTGTTAAGTGTTGGGGTCCATTAAAATCCATTAAAATGAGAAAAATCCTGGAATGTTTCCCTCAAAAAACATAATTTCTTCTCGACTGAACAAAGAAAGACATCAACATTTTGGATGACATGGTGGTGAGTAAATTATCTGGATATTTTTTTAAGAAAATGGACTAATCCTTTAAATCAGTTGTGTTAGAAAAGAGAGACGTCCAAAATGTGTAGTGCTGGAATACAGTACTGTGCAAAAGTCTTAGGCCACCATGCTACCATTAGATTTGTTGTTTTTGCAATGTTATAGTGATCATATATAATTGTTCCTCAGTCGCTTTATGAGAATACAACCAGAAAATAAAGGAAATGTGTATGTAGTGTGAAGTATTTAGGGTAAACTTCTCATCCACTTGAGCAATAGCAAGCAAATGCAGGATCTCTTAAACCTAAATAAAATTAAATCCTAATTTCTAATTCTAATCAAATGACTTCAGGACTTCTCAAAAAAAGCTTAAGATGTGTTTCGTGCCAAAATTTTATTTTGTGTACATATCTCCTGTATTTTCTGTTTGTATCATAATAAAAACAGTAAAATATAAATATGGATGGACATTAAAATTTGCTAAAACAACAAAGCTGGTGGTGGCTTAAGACTTTGGCACAGTACTGTATGTCTTGTTTCTCATAAAGTATATTTTTTACATGATTAAGGTGTTGTCCCGGGTGTTTAGTTTTGTTATGACAACTTTACTTTTTGACGCATATTTTTTGTCATAAAATCACCTGACAAAGCTTGTTTGCCTCAACTGAATATAAAAAAAGAAAAGCACATGATATCAAATTCCAGAGCTTGTCTTACAGGTACTGTATGTATATAAGAAGTACTTGTGACATGATACCCAGGCGTGGAGATAGAAAATAATTTACCAGCTGTATCATGGCATGAGAACTGTGAGGGGTGGCACCACTAAAGCATTTAAAGCCTGACCTACATATTCAGCACATAAATGAAATAAGAAATAAAATAAAATAATTGATTTTGGCTGAAACTGACAGCTGTTTGATATTAATGCACACATAAATAAACTTACATGCAGTGGCAAAGGCAGAATTGTATTTTTTAGGTCAGACTTGACAAACGTGAGTCCTACATTTCTCAGTGTAATATGACTTCTATTTATGTAACCAAACATTCAGAACATTCCTTTAGCATCATCTCTAATTTCTGTTTCATAAGCACCCTGCATGACGTAAGTGAAACGAGTTTTGTAAATAATTGCCCTTTTTATTTTTAAATCCTCCTGTTCAAACATCTATCTCTGATCAAATTCAAATTAACCTCAGCCGAAACGATTTAACATGATTAATGTTCAATATGCATTTGTTGGATCTTGAAAGATAAATAGAATAGGCTAAACTGTAAAATGTGAAAAGTTGTATCACCTTAAAAAATTACTTCAATTGGTAAAATTTTACTGTATAGTTTCACTTTTGGTGAAATATTTAAGTTGAATAAACGTCATTTTTTTACAGAGCCCCTAAGGTGACATTGGAGTAAAAAAAATCTAAAGTTTAGTTTCGCGTGCACACTTGAAACTATCGCGTGCGCACTTGAAACTATCGCGTGCGCACTTAAGACTATCGCGTGCGCACTTGAAACTTTCGCGTGCGCACTTGAAACTATCGCGTGCGCACTTGAAACTATCGCGTGCGCACTTGAAACTATCGCGTGCGCACTTGAAACTATCGCGTGCGCACTTGAAACTATCGCGTGCGCACTTAAGACTATCGCGTGCGCACTTGAAACTTTCGCGTGCGCACTTGAAACTTTCGCTTTCACGTGCGATAGTTTCACATGCCCACGTGAAATTAAACGCGATAATTTCACGTGCGCACACGATAGTTTCACGTGCGCTCGTGAAACTAAACGTTATTTAATTTTTTCTCCATGTCCCCTTAGGGGCTCCGGATTTTTTTAGTGTTACCAATTGAAATATTTTTTTAAGTGATTACATTTTTCACTTTTTACAGTGTCTATAAACTATTTGATTTAATGGCATATAGACGGTTTCATCGAACGCACGTGTGGTGACACGATAACGTGTCTGAGCGGATTACCACTAACGTTATTTGAAGGGAGGTTTGGCAGCCAATCTGTAGTATACATTATATAATACACATTTTCCACAGTTTATTAGGTTGCAGTACTCATCTTTTACTCGTTTAAGTCAAAATGTATATGCACTAGGCGGTCACCTTGGTCGAAAACTAGATGGCTTTCCATGATGGCAAGGAAATACCGGTATGCGCCATCGCTCATTTGCACATCACATAAATCATGTCATTGTGCGGTTGGTTAATGGGTGGCTTGTGTTCACCCAGAAAAGACCTTTAATTGAGAAGGAAAAGATTTAAACCATCAGGTGCCCTGGTAAGTAAAAGAGGAAAGATGAGGGGAAAACATGCAAAAGAAAAAGTATTTATGCAGCTATGTCACTCACTTATTTTTTCAGATATTGCTATAATAAAAAAATTATAAAAACTATATAAAAACAGCTGTGGGAATAATGGTTTAAAAAATAATAATAATCAATACAGAAGCTCTGCTCTGGTGTCTGACAAGAAATAGTGCATAAATATATTCAGGATTCAGACTTGATAGTTTAGTTAATAAGTTATTTATGCATATTCTTTGTAAGAATTGCACTTACTGTTTACATTTTTAAGCACTTGATGTTAAAATGGCCCTCTTATAAGATGCAAATCTCATCAATGACCCAAACCGATATAAGTTTAAGACCCCTGCACTATAATCCATGAATTCAAGACACAAGCAAATGATTTGAGCTGACAGACATCAGAAAGCATCATTCTCATGTTTATTATCATCATATCTGATTGTATGTCATATCAGAGACTCATTTTCTCATTACACACACGCACATAGTCTGTTATACAAAATCAGTCAAATCCAAGAGAGTTTAAGGTGATTAAGTCAATAAATATGTGTAAACGTGTAAGTCAATAGACAGGTTATGCAGAAATGGCATGTGTGTGGAAAAAAATGTAGAAAAACAGGGCAGAACTGATATGGTGTTAAACAGACTAAAAACAGACAGCAGCTATACTGGATATATTTCTCTTAAAATGCTTTCCCTCTAAAAAAAAAGACAACAACAAATATATCTACTTTATTTCCAATGACTGGTTATGTGCTATGAGGTCTTTGACATCTTGTTAGCCCAAATCCTCAACTTTTTTTAGATATAAAACAGCACAAAGGTTAGTTTCTGTAAGTGACCTGATCATCGTTTAATGACCTGATCTTAATGTCCTGAGCTCTTTTTTTTTGTGAAATTAGGTTTTGTTCATGTAATAGGAGAGAAAACATGAACATTATGATAATAAACAACTTTTAAATGTTACACCAACAAAAACCCTAAAAACATTTTCCACCTGCACAAACTAACTAAAAGAAAACAATGACCTGAGGATTAAGCTTAGTCACATATTTTTAATAATGCCATATGGTTGCAGGGGAGAAGTTTTGCAAATCGTTTGCAATTTGCAAAACAGAGGGCGCTCTTGGTTGGCCTAATGAGGCATTCAAATAAAGTGTTTACACAAGGTAGATTATGTTGCCATTATATGTCATTCAAAGTCTGACTTTCTTTGATCCAAGTTACATAAATAAAAAAGATTTCCAATGAAAAGCCAAAGCACCAAAATTATCATAAAAGTATTGTTAGTAAGTTAGAAATTCCCCTTCCGATTACTCCTAAACCTGACATTATAATGATAATGTTTATGTCCATACAATGACAACCACCTCATATAGACCACTTGCATTTTATTGACTATTCTTTTTATTATAGATGTTTATTAATAATGTATATTACTATGTTATCTTCTGTATATCATATTTTTCAGCGCATGGGTCTCAAACTCAAATCGGCTTAGGGTCATTATCTGAGATTCACATCTCATATAGGTCTTAAGGCCATTTTAACTTTCAAGTGCTTATTTTTATACAGCAAAAAATTACTTTCTTACTTAGGATATAGCTATGTCTTGTTTTCAGTACAAATATCAAAAAATTCTTAAACCAAGATGTATTTTCTTGATGAGCAAAATTACTTTAGAAAATAAGTCTAGAATTAAATACATTTGTGCTTAAAACAAGAACATTTTTCTAGAATTTTTCTTGAATTAAGTGTTTAAGAAAAAAAAAATTTTCTTACCCCATTGGCATTGCTTGTTTAAAGCACAAATTCATTTACATTTTCTATGTTTTTTATAAACAGGTGTAAACATAGATTTGTCATAATTAAAAAAAATGTAAACAGTGGTTACTTTATATTCAATACACACTGGTTGTATTTTATTTTTACACCATTGTTGCAAATATTTTATTTACCTTATCATAAATAAATGATTAAAATTTTTAACTAAACTAACAAATTCCTGAATATGTTTTTGCACTATTTTATTTCTTATCAGACACCACAGTTTCTTTAATTTAAACAGGATTTTTTCATTACAACATAATTCCTACAACTCTATTTGTGCTATTCAATAGTTTTAATGAATTTACTTTTATAGTTATATGTGTAGAAAATATTAATAACTGAAAGTGTTTGTAAGCTTTTGAATGGTAGTGTTCAATGTTATGTAATTTGGATACCTGTGCATAGCAAGCTACTATATGAGGCCTATGTATTACATTATACAGTACTATAAAGTGAAAGTAAGTGACGTGACTGTCAAGTTTACGGAACGCATAGTTGAAATGTGACCTCAGCATTTATCCCATCCCAGTAACACACACACACACACACACACACACACACACACACACACACACACACACACACACACACACACACACACACACACACACGCGCACGAACGTTCTGGTTTCCATGTTTTTTGGGGACATTCCATAGACGTAATGCATTTTATTCTGTACAAACTGTATATTCTATTCCCCTTACCTGCCCCATTCCCTAACCCCAACCATCACAGGAAACTGTCTGATACCTTAGATTTTCAAGAAACATTATTCTGTTTGATTTATAAGCTTGTTTCCTCATGGGGACATCAAAATGTCCCCACAAGGTCACAAAAATACTGGTATTCCTATCTTTGTGGGGACAATTGGTCCCCCCAACTTGATAATTACCCGGCCGCACACACACACACACACACACACACACACACACACACACACACACACACACACACACACACGCATGCACACACACACACACACACACACACACACACACACACACACACACACACACACACACACACACACACACACACACACACACACACACACACACACACACACACACACACAGTCAGGCATGTGTGTGTACATGGTTTATGGGGACTTTCCATAGACGCAATGCATTTTATACTGTACAAACTGTTATATTCTATTCCCCTAACCTACCCCAATCCCTAACCCCAATGTCACAAAAACCGGTTGGCAGTCTTTAATCTATGAAAAAGTACCATTTAGTATGTTTTTTAGCGTACACTTCCTGTGTCCCCATAAACCATGGTAATAGCATAGTTAGCATGTCATTATACACTATAGACATCGCCAGTGTGTCGTCATCATGACGTATTCCCAGTGGTGAACGCAAAGCATTTTGGGAATCCGCGGCACGAACGTACAGGCGCCAGACTTCTTTGCATGGAGGAAAGGACGCAGTGTTCAAAATGCCGTCTACTTGCTGTGTTATAAACTGGAATAGTCGTTCTCATGATAAGTGCCATAAAGCTTTAGAACGGAAAATCCTTTTATCGTTTTCAAACGTGGAAAAATATTAGTACAAGCCATGTTTCAGAGGTGACAAAAAGGCGACGAATGGCATGGATAGCAGCAGTAAGGAGACCCAAGATAAAATAATTTTTATTAATAAAGGCATAGAACCAGAGTATTTGTAGTGCACTGGCGGCAATTGTGTATACTTATTTAATAATTAAATTAATAAAAAGACTGATATATGTTTGGTAATTGTATCTGAACGAAATTTAAATTAATTTGGTATATTTCATATCAATATATTTGTTTCCCTTAACATTTTAATTAACACTAACTTTATTCTCATATTAATTATAAAAATATATTTCTGTATAAAATAATATTACCAATTAAAATACATTTGAGAGAGAGAGTTTTTGGTTAAGTTACAGTTTGACAAGTTTACAGTTTGACAAAAGCACAATGTTGTGTTGAGTGTACAAATATGTGTAAACACTTTGCCATTTGAATGATGTCCTGACTCCTGTATAACCAAAATGACGGAGTATGTTTAATTGTTTCCTGTTCGATCGCGACCATGCCTCTCTCTTTCTCTCTCTTCTTCTTCCCTTATTTCTTAACGCCATTCCAGCATGCACGGCTCATGGCGAGAACCAGGTAATCCATACACAAGTTTTATTCAGATAAGTTGATTCATACAAAAGTTGGGGGAGGGACAATTTGGTATCTCCAATTTGCCTAACTTGCGTGTTTTTGGCATGTGGGATGAAACCGGAGTAAACCCACGCTGACACAGGGAGAACATGCAGAAACTTCACACAGAAAGGCCACCTGCCCCAGCCGGGGCTCGAACCGAGAATCTCCTTGCTACCCTCTCTCTTACTCACATATCTCGTCTTTGTATTAGGATTTAGTTTTAGGCGGTATGGTGTGAACAATGTTTTCTTTAGCCTGCTGCATTTTGTAGGATTATATTCTGTTTTTCACGCTAATTTTTCGTTATTTTCATGCCAGAACACTAGCCTGCTATGCCAGTCCATGTAAACTGGCCAAACATACCCATAATTCTTTGCGTTCTGATGACGTTGCCGCCCAGATTGTCACGTGTCTTGGCGATGTCTATTCATGTCCCCGTAAACCACATTTAAACCCACACACACAACACACACACCCGGAGCAGTTGGCAACTATTCCTACACTCTAAAAAATAATGGGTTGTTTTAATCCAACTGCTGGGTTGTTTCAACATGGTTAATTAACAATAACCCAGCAGTTGGGTTAAAACAACCCATTATTTGGGTCTTTTTAACCCAGAAATGTGTTCTGTCCTATAGTTACCCAGCCCTGGGTTAAATATTTTTTAGAGTGTACAGCGCCCAGGGAGGAATTAGGGGTTAAGGTGCCTTGCTCAAGGTGACCTCAGTCCCATCCAGAGTAACCGACCGCACGGTGACATGATATGATTTACGTGAGGTGCAAATGAGCGATTGAAATCGTGCTTTCCGTTCTACCTTGCTATCATGGAGAGCGCGGCTTATGGTTGCGTAGCAACGGCATACGCCATGGGAGCGCAACCTCTCTCTCTCTCTCTCTCTCTCTCTCTCTCTCTCTCTCTCTCTCTCTCTCTCTCTCTCTCTCTCTCTCTCTCTCTCTCTCTCTCTCTCTCTCTCTCTCTCTCTCTCTCTCTCTCTCTCTCTCTCTCTCTCTCTCTCTCTCTCTCTCTCTCGACCCTTTAAGGGAAGATTAAATGATATGCTAAACACATAAGCTAGAATATAAATAATTTGGGTTGTTATATTTTTAACAGCAGGTGCGGGCCAGAGAGAGAGAGAGAGGGGGAGAGGCGGGAGTTTGAGACCCCTGCCTGGTTTAGTGCATAATGTATTGTTCATTTCATGGACTGCTTATTATCTATACCTGACTTAACATGGCAACAAGACTATCTGACTAGCCAGGTTATTAAACACAATCCTAAAACAAACTTACCTAATAACTGAACACCAATCGTTGCATAAGAGAAACTGCAGTAACACAACATAACCGCCAGGAGCGCTGCAGAGCTGATAATAATGATGTCCACCGCTGAAACAAACAAAATTATTTAAAACATTTAAAAGCTTTTGATAAAACCAACTAAATGTTGCCTCATTTTTTATTTATTATTTCTCACACTGTGGTCTGGCAAAATAAGTTGTTTACTCTGACTTTTGTACATTTCTGTGCATTTCCCAAATCACTGTCTAAATGTTGTGTGTAAGTTTATATGTAGTTTATGAATGCGTTGTTATTAATATAGGTTTACCTTATTGTTTAAATCAGACTGACAACAGTGATAACACGGCGTCTGTCTCCCCCTCGTGGTCAACATAGCATCTGCAGATGTGCGCTTATATATTTACTATACCTGTAACAGCACGTATCTTAATATTTTTATTTTACGTATTGTTATGGAGTCAAAACAGCCCCGTATATGTTTGCTCACTTTACAAACTGTTGACTTTAAATTTTGTATTGTGTTTAAACCTCGTGTTGTTGCTGATGCGTCGTGACGTGCGGAGATGTCACGTGCAGTCCGGAAGCGCGGGACAGCTGATCTGCTTCAGTGTAGTAGTGGTAACATTAAAAGGTGCACAGTGCGCTATGAGTGCATCGGGATCAAAGCGCGCCGCGATTTTCGCGCTACTGGTCGGCGTTTGTCAGGCGTTGTTTCCCCGCGAGTCTCAAAACAGAGAAGTGAAAGATGTGAGCGGGATCTGGAGCTTCAGAGCGGACCTCTCTCCTGACCGGAACCGCGGCTTTGAACAGGCATGGTACAAGAGTCCACTGGCCGAGGTGACAACAAACTTTCACTCAGTACAAAAGTTTCAGACCAATGACGAAATGCTTTTTTTAGATTTAGACTTCAGTGTGTTCTTGTAGCTTCTGTGTTCCTGTAAACTCCAAGCTTGCGTAAGCACACAGGCTTTTCAATAGCTTTTAGTGTTAAAGTTCTGTTAATAAAACCCAACATCTAAATAATGTTCTTGCAACCAGTACCAAGAAAACCTTTTAATTTAACACGTCAAACTGTGTGCATTATAGATTAATTTATATACATTTTTTTGTTTACATCATGTATTGTGTGTGTGTGTGTGTGTGTGTGTGTGTGTGTGTGTGTGTGTGTGTGTGTGTGTGTGTGTGTGTGTGTGTGTGTGTGTGTGTGTGTGTGTGTGTGTGTGTGTGTGTGTGTGTGTGTGTGTGTGTGTGTGTGTGTGTGTGTGTGTGTGTAATAATTACATATACATATACACACACAAACGCAAGTATATATTTAGGAAATATTTGCATGTTTATATAAATTTTTATATATAATTTATATTATATATAATTATAAATACTTAATATATAAATACATTTTTACATGCATGTGTGTTTTTATATATACATAATTATTATACACATTACACACACAGCACATGATGTAAACAAGAACTTTTATTCTGCAAACGATTAGTCGCGATTAATAATTTTGCAGCTCGTGTTGAAAGGCTTGCAAGCTTTATCTTGTACGTTTTCCAAAAGAGAACTAGAAACTAACATTAGAGGAACGTTGTGTGTTTTCTGGAAATGTATTGCTAAAAATACATTTAGCTTGAATGTTCACTCTCAGAAGAAAAGGTACAAAAGCTGCCATTGAGGTGGTACCCATTCAAAAAAAAGTACATCTTTGTACGTTAAAAGTTCGTATTATTAACTCAAAATTACAAATCATAAATGTTGTAAATCCATGTGTAATGCTCATGTGAAGAAACAACCTGGTTTGTGTTGCTTCATTGAGTAGATGACTCAATCTTTTTGAGGTTATTTCATGAAAGGAGTAGTCCACCCAAAACCCATGGTGACCATTGACTTTTTATAGTAGGATTAAAATAAAAATGAATATGATCAAGTCAATGGGGACCATTTTTGGGTGAACTACTCCTTTTATATAAGAAATTTTAGATATTAATATAATAGATGAAATACAACACAAGTGTTTGTTTCTAATCAGATCTACCATGTAGTTTTTCTTAAGTTTGTGTGTGTTTAGTTATTGTTTTTGTGTTTATTTACACGTACAGTCAGGTCCTGTCATCGACATGCCTGTACCCTCCAGTTACAACGACATCACACAAGATGCCAAAATCCGTGATTTTATTGGCTGGGTCTGGTACGAGAGGGAAGTTTGGGTGCCTGAACGCTGGATCCAGGACCAGGGAACAAGGATCATGCTCCGAGTGGGAAGCGCACACTATTACGCTGTGGTTGTACGTAAAATCTGTATAATCTCCATGTTCGTGTGTATGTCCATATAGATGCTGTGGTTTACGTGTGGGACAGATGTTGCTGTTGTGCACAATTGAGATACTTAAAGGAAGAGTTCACCTAAAAATGACCATAATGTCTTGTGTGAAACAAAAGAATGCAGATGGTTTTGATAATCATCACGTGACTCCGGTCTGACACCGACCTGTAATGTTTTTATCTCGTAGTGGGTGAATGGGGTGAAGATTACAGAACACGAGGGTGGTCACCTCCCATTCGAGGCCGAAATCAGCAGAGGACTCCTGCAGTCTTTCTCAAATCCGTGCCGAATCACCATCGCTGTAAACAACACTTTGACTTTAGAGACTCTACCACCAGGAACCATCCAATACTTGACCGACCGTACCAGGTGATGTTTGAAGTGACCAACTAATCCATGTAGCAAATGATGCTGGAGCTTTTCTTAAAACCAGTATGACTTGTACCAGTTTGTAATTTTTGTAACATCTCTTGCTTACAGATATCCTGCTGGTTACTTCATTCAAAACACTAACTTTGATTTCTTCAACTACGCTGGAATACATCGATCTGTCCTGCTTTACACTACACCACAGGTGTACATCGATGACATCACTGTGGAGACGTCATTCTCTGATAACATTGGTAAGACTTTTATCAGTGCTGTTTTCAAATGGACATTTTTTAAGATGTCAAATAAATCTAAAAGTTTTAGCTCAAAATATTTTATAGATCATTTATAAAAGCATGTAAAATTGCCGTTTTGTAGGTGTGAGCAAAAATGTGTCTTTTAAAATGCAAATGAGTAATAAATGGCAGTGCTGTGGTTGGATAGTGCAGATTAAGGGGCACTATTATCCCCTTATGACATCACAAGGGGAGCCAGATTTCAATGAGCTATTTTTTCACGTGCTTGCAGGGAATGGTTTGATGAAACTAAGTGTTTATCACATTTTCTAGGTTAATAGAAGCACTGGGGACCCAATAATAGCACTTAAACATGAAAAAAGCCAGATTTGCATGATTTGTACCCTTTAAAACATGCTTCTGGTTAAAAATGAGCTAATGTCTTTGCCACGTTCAATGCACAATAGAGTAATATAACTATAACAGAGTGATAACAGAGCGCATGATACAGATTCTGTCAGTAGAGATTTATTTATACTGAACCCAGATTGTTTGTTTCTGTACTTTGTTTTCACTTTTTGACCTTCCAGCACACATTTGTGTTTTGTGTTACAGGACTGGTCAGTTATAATGTCTCTGTGTTGGGCAGTCTTAAGTTTACTGTGAAGGTGACTCTGTCAGCAAAAGATGGACAATGTGTGGCCACATCTAACGCAGCCAAAGGAGTTCTTAAAGTAACCGATGTCAATCTCTGGTGGCCGTACCTGATGCATGAAAACCCTGCTTATCTCTATTCAATGGAGGTTTGTGAAATAATTCAGTTGTTGTGCTCATATGTGACCCTGGACCACAAAAGCAGTCATAAAGGTCTTTTTATGGTTACTTTCAATAGCTTGGGACTATTTTCAGGCAGTGCGTAATATCATTGCACCTGGTGCAACCACGTTACGGCAGCAAAGTCCTTGATCATTACGCCAGAATTAGAGTTTAGTTCATAGCAATATCAGCCTAGAAAATCGCAACTTTTAATTTTCTGTCAGTCTTAGTACACACAGAAAGACAGAAGAGTCAAGTTTTAAATAGGAAAAATATCAAAACAAAAATGTAAATCGTATCACATCAATATGTTTTACATTTTACACATAGAATAAAAATGACCACATCTTAGCAGTAGTCTGTCTAGGCCTGTTTCCATGGGGGGCCATAGGGGGCAGTGCCCTCCTCCCAGATAACACCGTGTGCCCCACTTGCCTCACAGCCAATGACAGGTCTCCAGCAGCATACTGTACCTTTCAATACATTTATATTTAGTTTTAGACATTCTGTTAATTAAAATAAAAGAGCTTGGTTGTGGTATAATACACAGTTGACGTAAATGATACAAGATGGTTATACAGTATAAGCATGCAGTATTGTAGGTCTATATATAACTTGTTATTCTTTCAACACAGCTGCGCATTGTGTGCAGTCTTAAAATCAAATTTTGGCAGTTCTGTGCCATCATCAGCTCATGTCTGCGGAAAACTCGCACGCAAAAAAATCTACATTTACGCTTGTTTATTGTATTGGTCTATTTCAAATGGGTTTTAGTTGTTCAGTCTAATTCTCACTTGAAGTGTGCCAACCCCCGTTTTGTATGTTTTGGCGATGGCCCTGAGTCTGATGTCATTTGGTCCAGTATACACACACCTCTGTCTGTCTGTCTGTGATGTCATTCGTTTTTTTCTGTAGGTCGAGGTTACAGCGGAGGACGGACAGAAGGATATTTACAGTCTTTCTGTGGGTATTCGAACTGTAAAAGTCACCAGCTCACAGTTTCTCATTAACAACAAGCCGTTCTACTTTCACGGGGTCAACAAACATGAAGACGCGGACGTAAGTAACAAAAGAGGTCCGCCAAAACCATATACAAGACTGCCTTTGTTAATGAAAATAACATGTTATTTAAAACCCCATCTCTATGTTCCATATCAAGGGTTTTCAATAGGGCTGTCAAAAGATTAATCGCATCCAAAATAAAAGTTTGTGTTTACATAACATAAGTGTGTTTACTGCATGTAAATATTATTTTATGTTATATAATTTATATATGAATATAAATATTTTATATTTAAATATAACCAATTTTTCTTAAAGGAGTAGTCCACTTTAAAGATGGGGACCATTGACTTACCTTAGTATTTTTTTCCTACTATGAAAAGTCACTGGACCCCATCTTTAAAGTGGACCTTTAAATATATACATGATTGGGTGTGTTTTATATATAAATAATAATTATACACCGTACACACACTTATGTTATGTAAACACAAACTTTTATTTTGGATGCGATTAATCGCGATTAATCTTTTGACAGCCCTAGTTTTCAAACTTTTTTATGGCACATATGATGAAGGAACCCCTTTCCTAATAAATATACACAGGTTTTTATAAAGAAACATTTCAACGGTGTTAGATACGTAGTAATTGTAATATAAAGACAGCAAATTTTCTACAGAATGACATAATTGGCTACACATAGACTTTGTAAAATTTTTGCTTTGTCTTTTTTCCTATTGAAATTTTCTAGGGGAACCCAGATTATGGGGGACCATAATAATCAGAAAAAGCAAAGTAAATCTCAGTCATTTACTCTTGTAGTGTACAGAAGACATGTCTGAAAAATATTAAAAGGATAGTTCACCTAAAACTTTTAATTGTGTCATTCTGTCCCCCTGAAGTTGTTAAAACTGTATGTATTTACATGTATGTGGCGTTGCTCACGACAGAAGTTGAACATTTCTCAACTTTTCAAGCAGGTGTTAGCCAATCAGATCACCTTTTACGTTTCAAATAGGGGTGCTCCGATCAATGTCGATATCCAATAAAAATACGTGGCCGATCACTATTCTGAATCGGACAGCCGATCTTATTCACAGCTATTTCATGTACTATGTCTTTTAATCAGTAAGTCCTTATCGATCTGAATTTCACCTATCAATGACGCAATATTCGCACTATCCTCAATTTTCGTTTGTGAAGTCCATACATCTCTGGACAGTAAAAGCGTCATCATGGCTCGCCTTTCGTGTTTCGAAAATTCAAGTTGGAAAAGTTACATAGTGTGCCTTTAAACCCAAATGTTCAAGAGTTCTCATCAGACTAAAGCTGTTGTTTGTCTAATGCTTGCATCACAGATTCGGGGTAAAGGCTTCGACTGGCCTCTGTTAGTGAAGGACTTTAACCTGATGAAGTGGATGGGGGTGAACTCGTTCCGCACCAGTCACTACCCGTACGCTGAAGAAGTCCTGCAGATGGCCGACCGACACGGCATCGTAATTATAGATGAATGTCCTGGAGTCGGTATTAAAGACATGTGAGACACTTGACAAACACATGACACATAAAGCAGCGTAGTTAACAAACACTGTGTAATGACTCTCCCATCACAAGTGTTAATCTATCTAGCAATGACCTAAATTAAGGATACATTTCACAGATGAAGATGAATACATTTCCACTTTAAAGGCAGGTCAAACCAAGATTCGGGAATAGTTGTTTTGATTTGGTTTGTTACTTCAGACGCAGTTTTGGGAATGCTTCTCTGGCTCATCATCTGACGGTCATGAAGGAGTTGGTCAGACGAGATAAGAATCATCCCTCGGTGGTCATGTGGTCTGTGGCCAATGAGCCGGCGGCTGAAATGCAACCAGCTGGATTTTATTTCAAGTGAGACAAACTACACGTGAATCCTTCATCTACCTGTTTATTTCTCTGGTGTCACCTGTGTGTGTGAATCAGTTGTTTGAACCGAGTCCTATATTAGAAACAATATGTGTATTATAAACAACATTACACACATGCCACGACTTACAGACTTCACATGATCTAATATGATTGATCTGAGTTTTGTTTTACAGTCTAAAACTAGGGCTGCATAACAATTAATCGCAACTAATCGGTTGCAGAATAAAAGTTTTTTTTTACATCACATGTGTGTGTGTGTGTAGTGTGTATAATAATTATGTATATGTAAATACACACATATGATGTAAACAAAAACTTCTATTTTGCAAACGATTAGTTGCGATTAATCGTTATGCAGCCCTTAACTATATTCACCACCTTAAACTAATTTATCTGGTGTGTTTTTCTGTAGGGAACTCGTGTCTTATACCAAATCTCTGGATTCCACTCGGCCGGTAACCTTTATCACAGACAGCAACTTTGCCAGAGATAAAGGGGTAAAGAAGTTTAATTTGACATCATTTTGAACCCATATTCTTTTTTTCTTACATTATTGCAACCATTTTACAACCTAAAAATAACCTATTTGAATGAATGTGCCAAATGCTGCTGTATTAGGTGATCGTTTTGTTTTGTTAGTTAATGGCTTTTTATAACTCATTTTACCTCCATTATGACGCATATTTAAGAGAAACCAAAAGAAATGCACTGTATTTTCTGTCCCAGGCCCCATATGTGGATGTCATCTGTGTCAACAGCTACTTTTCTTGGTACCATGATCCTGGTCACACGGAGGTTATCAGCATCCAGCTTAACACTCAGTTTGATAACTGGTATGGAAAATACCAGAAACCTATAATACAGAGCGAGTACGGAGCGGACGCCGTGCCCGGCCTACACAGCGTAAGCCTGTACATTTATTCTTCACACAAATCTTCATAGCATCACAAAGATCATGAGGTCACATAGACTGATTAAAAACAGATGAAAGCATCTGTCAAATGCGTAAATGACAGCTGTGGTTGATTTTTGTTGTCTTGTAGGATCCTCCCATGATGTTCACAGAGGAATATCAGAAAGCGGTCCTGCAGAACTACCACAACGTGTTTGACAAGAAGAGGAAAGAGTTTGTGATTGGAGAACTCATCTGGAACTTTGCTGACTTCATGACAGCTCAAAGTAGGTAATGCATGAATTCTTTCATTTTCTTACTAAACGGTTTTTCATGAAGGCACGGCACACAGTCACTAGAGCATGAACGGATAAGGACATGGAAACGTGCTGAACAAATCAGATTTTGCCCTGATTGTGTGAGAACGCTGTTGTAAACACTGTAGTGTTCAGTGTAGTACTCTTCTAAAAATAATTTTTTATCATTTTTATTGCTACAAAGTAGCGTTAAAAAAATTATTTGATACAAAAACGTAAAAATTTAAAAATAATTTAGTCGGGGTCACCTCTGTTACCAAGGTAGAGTAATACACATAGAAACACACACTCTCTCTTTGTGTCTCTCCCTCACACACATGCGTTACCGTCAGCGGCAACACCGCTACCGTCAGCGGCAACACCGCTACCGTCAGCGGCAACACCGCTACCGTCAGCGGCAACACCGCTACCGTCAGCGCCAACACCGCTACCGTCAGCGGCAACACCGCTACCGTCAGCGCCAACACCGCTACCGTCAGCGCCAACACGGCTACCGTCAGCGCCAACACGGCTACCGTCAGCGCCAACACGGCTACCGTCAGCGCCAACACGGCTACCGTCACAGTCAGCGCCAACACGGCTACCGTCACAGTCAGCGCCAACACGGCTACCGTCACAGTCAGCGCCAACACGGCTACCGTCACAGTCAGCGCCAACACGGCTACCGTCACAGTCAGCGCCAACACGGCTACCGTCACAGTCAGCGCCAACACGGCTACCGTCACAGTCAGCGCCAACACGGCTACCGTCACAGTCAGCGCCAACACGGCTACCGTCACAGTCAGCGCCAACACGGCTACCGTCACAGTCAGCGCCAACACGGCTACCGTCACAGTCAGCGCCAACACGGCTACCGTCACAGTCAGCGCCAACACCGCTACCGTCACAGTCAGCGCCAACACCGCTACCGTCACAGCCAGCGCCAACACCGCTACCGTCACAGCCAGCGCCAACACCGCTACCGTCACAGCCAGCGCCAACACCGCTACCGTCACAGCCAGCGCCAACACCGCTACCGTCACAGCCAGCGCCAACACCGCTACCGTCACAGCCAGCGCCAACACCGCTACCGTCACAGCCAGCGCCAACACCGCTACCGTCACAGCCAGCGCCAACACCGTCACAGCCAGCGCCAACACCGTCACAGCCAGCGCCAACACAGTCACAGTCAGCGCCAACACCGCTACCGTCACAGCCAGCGCCAACACCGCTACCGTCACAGCCAGCGCCAACACCGTCACAGCCAGCGCCAACACCGTCACAGCCAGCGCCAACACCGTCACAGTCAGCGCCAACACAGTCACAGTCAGCGCCAACACAGTCACAGTCAGCGCCAACACCGTCACAGTCAGCGCCAACACTTTCCCTGTCACCTCGGTTACCAAGGTAGAGTAACAGTGTTGACAGTAACAGTTTTGGCAGTAATACACAAAAAAACACACTCCCTCTTTGTGTCTCTCCCTCACACACTGTTACTGTCACCTCTGTTACCAAGGTAGAGTAACAGTGTTGACAGAATGTACAGGTTTGGCAGTCATGCACAGGGAAACATATTTAACTCACTCACTGACACATTACTGTCAACACTGTTACTGTACCTTGGTAACAGAGTTGACTCTGAATAGTTTGGACAACAGGAAATCAGGATTTTCAGCTTTATAAGACACATCCTACCAAAAATATGATATTATTATGGCCTGTAACATCTTGTGATCCATGAAAATAAGTTATTTGAAAAAATGATGACTGGACACCAAATATATCTGCAATTATATGAGGTTGCATGATTTTTTCTGTAGGCATCACACGAGTGGTTGGAAATAAAAAGGGAATCTTCACTCGCCAGCGGCAGCCCAAACCTGGAGCTTATCTCTTGAGAGAGCGTTACTGGAGGATCGCAAATGAGACCGGTGTACTGCCAACCTGGACCAGATATCCCTGCTCATCATGGGATCTGCTCTGATTCTGTTACACAATGGAGCTTTAGAGAGTAAAGGTGAAAATTATAGTATTATTTAAAGGGGACATATTATGAAAATCTGACTTTTTCCATGTTTAACTGCTATAATTGTGTCCCCAGTGCTTCTATCAACCTAGAAAATGTAAAAAAGATCAACCCAGTAACTTAGTTTTGGTAAACCATTCTTTCCAAGCCTGTGAAAAAATAGGTCATTGTAATTTGGCTCCTATTGTGATGTCAGAATAAGGTAATACCGCCCCCTTTATCTGCACTATCCAACCACAGCACTGCCATTTAGTTCAAAGAGAAAGAGAATAAGGACTTGACAGCACAATTGAGTTTCAATTACAACAAACCATCATCATTGTGATCAGTGTTTGCACTTCAGCCGCTCATTTGCATTTTAAACGACACACCCAAAACGGCACACTTTTGCTCAGACCTAGATTAAGACTTAGTTTACATCTTAAAAAAAATCTCATAATATGTCCCCTTTAAGTGAGAGACGTGCTGCCTTATTATCTTCATGGATCAATCAGATGCCACTGATGTTTTATATGGGTGTGGTTGTATAATGAAGTCATATATAACAGCTGATAGGATTTTATGTCATCATAAATGTGTCACAGATACATTAGTGCACTTCTGATGTGCAAAAACACTATAAGAGGAGATCGCCAACACCTTTTTATAAGAAAAGCCTTTTTCTGCTTATTATTGTTTGTATATTTCATTACATTCAAATGTGAAATAAAATTCTTACAACTTTTGCATTAATATTATGATGCTTATTTTTAGGGTTATTGCAGTACTTTTCATTAGACCTTTGACCTGTACTTAAGTTTCAATGAAAACCTTATTGTTTATCTGTCTGCACACAAGTATGATCAGTGTTTTGTCCAATGAGAAAGAGTACTTCACTTGATCTGACCTTTCTCAACATTTCAGTCTTTCTCAGGGATGTCGTCATGATTTTATCTACAAGTATGTTATTGTCATCAGACTATTCGCCCGTTTCCTTTTATGTACAATAAATGTTACACCAGTCTCATTTTCTGTTTGTATTTCTGAAGGATATAAATGGGTCAGAGAAGGCACATCTGGAGAAATGTTTTAATGACAGACCAAATCCACACAATAATGACACAGTTTTTCTCTTCACTGTCGTCTCCTCCATGCTGATTCACCCGATGTTCCCCTTTGTTCTCCTAACATGTTATCATGTACGAAAATACAGCATTTCTTGAGTTTATATTTGGCAAATACAGAAGCAAACCTAAACACAAAGTTGTTTCCAGAAAAATACCCCCCCCAAAAAAAAAAAAACTGATGCCAACGCATCTCTGATCCATCCATTTTTAGTTTTATCTTTATCTACTAAAATAAGCTATAACATTAACAGTCTGTACATTTACACTTACATTAGGAAATAAAATAAAAAGAGGAAAAGAAATAATGCTGTTTATTATTACAGTCACATCCTCAGGACAGATTCATCTGGTGGTTTTCTGGAAAGTGACCCAAAGCTAAATAACACAAATATGAGTAAAAGAATAATGAAGCAGTTTCACAAGACATCTGGATTTGGGTTTAGTGAGTTTCTGCTTTTATGATGGGTTTCTCCACACGCACACGAGACAATATATTAACAGATGGATTTATGAAGTTTCCATCAGAAAGGCAAACAAAATTAAATCAAACTCAAGGCTGAAGTTACTCCACAGCCCGGTGGCATACAGAAGGCACTTTTACTGACATTTAAATTTGTGAAGGCAAACCTATTTTACGATTTTTGGGGGGTCGTGTTTTAACATTTTCAAGTCATAAACTCATATGCAACAAAACAACATAAAACAAAATCTACTCCTATTTACTTTACACATTCCCGGTCTTGCTATTCAATGTTATTCCAGAGAAAATGTGAGTGCTAACATTTCATTTAAGTGGAAAAACTTTGCTTCAGCTCTGAGCAACTCTTACTCTCATCTGACATGACTTCAACCTACATATTTTCCATGTTAAATATCTTGAATATGTGATTCCCAAGTAAAATAAGTTTCTAATGCAATTTCAAGTAGACTTCACTTTCCTTGCATGACATTTATTTAAAACTCCACTGTAGAACTAAAAATCTACCTAAAAGGGCACCTATTATGCAAAATCCACTTTTACAAGGTGTTTGGATATGTGTATTTGCAGTGTGTGAACACAACCACCCTACAATTAAAAAAAATCCACACACTTCTTGTTTTTTAATCCCTATTAAATCAAAGCAGTCTCATTAGACATGCCGTTTTATTCTTTAATCAATGTGAGGTCACATTGATAAAGCCCCGCCCACTTACAGTCCTGCATTACCATAGCTTCCACCCTTAGGGAGTTGTACTAGATACTATTGTCTCAGACTGTATTAATTACATCCATTTTAACTGAAAGTGCTCAGCGGTCTGTTTGTAAAGAAGTGAGGAGCTGTAGCTCCTTTGCGTTTAAAGGTGCAGTGTGTAAATTTTTGCGGCATCTAGTGGTGAGGTTGCGCATTGCAACCAACGGCTCAGTCCACTGCTCACCCCTCGCTTTTGAAACGCATAGAGGAGCTACGGTAGCCACCACCGGACAAACATGTCATCGTCGGAGACAACTTAGTAAAAAAAGTTTGTCCGTTAAGGGCTTCTGTAGAAACATGGCGGCACAAAATGGCGACTTCCATGTAAGGGACCCTCGATGTATGTAGATAAAAATGTCTCATTCTAAGGTAATAAAACTTAACGGTGTATTATGAAAGGTCTTTATACACCCCTGATAATATCGTTTTGTATAATATTTTGCATTTATGTCAAAAGATCCTTCTAAAAATTACACACTGCACATTTAAAGGTACAGACACCCAAATAGGGGCATTTTGGACATGCTATAATAAATGACCTGTGAAGTATTTAGAGTTGAAATTTCACAGACACATTCTAGACACACCTGAGACTTTTATTAGATCTTGTAAAAAGGCCATAATAGATGCACTTTAAGATGCGTTCAGTCTGACTTCTGATGTCATAGAAAATCACTGCTTGCTTTATGCGGATGCAGAAAGTATATTAGCATTCAAGTTTATTGACAAGACCGCAACCATAAGCCACACTCTTAAAAATAAAGATGCTTACCGATGCCACAGAAGAACCATATTTTAAAAAAGAAGCTTTAACATCCGAAGAACCTTTCAGTTTCAAAAAAGGTTAATAAAGGTGTGAAGAAATGATTTCTTCAAGCAGGGGTTTTCAAACTGGGGTCCGGGGCCTCCAGAACACTTTTAGAGAAATAATTGTTTAACTTTGATTTGTATCTTTCTAGTTCCTTTATACAGTTTCCCTCATCTCACTTACTAGACTTGTAGGGCAAAATTCCTTGTAAAGCTGCTATAAAACAAGATTTATAATCAAAGGTTGCTGAAGTGCAAATAAATTGAAAATAGTTTCATGTTTGTACTAGGACTGCATGACGTATTGAAAAATTGTCATTATCATAACAGTGTATGTGATATCCATATCGCAGAGAGTTTCGATAACTTTTATTTTACATGCCTTGCATGCTTCGATTAGACCAATCAGAAGGGGCCTTACTAAATACACGCCAAGTAGGTCTTGCGCTCAACAGCATGGTGTATGGTCTCAATATCGTACATCCCTAGTTTGTACATCCAGTGACTTTAAGTGGAACCAATAATGTGTGTTATACATAAAAATATATGATATATATTTTAGGTAGAGGGTACCTCACAAAAGGTGCATATTTGGGGGTCCTTGGTATCATAAAGTTTGACTTAATGGTTCTCTGAGTAACCAATAATGGTTCTGCTATGGCATTACTGTTAAGAACCTTTTAAGCACCTTCATTTTTAAAGGAGTAGTCCACTTTATAGATGGGGCCCATTGACTTACCATAGTATTTTTTCCTACTATGAAAAGTCCCTGGACCCTGTCTTTAAACTGGACTACTCATTCAAGCCACAAAGTATCAGCTGGTTGAGTACAAACATTATACCAACTAGTTATAGCTCAACAAAGCAAACTTAACATTAGTTCATCACTGAACTTAGGGTAAAAGCCTAATTGAATTTTGGCCCATGACTGCAATAACTTTTTACTGGAATCATATATTCAAACATTTGAAACACAACAAATAGGACAGACTACATGTGGCCCATCTATCGATTCCTGACTGAGGTCCAATGATTCAGAAGTATCTTAAACTCTTCTGGAGGTTCACTTACTAATGCAACTAAGTTTTATCGCTTACATGTTCCAGTACCTAACTGTTGGTAAAAATTTCAGTGATCACCAAAACTATTTCAGGCATCACACAAGTTTTAACTCGCAATCACCTGGTGTAATACTGGGTTGTATAATATAGATAAACTCAAAACCTCACATTTGTTTAAATACAGTATTGACAACTGACAAAATAATGACTTCAATATTTCATTAAACGTCTAATACACAACAAACGGTGGACGACGAGCAACAAGCAGTGATATTGTGAATCCACACAAATACAATTCAATGCACTTTCACTCCAAATACAAAAGACCCAACGTACAGCCGAAGAACTGAAGAGGAAAAACATGGCAGCGTTCGATTCTCCTGCTGGCATTATTAGTGACCGACTCTCTCAACACCTGGAAAAATTGTGGGAAATTGAAATATCATCCCAGCAAGCAATTTTAGCTAATAGGCGTCCAAACATAGCCTAGACGATGCACAATATGGGCTGTTAGATGTCGTCAAACCATAGCCCAAAAATAAATAAATGAACAGCTTTTAATCACAGTTGACTTTGCTTACATGATGGAATATTAAAAATCTCAAGTTATTTTGGCCCAAAACAACATGCAACCAAATTCAAGGTTATTTTGACTAGAAGTGGGTTACTCTTAGCCGGGTCATTAATCAGGTCTATAGTTAACCTAAACAGTGAAATGACAGCTATTGCTTCAGGGTGAAATTCTTCATAGTAGCACAGTAGACGCAGCGAATGTGATGTGAGCAGCACGCACAAAACTAAGTGAAAAAAAACAATTAGATACAGCAAAAAATATTTGTAGGTCTGAACATTGAACTTGGGAGAATGTGTGTGGTCTCATATTATGGTCTAGGTAAAGAAATAAAAAAATTAAATTAAAGTAGAACCACAAACCTGCAGTAAAGATAGTTAACCAGGAACAGACTTAACTCATCCCAAATAATAAATCAATCCGAACAGTTTTACAGCACCCACATTAGTGTACGTCAGAATTACTGTGAGTAAACTGTAATTACAAAATTGATCCATTATGACATGAAAACTATTCGGCTACGTCTTCACATTTTGCAAGTTAATATGTGACCCTGGACCACAAAACCATTTACAATGATTATTTTTTATTAAGTTTCAATCAGTAAGCTGAAAAAAATAAGCTGTGAATCTGGAATCTGAGTGTGCAAAAAAAAAAATCTAAATATTGAACTTTTTTGTTGTTTGCACCAAAATAAGACAAACCGAAGCTTGGGTCTTAGGAGGTTAAAGTTTTCCAAATTAAGTCCTTAGCAACACATTAGTAAAGATAAATACATTTTTGATAAATTTACAGTAGGAAACTTGATCACGAAACATGATCTTTACTCAATATCCTAATAATTTTTGTCATTAAAACAATAATCTTGATCAGGGTTCCCACACCTTATTTAACTTCAAATTCAAGGACCTTTTAAGGACTTTCCAGGTGCAATACCCTCATATTCAAGGAGTAAATGTGGGGACACATTTCAAGTGAGAGCAAGGTTACATCGTGTTACCTTTTAAGATACATTGTTACAATTTCCTTTTAAGGGAACTCGCGCTGTGTCACTGCGGTGACACTTTGGGGACGCCTCCAGGGGTAAGTGCGTCTGAATGTTTATATCAAATTCAACCAATGGTGACGCTTAATGACAAAGACAGAGTGACGCAAGAGTCAGGAAGTATATCACTATCTGAAATATTGCCAAAGACGGTGTTACAGGGACGCAGGAAGTATGGCAAGGGAGACGCAGCGTCTCGTTCCCTTCCTAGGGAACAACAGTAACATACGTAACCCGAGATGTTTTCATGTGTCAAACACAACTATGCAAAAAAGCATTTTGGTATGAATCAACATTCGCATACAGAAGATATAAGCATTTAAAGTGAACAGTTTAGCACGAGTGCTTAAAATGTCTAGAATTTTGTGATATGATCCTACACTACACAGGGAATAATATGGATTTTTTTCTTGCATAAAATAAGAAAAGCACTTTCAATGACCTGTATCTATGTATGTATATTTTCAAAAACTTCCCAGGGCCTTGAATTATTTCCCCCCCGATTCACAAACTTTCAAGGATTTCAAGGACCCGTGGGAACCCTGCTTGATACAAATTTACCAGTGCTACTTTTTGTGGTCAGGGGTCACATATAAAAGTGAATTAATGTAGCATTAAATTATTTTACTGTAATCAATTAAACTGCACATTTAAATAAATTGGGCAGTCTTAGGACGGCTTTGAATGTCAACAAAATGTCATTTTACATTGACATATTTTATAGTGATTGCAGCCTTGAATTTGGTTCAAGACTGGACTTATTTAATGGCAGATAAGAGTACAAAGAACAGCATTTGATAAATTTGCAGTAAACTATTCCCAAAATAGTTTTTTCTTTTGAAAACAATGGCTGAAAGTGACTGACATGCTGTAGTTCGGGACGTTTTGTTGTACTTTTTCCGCTTTAATGTTTCAACAGTGAGACACAACCTAATATTTGGGAATATTGCTTTGCGTCAGCTATTTACAGAACTGCAAAGAAACACATCATAAAAAAAGTAAAGTAGTCACAGACAAATCTGATCTACACACATACAGCTCACATTCTTCCATGTTTCCGAGTGGTCCTCTTCCAAAACAATAAAAAAATCTGTAAACATAAAAATTACACTTTCATTTCTTGGTTTTAATAATAGCGATCTTTTCTTCTCTTGGAATCAACTCTGCAAACATCACAATCATTCATGTTTACCCTTTATAAACCTTTAAAGTCCTACTGGAATCTGCTCGGCTCATCGGGGAGCAAAGACTCTTCCGGTAGATTCAAGTAAACAGAATCTTGACGTTTTTCCGTGTTTTCTCCGTTATTTTATTCCTTAAAGAAAGGACCATCTCTGCTATTTGTACTGACTGGTAATTTCTGCAAGTGCGTATCATTTTCCGCCTGATCCCTTGCACCATCGAACCTCATTTTCATCTCGGGGAAACAAACAAAACCGACAAGAAATTAAAACAGAGATTTGTGTTTCTGTTGCCAAATCCTTCCTCACAACGCAATAAACCGGTGATCAGTGGCCCCTAAAAATGACAATTTTTTCAGTTGTTTTAAACACGACAGAATGAACATTTGTTTGGAAGCAAGGTCTCCTGGTGGCAAGTCACAATTTCAAAGGTTTTAGGATTTTCCCCACTTGTTTCAATGTTGTTATCCTTCCATGTGTTTTTTTTTTAGTCTAGTCTCTCTTGGCTTGGAGCTGCTGTTTCCAGGCCTCGTTCAAGTAAACCAGTCGCTTGTAGTTCAGCACAAACAGGATGAAGTTCAGTGCGTATGTGGTCACACAGATGAAGCAGAAGTCCTTCAGGACAAAGTAGAGAATATAGCCCAGATAGAGTGAACCCATTACTGATGCGATGGATGTGGTCATCAAAATCAAAGCAGCCATAGCGCTGGCTGTTAAACCTGTACACACACACACACACACACACAGCAGTTAGTGATTACAAAACTCATTATACATTTGCACTTGTAATATTAACATGCACACTTCACTAAATATTCAGATATGAGGATACGAGCAGAGATTTAATTAGGGCTGCATAACGATTAATCGTGATTAATCGTTTGCAGAATAAAAGTTTTTGTTTACATCATATATGTGTGTATACTGTGTATAATAATTATGTATAAATAAATAAATAAATATACACACATGCATGTATAATTTTAAGAAAAAAATATTTATAGATTAAATATAAAATTTATGCATAATTATTATACACAGTACACACACATATATGAGTAAACAAAAACTTTTATTCTGCAAACGATTAATCCCGATTAATCGTTATGCAGCCCTAGATTTAATCTTGCATGAATATGCAACAGATGGGGTCAATGCTCAGATACTGAATTAAATAATAATTTAAAAGTTATTAAGAGTTATCTCGTCCATTAAGAGAAAACACTTCCTTGCCAATGACAAGTTTTTACGGCAATACACATTTCCGCTATTATTCAATAGGTGCCGATATTCAACAACTTTTAAAACACTGAAGCATCTACTGATTCAAAAACAATAAAACTCTGTGTATGTTTTGATCATCGCTCTGAATCTGATCTCTAACAAAATTCCTTTACAAAAAATGCAATAATCTAATAATTTTGCTCAAAATTTTGTATTTTTCTTAAGAACCTACCCATATTTGAGAGGTGCTAAAAAGAAAACAAATGAAGATAGGATGAAAAGTTTTTTTTAAAACATTTTAAACGTTCGTTCATTTGATAAATTGTATGTTTATTTATTTAAAAAAGACAATTTTCTAAATTGCATTTAACTTTAAATTATGAAAATTGTTAAAAATGCTGGCACCAACTATATTAAAAAACACTTGCGGGGAAAGAGTTAATGATTTTTCAATTACAATCAATGAATAATTACTACAGCTATGCTATATATAATTATAGTATAGCTTTTATTAATAACATTATAATTGTATAATATAACACAGTATAATAATGTTTTGCATTTTATATTTAAAAAACATTTCTAGACCCCTTTTACAGCTGCGAAATCTGAATCTTAACCAAATAATTAAATTGTGGCCATGTAAGATCACATAATTTGGTAAAGAACTGTTATTGTAAAGCAGGGTTGCCAAACTGGGGGTTGAAAACCCCTGGTGGTTCGCAAAAGAATTGCAAGTGGTTTGTGAGTCAATGAAAAATAAATTAATTACAATTAAATCATAAAATGTAAAATATGGTAAATAAATAAATTAATTAATTAATTAATAATTAAATCCAATAATGGGTTATAATAACAATAAGCATTTTGAAAACTCCTGTTGTAAAAAACAGTAAACACTTTACAAAGGGTTTTAAAGACCCTTTGTTAAAACAAAAACAAAGGAGAGTTTGACAAGTTAATATAACTTAAGGTACTGAACAATAGACATGAAAATTTGTGTGTTATTGATACAGTGACTAATTTTATAAAGCTTCAAAAGGTCACACTGTTCAAAAGTCGAGATGCAATAAATGATCGCTTTGATTTTGAAAATCTTGCACTCAACCGGTTTATCATTTATTTCTTGTGAACAGCACGTCCTGTAATGGCAAACACTAACACAATAAAAACTAAACAAATAACCAGCTTTGACTTTGTGTAAAGCACATCAGTCGATCTCACCCCGGGTCACCTCCCTCTATGTCTAGGGTGGGTGTGTGTGTCTCATAAAATGGGCGTGATCTACGTTTTGGGAAGCTTGACCTTTTCCCTACTCAGTCTTGTGTCAATCCCTCTCTCTTAATAAAAATCATGCTTGGCATTGGGGGGGAAGTACAGATCCGGTGTTTGACATCATTGTTTCACTTTTTATTTATTTATTAATTTTAAGGGCGTTTAACTTCGTCTTTGCACGTTCAACTTGTGAACACTGGATCTGTACTTCCGATTACGCCAAGCGTGACCTTTCCAATGTCACTATATAATGGGTGAAGTCGAGCCAATGAAATAAGGTATTTGTAGTTTAAAAGTATACATTATATATTTTTTTAAATGACCGATCTGAAAAGTTTTACCCCATTAGTCCACTATATGGAGAAAATCCTGGAATGTTTTCCCTTGAAAGCCTTAATTTCTTTTTGACTGAACAAAGAAAGACATCAACATCATGGATGGCATGGGGGTGAAAAAATTATCATAACATTTTAGTTTTAAAAAAGGGAACTACTCTTCTCCTTTAAAACACTGCTTACATGATGATTGTATTTTAAAACGTAACCCTCGAGCAAGTACATAAACAGCCTCTCCATTCATTCAGGAAATAAAGGATAATGTAAGCAGTAAAATGTAAAACAGGTTCTGTGAAGTACAAATTGGTTCCACGTTTGTAACCGTCAGTTTTCCGAGTGACACATGAGCATTATTCTGTAACAGTTTGGAGAAAAAGCTCAGTGTGTCATGACCTTTCACACAGATACTGATGAATATGAGTCAGCAAAGCCCACGTCACCCTTGAAGAATGAGCTGGACATGGGTAAAAAATCCTCTACTAGTAATTTAACAGCTGACGTTTAGTTAACCTCAAACACACAATCCTCGCACTGTATCGGTTTCTATTTAAATCGATGTGTTAAAAAAGAAACAAGTTAATACTCTGGCTAGTGCCACACCACATCTATTAACCATTCAGACAGAAATAATCTACCACTTCGTTCAAATAAACCTACACGCAAATCACACCTGGAAGTGTCATCATAATTCTCACATTAAGAAGTTTGTAGGTACAGGCATTCTTTGCAGTTTATCCCAAGGCTTTTTTAACATTCATACCATTATCTGATTTATACCGTATCAACCGAAATTTAGAAGTATATCAATTAGTGATGCACCGATGTATCGGCCGCCGATATTTATCGGCCGATTTTTTATTAATTTGAAACCATCGGCATATCGGCAATAGCACGAGAAAAACCGATATTAACTGATTAATTAACTGGATAAAGAAATCCATTATATGTAAAAAAAAAAAAAAATGAGTTAATGTTGTTAATAAAATAAATGCTAAATAGCAAAAACCATCTTTGAAGGTTGTCATGCTGTCGTCTTATATTTGTTTTAGCTTAATTTGTGCCTCTCTTATTATGTTGGTCAGTTGAATGTTAATTAGATCCAATCCATGTTCAGTAAAACTAATTTGATGCAGAAATAAACCAGCTAATAGACCAACTTTATAGTATTGTATACAAGTGTTTAATACCGGCATCGGCCAGAAATTGTCTGTTTAAATCGGTATCGGCCCAAAAAAATCCTATCGGTGCATCCCTAATACCAATGATGGAAATTTTATATCTTATCTTCCAGCTCTAGTACACAAGAATCTGAATTTTATAGTAAGGATCCAATTTCAGAATTGGAATTGATTTTTGATTCCCAACACTACACAGTACAGTAATCTCTCCACAAGCTAAAACCGAATCTGTTTAGGACCATGCCCATGCATAAAATAATTGTCGCCAATTAATATCGGCCAAAATATCTGTACTGCTGTTATCTTGCTCTCCTACACGTTCATCAGTGTCTGTATTATCTGTAGAGTATCGATATATGGATGAGACTCGTACCCAGTAACAGTTGAAACACATAGAAGAGAATTCCATAGACACTATTTGGCTGATTTAATGCGCTGTCGTTCCCAAAGATGGATCCTAACAGTCCAAATCCTCGACCCCACCTGTGGAGAAATACAGAAAAAAACAAGTCATATAGATGCAGTAATAGAAATAAGTAAAGAGATAAGATCTATAAATATATAATACTAATGCTTTGAGCAGTGGCCTGGGCGTCTCTGGAGAATACAAACCATAGACTGTAAAAAAAAAGATGGACGACGCTTTCTTCCATTGTAATGAACTGAACGTAAAATGTACACTGTTAGGTGCTGACATGTTACGCAAAAACGTCAATTTGGAGCCAGGGTATGCATGCATATATTAGGTATCAATGCATTAACCAGTGTGTTTTAGGTCACATTGTCTAACTGATGAGGAAACGTGTGAGACATCTTAAGTGGAAGTTGCATTACCTCACTTCCTGACAACGTGTTAAAGATAGACCAAAACCCTACAAAAAATCTTTAGGTCATGATTATATCACTGTCAAATGTGTTTCTGGACAGGTTTGGTTGAGGCTGGATAAATACATCACTAAATCAATTTTACTTTATTTACAAACAGATTAGCGAATTGGTGGTGGGATTATGGGCCGGTCTTTACCATCATCTTATATATTCATAAGTGATGTGTTTCTATAATATAGTGTGATTTCAACATAACATTATTAATATTATATTATATTTTTCAAACCGGAAGTATTGCCCTATGGCAAGCGGCTGCATGTCCGTGTCTGTTTTAAAGATCGCTCTGAATGGGATCTCTATGAAAAGTCCGTCATAAAAATGGAATTATCTCTGCTTTTTGCTCAAAATATGGTGTTTTTGCAAAAACCTACCCATATTCAAAAGCTGATTGCAAAAGAACCACTAAAGGTAGGATGAAACGTTTTTTGTTTTTTTTTTAAAGCAGAGGGTCTGTTCTTTCATTTGGTATATTGTATGTTTATATATTTAAAGAAGAACATTTTCTGGAAGGCATTAAACTTTGGTGAAAATCATGAAAAACGCTGGCGCTGGCTGGCAACTTTTTTTAAAAACGCTGGCGGTGAAAGAGTTAAGCACAAAAAGGCGCTAAAGTGAGCAGTGAGCAGATGCGGTTAAATGTGTCCAGTCCAGCTCCATTCAGACGTGATCATCATCAAGTATGTAAATAAAATGTAAATATGAATAAACGGCTGTGTATGTAAATAAAAATCGGCTGATTGAAAGGTAATAAAAACATAACGTTTCATTATGTATGGTCTTTATACACCACTAAAAACATAGTTATGTACATTATATTGTATTTCTGTCTTTAGATCCTCCTAAAATTTACACATTGCACCTTTAATTTATACAATAAAGACAGAGTTATTATTCATTTTATTCTATTTCTGTCCCTAATGCAACTTTGTTCTTTTTTATAAATGTTTGTAATTTTCTTATTTGTTATTAGATTTTTCCCACCCCCTTTCTTTGATCCAAAAAATGATCCGATCCAGGCCTCAAAGACTGTAATGCGATCCGAACCGTGATTAAGGTGATCTGTTACACCCCTCAGGGTTTCCGGCAGCAATTTCAGTTAAGGCGGCCCGCCTAAGCTTGGAAACCCTACCGCCTTAACTAACTTGTTCAAAAAAAATAATTCGCTGCACAAAAGGCCGTCAAGTTCATCTCGGAGAATAGCGCGTACGCGCATCACACCGCATGCGGGGATGCGCGCCACATGCCCGAAATTAGAAAGACGTGGTCCAGACCGTCACTGTCTGGAGGATAACTAGCCAGTTGATAAAACATCTCGGAGAATAGCGTGGACGTGCTTCACACCGCGAGCGTGCACGCACACCACACGGCCGAAATGAGATAAGACTTGCTCCGTCATGTCTGGAGGATAGCCAGTTGATAAAACACGTGTCCGTGAGAACTGTAAGTGGACTTATGTTTTGGGGTTATTCAAGCCTGTTATTGTATTAGTCTATAGTTCTTGCAATTTTAAAGTAAGTAAGCTGGGGGTTTTGTTGTTTGAGCAACATGCAAAGGTTTCACGTGCCTGTTGATTAGATATAATTGTTGAGCGCTCTTGCTCACTTTATTCATGTGCATTATTTACATGCTACAGTAGTTACACTCCTTTAAGATAATGTAATTATTAATAGTGGGAAATAATCAGTTTTTACCATTTTTGCGCAATCTATCATCGTTCGCGAGATGATCTACAACATCTGCTTTAGTTTGTGTTTATTAACCCTTTAGTTTCACTTCATAATGCAGCTATTCGCATTAGAGGTATCTGTTAAAAACATTAAAATTCATTAATAATCTAGTATGTGTTCATTTTTTGTCATAGTTTCTTCAAAATTAAGTTTCATTTGAGTGTTTTAAAAATAAATATTATATATATAAAATATATATAAATATTATATATATATATAAATATATAAAATTTATTTATTTATTTTATTAAAATATTTTAATTTTCATCATGACGCATACGCCACGCCCTTTGATTGCCACGCCCTTGGCCCCGCCCACACGTCCAACCCTACCACCTTGACAAACAAATTTTCTGCGGGAAACCCTGCCCCTAGTTACTCATTTGTTTATAATTGTTACTAGGACAAACCGTATTAGGACCTCACTAAAGAGACTTGCAACTTACATCGACAAAGTCCCTGGCGGTGTGCATGCAGCATAAGTGCAGTGAACAAGTCTGATTCACATTAAATTAAGCCTGATACCATCGCATCAGGAAGCTGAAATAATTCTGTGCTACAAACCAATACTGCTTCTAATCGCAATAGTGAATGTGGTCAAATTCATACTTCAGCTTTACAGCAAAAGATATCAATCAACTCGAGCAATCTGATTATTACAAATGCATACACGTGTAAAATGCTGGTTCCCTTTAAGAGTCAGACCTAAAGCCTGATTGTGTAACGTTACCAAAAACCTTCACCCCACCGAAGCTTGTTTGGTTGTTTTCCCCAAAAACCGCTTGCTTTATCAGAACTTCCCACCGAGCAACACAAATTGGGAGGTCTCACTGTGAGCAAACACAATGCAATCGCCAGGCCCTATGAACTCATTTTATAGACTCTGACACGCAAATACACAGCTCTTACTTCATGGTAATGTCCTCTTTATCCTAAAGATAAGTTGGCATATCAACACGAATCAGAAATGCATTAATATGCAGCATTATATTATAACCTGGTAATGTGTTTTTTATCTGTGTGCAGTCAGATACTTATCATGAGATTCTCCTAAAAGTGTGTCAGCAAAAAAAAAAAAAACACAACAATTCACATGACTGTCATTGCTGATATATCTGCATCTTTATATCTCCCAAAATAACTGATCTTGTTGTTCCCACATTAGAGAAGTTGACTTTACACTAAAAAGACACTTTCAATACAAATATACAAACAATATAAAACTACACAAATGTGACAACATTGCAGAAATGCAATAAATAAATAACATCCCAGCCGGCATTTCAAACTTGAATGGCCGTTGAATCAACGTCAAGGATAGGTTGAATCACTTTTTAATTTTACTAATCGAATCAATGTTGAACAAACACCTGACATTATTTTTACCATATTTTTATGTTGATTTTTAAGATATTTATTAACATTTTGCAACCGTTTAGCATATTGACATTATTTCAACCATATTTCAACGTTGAAGGTCGGTCATATGCTTGGTATGATGGTTCTCAAAACATCATTGATCACTACATACAAGCATATAAATAAAAGCGCACTAAACATAATTGCTGAAGCACACTATGAAGTTATTGATTTAGGGCGCATCCTGCAGCTGTAAACTGCGAAGTGTGTCATAAATCAATCATACTGATTTCAAAGGTTACAAAAACCAAAGTTAAATCCTGACTGATGAAGCTCACTTTATTTTCATCCTATGAAAACAAACATTAAAACCCTACTAGGAGACTTGTGTTGAAGTTAACAGGGCTCATAAACTACATTTATTCATGAGAAATACACACTTTTGGACATTTTTATTTTCATAAAGGTGTCAGCTAGCTAAAGAGGATAATAAACCAAAACATTTTTGGCACATTCACGCATCTGATTTACCAAATAAAAAAACTAATGGTTTATTTATTCATTAAATAATGTGTAAAATCATTACTAGAATTATTGTAAAGTCAGATAGGTCAATGATGTAGAACTCATTCACTCATTAGCACTGTTAGCATTAGCTGCTATTACACTGTGTTTCTGTTCATATAACAAAAGCCCCATACAAACACAACTAATAAATATAAATTTAATTTTCACACATTTATCTTTGCGTTTAACAAAGCCAGACCAGAAGCTTTACCTGAAAAGAGCGTAAAAAATTATCTTGTAATTTTTAAAGATTTACAATCACAGTCAGTCAGGCCCGGTGCGTCTCAAATCCTTACGAGCTCCCTACATAGACAACACCGTCAAGACAGCATCGCAGGTTTATTCAAACTTCTACATTGATGCTCAAAAACATCAACACAAGTCTGAAACGACACGTCTACAACGCCCACATAGGCTGTCTAGGTAGGGAACTCGCCGGGTTTTGAGACACAGCCCTCTTTCTTACCTGGACGTGAAGACTTTGGAGCAGCTAACCGAGCTGCTCAAGTCGCACATGGCGCGGTAATTGGTGTCGCGGGTCTTTTCCTGTTCCACATGAAAAGCGTAGAGGGACAGCAAGATTCCTGAGAGACACACAAGCAGCCGCACTATCCTCTCCCATCGAGGGGTGGACACTCGCAGAACGGGCGCCGCCATTTTTTCCCCGGCCTTTGCAAGAGCGCGCGCAGCCTCCCCAGGCTCAACCGTTGGGTGCGCGGCAGGAACAGGGCTGGGCGGGCGACGTGGAAAAGCGTCGGGACGTGTCATACTGAAAGGGGGCGTGGTCAAAGAGCGGATGCGTTTGTTTCATTTCGCTGGGCGTGGTCCGTTCAACAGGGCGTGGCCACAAAACGTCTCGCCATTCCTGGGTCAGCGGGGGCCGGGTCGTGTAGGGGCCCTTTGTACTCGGAGAGAAAATTAACTACGTCTGATATATTGGATCGATATCTTCTCTTACAATAATATATATTTCTTCAGTAGATTGTTGGTCAAAAGTTATAAATTAGATTGTTTACGGTCATGGTCGTACATGATTTTAGCAGTGACCCTGGAGATATTTGTACACAAGTACAATGAATAATTTAACATTACATAAATAATTCATGAGAATAAAACGTATTATAATAAGCATTATTTTTGTTAGTTTAAGTCATCTTGATGTCAGGTTACATGCCGTTCGTGGCTTTTGATAATGATTTATAACTCTTTAATTACCTGGTATTAATCATTAATGAAAACCATGCCTTGATATTATTACACAGAGTTTTATTGTGCTTAAATAAAATGCATGACACACAAAGTTTCTGCATATAATAAAAGTGCATTTGCAATGCTGTGGTTTCTCACTATTGCAGACCAAACCTACACTGATTTATAGGGGACATTTCACAAGACTTTTTTAAGATGTCAAATAAATCTTTGGTGTCCCCAGAGTACAAATGTGAAGTTTTAGCTCAAAATACCATATAGATAATTTATTATAACATGTTAAAATTGCCACTTTGTAGGTGTGAGCAAAAATGTGCAAGTTTTGGGTGTGTCATTTAAAATGCAAATAAGTTGCACTAAATGGCAGTGTCATGGTTGGAAAGTGCAGATTAAAGCGTAACTAAACCCCTGTTCAGAGCCTGACTCCACCCACTGGCAATATTTGAAAAATGCAAGAAAAGTGGGCAGATCCCAACGGAGATAGAGGGGACGAACTAAGCTCGTACCAAGTGTGTGGTAAGACCGTAACAAGGGCGTGGTGAGCTTGAACCTGCTTACGTCACGAGTTCTTTTTTGGACCCAACATCCAATAGGAAAATTCAACTGCAGTAGCCACCGTTTAACCTGAAGAGGGCAACACTCAGACGTTTTTACACCATATATTATAGTATTGGAACACTTTATATCCAAATGTCAAAAACCTTACTAAAATCAATGAACAGCACTAATAAAGCATCATTCTTACAGATCATTAACTAAAAAAAGTTGGTTAAGGGTTTAGTTACTCTTTAAGGGGCGGTATTCCCTTTCTGACATCACAGGGGGAGCCAAATTTCAATCACCAATTTTTCACATGCTTGCAAAGAATTGTTTACCAAAACTTTGTTAGTGGGTTGATCTTTTTCACATTTTCTAGGTTGAAAGAATGCATGTAAGTTATTTTTTTATATGCAAGCAAAAGATTGGGACTACTGAGATGTTGAATATTAATTTGGAAACCAACAGTGGCAGCTGGTGACTTCTTTTTCGAAGGCGGAGAATGCGACTTTCATCACAACATGTATTTAGCCCATCATGTGTGTGGCTCGTCATGTCAAAATATGTGTTTTCCACGAGTCATGTAAACTTAAGTGCGTCACGTGTCATCTCAAAATGTGTGTTTAGTGTTAAGACACAAGTTAGCATCTTTTTTGTAAACATGAGCGTCTCTTTTATCATAAACCCTTTCGACGCGTGTGCAGCAGGCATGTAGTTTGACAAGATGCATGATGCACATGGTTCACATGATGTAACAAACACATATATTTTGACCTGACGAGCAACACACATGACACTTCGAACACATACTTTGAATTTACGCCTCAGAAAGCCAACTTAAAGGGATAGTTCACCCCAAAATGAAAAGAATTCTGTCATCATTTACTCACTCTCATGTTGTTACAAACCTGTATAAATGTCTTTGTTCTGATGAACACAAAGCAAGATATTTTTAAGAAACGTTTGTAAGCAAACCATTCGTGGACCCCATTCACTTCCATAGTATACTTTTTTCCTACTATGGAAGCGAATGAGGTCCACGAATGGTTTGGTTACAAACATTTCTCAAAATATCTTCCTTTGTGTTCATCAGAACAAAGAAATGTATGTGGGTTTGTAAAAACATGAGGGTGAGTAAATGATGACAGAATTTTTTTTTTGGGTGAACTATCCCTTTAAGTTTGAGTGCATTGTTAAAAGTGTTTTAGACATAAAATGCAGAAACCACAAAAAAGCTGTAGTTTTTCATAGATATGAGAGAATGTATTACAATGTACTGAAACTACACATTAGTGTCTATATGTATTATTATCCTGGCGTGTTTAATCCTCACTGGGCACCTCAGTTTTTTCTTTAAAAAACATGCTAATCACATATAATAAACAACAGCAATGACACGCCTTGGTCACCCCACTCATAGACACATTAACCTTTTGTTAATGTAATAGATTTTGTATGCATTGTGTCTTTGTGACACAAGTAGTACACAATTCATTTCTTACAGAATTGCAAAATTCCTTATGAAAACAGGAAAGAATTACGTGCTTGTGACATTTCTTGTACATATTTAATAAACAAAACTAAAAGGCCAATGCGGAAGAGTTTATTTAAGTGATTATGAAATATTACACAAGGTAAGTGTGTTCGACTTCATGCGGCACGAAAAAACTGACAGGAGGTTAACATAAAAATACCGCGAGAGTGATTAGAGAAATCATCCTAAAGAGTTTACTTTCGACTTGCTCTCGCGATACTTTGATATCAGCCTTTTGTCAGTCTGCGCAGCGCTGCACGATGTCGAACACACCTACAATAACAAGAGCGTTCCGCCAATCACACGACGAGATTTATAAACCACGTGACCTAGAGGTTTAAAAAAACCGAGTGACATCACTGTTGTTTACTCACAGAAGACAAGCGCAGCGAGGTGTTTTCATTGGAAATTTCATAAGCATTATTAGTCGGATAAACATTATGGCGACTGACATCGACCGATTGGTGTCATTTGAAGAGGCTCATTATGATCAATATGAGTATTATAACCTCGAGGAATATCACGGCCATGCAAGAGGAAAAGGCAGAAGTAAGAGAGAGATTGGACAGAACACGAATCGCCATATCCCTGCTGGACACGAAAGAAAAATCACAGAAAAACTGCACAACAGTGAAATGAAACGCAGGAGAACCAAGAGCGCATCGTCTTGATCAAATTAAAGGAGGTGTAAGTGATGTTCTGTGTGTTTCTATCAAATTTTCTTTCTTTGCTTTGCACACTCGACTCGTTGCTGCATGTCGAGGCGAATCCTTAACCTAGTTTACATTGCAAGCAACTGCCATTTATCTCATCATCAGATTGCATAATATTTCTACTTCCCTTTTTATTTAAAAATACTGGCAACTCCTGTTTTTAATGTTATGGAATATTTGATGAATAAACATTAAATGCACATCTTTGGTTCTATTGACAATATGGCTAATGCTTTGTTTTGCATTACAGACGCAGACTGGACTTTGATGAAAGATATCGGATCGTGGTTCATTTGCTTGTTTTGCCTTTTATTGACCCTTCATGAAAGACGATACTGAACACAAGCGGTCCGTCACTGGGCTTAAGACACGGGCATGCGCAACTGTTCCACATTCTGCTGCTGTCACGTGACCCGCCTGCTGTCAGAAGTGTTGACATGAAGCTTGTGTGTTTGTTTTGGTGTTAGCCTTTTTGGAAATGTGCTGTACACATGGTGTCACATCTTAAACTTTATAAATAAAATGTGTTGAACGTAGAAAATTATGTGTTGTTATAAGAGAAAACAAATCTGTAAACTTCTATAATAAAGAATAAGATTATGGTAAGTCGTAAATAAAGAGTGTACTTCTCTGTTGCTGCCTCATTATTATGAGTATCCACATACACATGCAAGCATATTATTCAATGCATACAGTGGGACTCAAATGTACATACATTTATATACCATGTCTTGCAATTACGTCCTTTAAAGTGGCTAAGGTTTAAAGGGGTCATATTATGAGATTTTTCAAAAGATGTAAAATAAATCTTTGGTGTCCCCAGAGTGTGTATGTAAAGTTTAAGTTCAAAATACCGCACAGATAAATAATTATAACATGTTAAAAATGAGTTAATGAAATGCAAACACTGATCACCATAATTGTGGTTTGTTGAAATTGAAACTTAATTGTGCTGTCATTTATTGTTTTCTCTCTCTCTCTTATTGTAATAAGACTTGTTACCTATGTCAAAAAATCATCAAAATCTGAATTACCTAATTTTTAACATGCTTGCAGAGAATGGTTTACCAAAAAAGTCAGATTTTTACACTATGACCCTTTTAAAGGGATAGTTTAACCAAAAATTAAAATTCTGTCATAATTTTCTCATCCTCATGTTGTTTTAAACCTGAATGAATTTTTTTTCCTTCTTTTAATTCATAGTGGTTTAGAACAACAGTTTGTAAGATATCAGATTGTATCTTTTTTCACAGTTTGTAAATTCTACAATTACTACACTGAGTTCTGTGACCTTCCTAAATTTTAAACTGTTGCACGTAAAATAATCTATAAACTTGTCCTAAATAACATACTAGAAACCCAAACGTGTAAGGGCTCAGATGTAGACCGGGACACACATTTGAAAATGGTTGTCAAGAAGGTTTATTGCACTTTCCTTATTTAAAGACGGCATCTGAAGTATTTAATTGTGTCATTTATAGTGGGCACATCTGGTTGGTTACATTTTATAAACAAATCAGGAGGAAGACATTCCTTTGGCTTTTTTAACATTCACAAATTAATAACAATGAGATAAAGCAGAATAATTTTTAAATAAAAAATCTGTGATTTCTGTAATATTCATACATTTCTTACTTTTACAAACAAAAAATGCTTTCTTGCTCGTGCTGTAATGGAAAATATAAGTACTAACATTAAACATCTGCACCGGTACGCTCTGCGTATCATAAAAACATGAGTGATCAGATTCTTCTGATTTCATGTTCATCTAAAAATACACGATGTGTTGGATATGATTTGTGAAGCATTACTTGTATAATACCTGTGTGCATATTATATACTTTTTTGCTACTTGTAATACAAAGTGGCATGCATTTTATTATTATGGATAATAAATAAATCAAAACTAGATCAAAATGCCAAGTCACCTGCACTGTAAAAACCTGTAATTTTACAGTTTTATTTTACAGATTTTCCACCGGTTTTTGAAATACAGTTATAAATACAGAAATATACTGCAAATTTACATATCGACTGTAAAATTGCATGAATAAGACATCAATGTGCATATAACTGGACTTGGCACAGGAGTTTAAAACAGGGCTTATAATGTGTTTTACAATAGATTACAGCTTTAACTTTGTTTCCACATGCTGTGTTTATAGTCTAATGGCTATAACATTGTATTTCCCTAACATTTCTAACAGTTGCTTTTTGTAGGAATCTAATGGTAATAGGTTGGTAAAAGGTTGAAATAAACTAGTCAGTGATTTCTACATTTTGCAGTCAGTGTTACAGTACTTATGTTTCCAAGTTTCGCAGCAGAACGCATACAATATCCATCTAGAAACTAAAGAGTAAACAGCAAATGCTAAAGCTGTACATCTGCAGCTAGTAAAAGCACAACAGTTATTTAAAGGAAAAATTCACACAAAATTGAAATTCTGTCATTATTTTCTCACCCTCAAGTTGTTACAGATCTGTATAAATGTCTTTGTTCTGCTAATCACAAAAGAAGAATATATTATGAAAGAAAAAATATACTATGGAAGTGAGTGGTGCTCAGAAACGGTTTGGTTACAAAATAGCTTCCTTTGCAGAGAAATTTATACAGGTTTAAAACAACATGAGGGTGAGTTAATAGCTACGTTTACATAAACACTTTTTGTTTCAATCAGAATAAAATCAATCAGATTGATGAATCCAAATGCACTGATAACAGAAGTTTCATTTTTGGGTTAACTATCCCTTTACTAAAGCTGCACCAACATCTGAAATCTTCAAAAATGTTCAGATTACAATTCTTAGTATGAATGCAGATTAAGTAAGTATGTGCTTACTTATGTAATGGTTTTCTCTTTTTACACAGAAGAAAAATATAAAAACCTGGTTATACTGACTGCAGTTTCATTCAGATATATTAGTTTTAGTCTTCACCCGATCAAATTAAACCTGATTCAGCTGGAACAAACTGGCAATCCTTTCTACAAGTTTGCTGAACCGGGATGATTTTTATACTTATGATCCCTGTAATAAACTAGTTGTAAGAAACAAGCAAGCATTCTAGACAAAGTAAAGCTAACTTTCACCTCCATCAGTTTGTAAAAGTACTGCAGAAACATTCATGACATCTTTAAATTTATAGCAAATAGAAAGGACTCGCTTATAGAAAAGTTTTAGCTAATAAAGCTCTCAAACTAGTTAAACTCTTTAGCAAAACCGCCAAACATGTTGCATATTTGCACAAAATAGTGCAATCCTTCAAACCCCAAAAGCAAAGAACGTCCACTCCATTATTGTATTAACAAAATACATATTGTGAAAAATCTGTCGAATAAGTTCATGCAGTCCGGTATAAATATTCAGGAGTAATAAATGTTACGTATTATTATGTGTCCTCCAGTCTAAAGTTTCCCAGCGCTTTAAAGGGTTAACTCTTGGTAGCACGAAGCTTACGGCGAAAATACTCTGGCGCGGCCTCCTGTAGCCAATCGGAATCCACCAAACACAGATCCCTCATGTAGCACCGAGACGTGTGCAAGAGCTCATTAAAAACCACATATGCCGGTTTGGCCTGAAACAGGACGGATGAGGGATGAATCGCCACGGACTGATGCGTGTCGAGAGCAACGTAACTGCCGTCCGGCTGCAGCTGCGCGGCGTTCGTGAACAAACCGTGAGCCAGACAGCGACGGACATTCGCCAGGTCTGACTGAGACGATTCCAGCTTCATGTTCATCTGAAGAAAAAGAGATATAATGTAATCACGCAACTTTGGGTACGCTCGGATTTGATTTGTTTAACTGTGCTTGGCTCGCATACCTTGATGCAGATATCTCGGAGCTGGGCACGAACTTCAGACACAAGCCCCATATTCCTGCTGTTGACAAAGTTCTCTCGACACCATTCCTGTTGCAAAGTATGGAAATAGACAGTGTAACATACAGTTCAAGATATGCAAACTAATTTACCTTCACATCTATGAGGTTATAGGAATTTAAAGTTGAAATGGTTTAAAAATAGTGCAGATGAAACACAGGATTTTGTTAACAGCCATTGCTGAAGAGATTTTGACTGCTTTTGAACATCCAAGTCTTGAACTTCATTTTAAAGCCATAGTTTACCGAAAAATGTAATATTTTTCATTAATTACTAACCATCAAGTTGTTCCAAACGTGCATGAATTTCTTTGTTCTGCCTAAAACAAAGGACGATATTTTAAAGACTGCTTGTAACTAGGCCGATCTGGGGCACCATTGACTTCCATAGGAAAAAATAATACTATTGAAGTGAATGGTGCCCCAGATCTTTTTGGTTTGGAACTACCTGAGGGTTTTTCGGTGAACTATCCCTTCATTGAACTACAAACTACAATAAACAGGCCATAGGATTCGTACCTTGTTGCCACTGACTTTCTTGAAAGCCCTGTAGATGTTTAGAAGGGTTATGTGGTCGCCCTCACTGGAAATAAATTTCTTGCGTACGGCGAGGACGTCGTCTCTTCGAGCGGGGGGATTGTAAAGGACAGAGTCCACAGAGAGCAAAGAAATGATGGTCAAAATCTCTTCAGTACAGCTGAAGTCAGGAGAGATCAGGAGAGTCTACAAATAAACACGGAGAACAAACCAAACTTTAATTATTGCTTTGTTGAGAATTTTAAAAACACATTAGATCATACTTTAGCTCATTTTACATTTTAATTTTATCAATAGCAACATGCATGCTTAAAAAACATGACTATGGGGCGGAGTCCCAGACTAAAATGCATGTTTGGGAAGTCTTAACTGAAAACAACTAGTAATAATGTAATAATTTTGTGCAATGTCTGTTTGTAAAAACTACTTAAAAGTCCTGATATAACCATGGCCTAGTCCAAACCATGTCTGGGAAACGGCCCCTATATGTAAATTTCTAGTGTACATTGTTTTTTGTCATCAGCCAGTCCAGGTAACTTTAAAGAGACAATGACTAGGATTTACCCCATCTAGTGGTGAAATTGTATTTAGCATTCAAATGAATAGTGCTCTCTAGCGCCTCGCTTTTCCAAATGCGCGTTGCAACTACGGTAGCCGTTATGTACTCACTGATCTCCTTTTACATTTCAGCTGGTTCATGTGTACTGAACGAAAACGTGTTGTGAAAACGCGTTACGGTAAACTAGTGCTTTTTGTCCCTCTCTGCTATTATAGTTTTTCATTATGACACATAGGTGTCATTTATACTGGGGACGCTGGGGACATGTCCCCACCACTTTTTGAAATGGCTGATTTTGTCCCCACCACTTTTTGAAAGCATTTGGTTAAAATGTTCTGAAAACGTTCACTTCTATTTTTGTCTTGTTTTCAGTAGAAATATCTAAAAATTCTTAAATTAAGATGCTTTTTCTTGATGAGCAAAATGACCTAAGAAAATAAGCCTGTTTTTAGACAAAAAAAATATACAATTTAAGTGAGTTTGTGATTAAAACAAGCAAAAATATCTGCCAATGGGGTGAGAAAAAAAATCTTAAAACAAAATTTCTTTTTTCTTAAACACTTAATTTAAGCAAAAATTTCTCACCCCATTGGCAGATAATTTTGCTCATCAAGAAAATATATCTTGGTTTAAGAATTTTTTGATATTTCTGTGTACACTGCAAAAAATGATTTTCAATAAAAGAATTCTTAGTACTTTTGTCTTGTTTTCAATAAAATATCTAAAAATGCTTAGATTAAGATAAATTAAGTAGTTTTTAGACCAAAAATATCAAATTTAAGTGATTTTGAGGATAAAACAAGCAAAAAAAATCTGAAAATCTGAATTTTTCTTGAATTTGGTGTTTAATAAAAAAAGCTTACCCCATTGAAAGATTTTTTGCTCGTTTAATGCACAAAATCACTTAACTTTGTTATTTTTGGTCTAGAAACTAGACTTATTTTCTTGGGTCATTTTGCTCATGAAGAAAAAGCATCTTAATTTAAGATATTTTTAGATATTTCTACTGAAAACAAAACAAAAATCCTAAAACACTAGGATGATTTTTTATTGAAAATCATTTTTTACATATGTAATGAATTTCATTGTAATCATTGCCTTAACGTGCTGCTGTTTTCTACAGCTTTGGCACTGTTTGGTTGAGCTGGTGTTGTAGGGACTGTTACATGTGCAGTAATGTTGAGGGTTTTATGCTGAGTATTTTTGTGTTGTTGACCAGCCTACACTATATGCCCATTTTTGATGTGCCGTTATTCAATATTTTTCCTGCCCTGCTGTAATGTTTTTTCATCTGATCTTTTGTCCCCACCACTTTTCAACACAAACTGACGCACCTGTTATGACAGAATGAGATGGAAGCCTCCTTGGACTTACCCGTTCAATGTAAGTAAAGAGAAGAAATTCTAAGCTTACAAAGAAAAGTCAGATCACTGGCAGTGGTCATTTTACACCAATGAGGACATATTTATGAATAAAGACATTGATTTTGACTAATAAAATACTTAAAAAACTACACATTGTCCCTTTAGAAGTAAAACATGTTCAGTTTTATAAACCGAAATCTTACTTTTGAGAAGCGAGGTTCTAGGGGGAATGAAGCCATTTTTTTGCCCAGCGGGGTTAATAACACCTGATCATCTTTTCTGTTAACGGCCCCCAGTATGTCGAGCTGTTCCACTGCCTTCTGCATCGACTCTGTCCAACCACAAACATAAAACTTTCTGTATTATTTAAATTTTCAAAAAGGCATAAGAGACTGTGCTTTACCCTAGATACAGTCATGGAAGAAGTTGGTATGCACGACATGTACTGTTTTAAATCACAGCACCACTAAACCATATTGATGAGATAGTACTTGATGAATTAGATTAGTTAGTCGTTCGTCTTACCAGGTGATGGTTTAGACATGAAGTCAAAGTTCAAAACATCAGGAACTCCTAAAGCCAACAGCTGCAGAATAACACTGGCCAAATTACACCTGAAGTTATATAGACAAGACAGAAATATTACCAACAATTATTACAGGGATTTAAAGGTTAAACTGTTCAAAAGTCAGACTGTTTATACAGACTAACAATACAAATAGTGCAGATGAAACAGGATTTTATAAAGTGCCCCTGAAGCTGCTTGCTTGAACTTCATTTTAAAGGGATAGCTCACAAAAAAAAAAGAAAACTCACCCTGAGGTTGTTCCAAACCCGTATAAATGTTTATTTTTATTTTTATTTTAAACGCCATGTCAACTTCTATGGCTATATCCATAATGTCTAAATTTAAAAGTAGAATGTTTGTAACCAAGCAGATCTGGGGCACTATTGAATAATACAATGGAAGTGAATGGTGCACAAGATCTGTTTGGTTCGGAACAACTTAAGGGTGAGCACATTTAATTTTTCTGTGAACCATCCCTTTAATGCCTCATTACAGCTGTGACATATCCACTCAACAGGCTCATACATGTACATTACAGTAAGTTCTGCACCTCTGTATTTCAGGAACGGTCATGCTGGCAAAGTTGTCAAACTCTTCTTCGGTATAAAGACGATAACAGAAACCTGCGTCTTCTCTCCCAGCGCGACCCGCACGCTGCCACGCCTGAGCTTTGGAGACCCGCTGCACCGCTAACACCTCCAGACCACTGTCTGATTGATATAAACGAACAAAGATCAGTTTCCCATGATGCCTTTATAAAGTAAGTGTTTATCCTTTCCAAGTGTTTTACCTGGATTGTAGCGTTTGGCTTTTACCATCCCTGTGTCGATGACATATTTAATACCAGAGATGGTGATTGAGGTCTCGGCTATATTTGTTGACAGAATAACTTTCCTTGAACCCTAAAATGCGCAAAAAGAACTTGAATTATTTTTTATGTCAATTCAAGCAGATGATACGAGCTAGACACATCTGTCCTGACCTTAGGCGCAGGATGAAAGACCCTGAGCTGTTGAGTCGGAGGGAGTGAGGCGTAGAGAGGGACGACCGTCATGGGTCCGCAGGTATCGGGCAGGTGTTTGGAGATGTCTCGACAGGTGCGTGCCAGCGCTTCAATCTCCTCCTGCCCCGTCAGAAACACCAGGATGTCGTGGGACGGAGGAGCTTCCTTTAATGAAACACAAACTTCAGATTGTTTAGGAAAAGCATGTGAACGTTAATAAACATCTCTTATCTCTCATACTGACCTGATGAATTTGAAAAACAGACACCAGTGCTGCCTGCAGATAGTCAGATTGAGGTTGCTTGGTGTAGTAGATCTGAATGGGATGCTGTCTGCCCTCCAGATACAGAACTGGTGATTTATTAAAGTACTGAGAGAACAAATCCACATCCATGGTGGCTGACATCACTAAAATCTAAAGATAAATAACAGCCATTTAGTCCCACCAGCGTTCACACCAGACACGAATTAAGCGTTAAAGGGACACTACACTTTTTTTGAAAAATTCTCACTTTTCAGCTCCTCTAGATTTGAAATACATTCAGCTGATCTCCGGGTCTGGTGGTATCACTTTTCGCATAGCTTAGCATAATCCATTGAATCTGTTTAGACCATTAGCATCGCGGAAAAAATAACCAAAGAGTTTTAAATAGATTTAAAACTTGACTCCTCTGTAGTTACATCGTGTAGTAAGACTGACAGAAAATTAAAAGCTGCGGTTTTTTTAAGAGCGATATTATATGGCTAGGAACTATACTCTCATTCTGGTGTAATATTCAAGGACTTTGCTGCTGTAACATGGCTACAGGAGGCGCAATAATATTACGCAGCAGCCGAAAATAGTCCCCTTAGTATCTTTCAATGGTAGGGGACTATTTTCAGGTGCTGCGTAATATCATTGCGCCTCCTGCAGCCATGTTACAGCAGCAAAGTCCCTGATTATTACGCAAGAATGAGAATATAGTTCCTAACCATATCTGCCCAGAAAATCGCAACTTTTAATTTTTGTCGTTCTTAGTACACAATGTAACTACAGAAGAGTCGAGTGTTAAATAGGAAAAATATAGAAACTCTTTGTTTGTTTGTTGTTTTTGTGCGTTGCTAATGGTCTAATCAGATTCAATGGATTATGCTAAGCTATGCTAAAAGTATCAAATGTTCAACTCTAGGGTAGCTGGAAAATGAGTGTCCCTTTAAGCGCGGGTGATTCACATGTTAAGTCAATGCAAGGTTGCTATGGACATCCTGTGATGCGATTCGCGTAAATTTAGCATTTTGTGCGTTTGAGATGAAAAATCTTTACGAAAAACTTTAAATATTCTGAGTATTCTTTGAATATAAATCTGAATATTCGTGCCGTGTTAACCAATCAGGAGCTTGCTCTAGTAGTGCCGTGATTACAAAGTAGCAAGCTCAGGAACAAATACGAAACAACAATGGAGGACAAAATCATTGTCGCTGTCTGACACATCTTCGTACTTTTATAGAAAAAGGATAAAAAAGATCTTGCTTGGAAGAAAGTGAGTGAGGTGGTCAGACAATCTGGTAAGTTGTAAAAAACGCTCTTTACTCAATTTGAGCTATACATATCGATACTACAAGCTAGCTACAGCAGGTAATTGAGCGTACTCACGTCTGAATTTCACACACAAATTTCATGAGCGAATGACAAAAACTTCAAAAGCAGATGACGCAAGTTAACTCAGAATGTTCAAGCGTCCAACTATGAGCAAATAGCGCAATTTATTTGCTTCATTCGCGCCTGGTGTGACAGCAATTACAAAGTTGAAGAAAGTTGTCCAGCGGTGCTTGCAAGACAGCAAATGAATAATATCAAAAATCAAAAATGCATTATACTTTGCAAATACTTCAGAGTCAAACCTTCAGAGGTATTTTGTTTTGTTCTGTACGTTTGCGCTGGGCAGATTTCACTACACCGAACAGCACATCAGTGTGTACAGTCCGCTCATGAGCCTCATCCAGGATCACCACGGTATACCGCAGTAATAACGGATCACCTATAGCTTCTCTTAACAACATGCCATCTGTCATAAACTTCAGCTTGGTCTCGGATGACGTGACGTCTTCAAAGCGGACTGTGTAGCCCACCTGAGTAATAATAGAGTTAAATAAAACAGAACAACAAATTAACTAATTAAGTAATGCAATGAATATGTTTCAAAAATATATATTTTAATCAAATTGTTTGAGTGTTTTTGTGGTAAGTGAGTACACACCAGTTTTCCCGGCTGAACTTTCTTTTCTTCTGCCACTCGGCCTGCCAAAGAAATAGCAGCCACCCGGCGGGGTTGTGTTATTGCAATGATGCCCTGTCGCCCGATGCCAGCCTCATACAGATACTGAGGTATCTGTGTAGTTTTACCTGAGCCCGTCTCACCTGTACCAAGACATCATTGTGGTCACTTGTTAGTGGTATTTGATAAGTCAAGCATCTCTGTTTCTCATAGTTAAGAATGGTTTAAACAAGACCCAAACGCTGCATTAGTGCTGAAGTAAAAATTAAAGTTAGTAAATGGTAAATTTGACATACAGTATACATAGACATTTTGAAAGCTATCAACCGAGACATTCAACTCAATTTCTTTGCAGGTTTCATACCGATGAGTACAGCATTGTTCAGTTGTCTGAGTTTATTGATCAGTTGTGTTTTCGCCTGGTATATGGGCAGCTGTTTCCTCTGCGCGTCCACGCTGGCCGGCGCGTAACCCGCTCTGGGCAGGAGCATGCCGGGCTTCTTATCGAGGCGAAAGAAGGGAGACCCCGGCTTGAATCGCTTGGCCGGAGGAGGGTCGGGGTCGTGGGGCATGATCTGCAAGAAAGCCGCGGCAGTGTGTACTCGTCTCGCTCAATTCTAAGGGCTGATCTCGGAAATAAGAAACTGGCGGCGGAGAAGACTCGCACTGCAGTTGTTTACATCATCTCCCCACGTGGCTCAGAGACTGGTGTCGCGCGGCAATGACGTCACCGCATACGACTTTTCGAAACGTTTCGTTTTCATTCACACAAAATATGTACATAAATCGAGAAAACATATACAACTCATAACTCACAAGAATGTTAAAAAAATTCTGCCAGGGGTATATTAATATTATAATTTATATTATAAACAACGGATAACATTTGCTAAACTGTTTAAATAAATGCTTTATTTTTATTTTTATACAATCATTTTTTCCTATATATATATATATATATATTGTCTAAATTTAGAAAATTTCATATATATATATATATATATATAAAGATAAAATTATTTGACATAAAATACTTTTTTAAACCGTCAACTTCATAGTGACATGAAAATAGGCCAATCAGCGCACAGACACGCCTCAAGCTTGATTCTGATTGGATGTTTTTTTCTGGTAAAACATTTTGCAGCTTCCTGTGTCGGTCTCTTTCTTTCACGCGTCCCTATCGTGAGGTAAGGCCTGTTGCAGCTCAGTCTTGTTATGGGTACTTTTTTCAAAAGACGATGTATATACTGGTGTCATTATATAGTAAGCGTACATAAAATTATTAGGTCATAACATTAAGGCCAAAAATGCAGCTAAAAGTTGACGTTTGAATCACATTTTTACCCTTTAGTATGCTAGCATTAGCAGTTAGCACTGCGCCATGTGTTGAAAAATGAGAGATTTTGTTAACTGTTTCCTACGTAATGTTTTTGATTAAGATAATTGGGCTCGTAAACGTTGTACGACGGTCCCACAATATTTCTCTATTAATTTGGTGGCATTATTAGTGACTTAAAAAAATACAGCCTCAACGAACGTGTGGGTCGTTGTGTATAATAATGAAAAGGAAACACTTACATCAAATACACTTGTAAGATACAGTAACTTAAAGGTAGCACAATGTAGGTCTTTACACAAGTTCCTTATGTTCTCAGATTTATCAACCTTGTCTTTAAACCGGCTGTTAACCGATCCTTGGAAGCACTGTCAAGATGCCCAGGGAAGACAGGGCCACGTGGAAGTCCAACTACTTTTTGAAAATCATCGTAAGTTTTAATTCCCTTCAGTATATTGTGATGTGAATGAGAGCAGGATAAGTTACAGATCAGCTGTGTTAGTGCTGGTTAGTCGTTCCCCCTGCTAAAATCAAACTGTTTCATACTATCCCTGCCTGTCAACACCACAGACCTGCAGGGACGCTTTGTCTCAGACATTATAACACTTTTTATAAAGTTATGACCTCATGCAGGTCATGTTTTTTTAATTTTGTATTTTTTTGTGTGTATAGCAACTTCTGGATGACTTTCCCAAATGCTTCATCGTGGGTGCAGACAATGTCGGCTCCAAGCAGATGCAGACGATCCGTCTGTCTTTGAGGGGCAAGGCCGTCGTGCTCATGGGCAAGAACACCATGATGCGTAAGGCCATCCGTGGCCACCTGGAAAACAACCCGGCTTTGGAGAGGTGTGTATCAATCCTTAAACATCTATAAATAGAAAAGGCATACCTTAGTGTTATTGGAGATCTTAATTTTAAAATGCTGGTTAAAACCAGAAACATGCAGGATAAGTTACAGATCAGCTGATGCCGTGCTGGTTTGTCGTTCCCCCTGCACAAATTAATTTGTTTCCTACTATCCCTGTTTGTTTGCTACCCACAGCTCACAGGGACGCTTGGTCTCAGACAAATTGTCATGCCATAATACAATAGGCATGACTCGTGAAAAATGAGAATTTGCATTAAATTGTAGTTTTACATTAAAATATGTACATAATTAGGGCTGGGACAACGCGTCGACGTAATCGACGACGTCGACGCAAAAAATACGTCGACGCAAAATATGCGCGTCGATTCGTCAGACCCAAAAAGGCGGCGCCGTAGAGTAGTAGCAACGCGAGTGGCTCCAGTCCACGCCGGCTTCACAGCAAGTGTGAGCAGTGCTTAAGCGGAGCATGTTTTTTCAGCGCCCATGTTAACAAGCATGCACCCCGCCGCATGAGCAGCGCGAGCTCGCGGCTCTGTAGCAACAGTGAGCAATCGTTTCTGCGTGGGTTCTGCTGCGCTGCTCAAGCTCATTTAAAGTGAAAGTGCTTTGTCTATGTTTTAAATGCTCGTGGATTGACGCGAAAGAGTGTCATTTTACCATAAAATCATGAATGTGATGCCAAGTGTGTTTTAAACAGTCATTTGAGCAATTTAACAAAAATCAATGAAATATGTAAAAACACACTGTTACCAGAAGACTGCGTTTTCATTCACTCTCTGTACAGCAGTAAATGAGTCCTCATCTATCTTAATAAACTTAAGAGAAAAAGATTTAATAATGTATGTGCTGCTTAAGTTTAATTTTGTTTATATCTGTCATTACATGGACTAGAACAGCACGGAAATAATGTGGATTAAACAAATCAAGTTATAAAAATTACACTGTGTGACCATCAAAAGGCACATTGAAGAGGTTTTGCTCATAAATGCATGCAAAATAAAGTCATTTGAACTTGAGATTCTTATACTGTTACTAAACAGCACAGAATGAGCTGCAAAACGCTTTATGAAATGCTACCTCTGACTAAGAATGCATTATTTTGCACTTGTATAGTCTTTTTTTATTTTGAAATTTCAAGAGCAATCAACATATATTGAAATGTTTACATTCAGATATGTAAATCAACATGTATAAATTGCTATTAGTTAATTAATGGGGAGATAATCGAGAATCGAATCGAAGTCGAATCGGACTGATAAAATGAATCGTTAGATTAATCGATGCATCGAAAAAAGAATCGCTAGATTAATCGTTTAAAAAAGAATCGTTTATCCCAGCCCTATACATAATAGATTAGCAAGTACCTGAACAGCATGTCTCCTAATTTATATAAAGTTTTAAGGATGTTTGTGTTGTGTTTTGCAGAAGGTATAATTTTTTAGGTGAAAATCTTGACTTATTCCCATGTTTCCTCAGGCTTCTCCCCCACATCCGTGGAAATGTTGGGTTTGTTTTCACAAAGGAAGATCTGACTGAGGTCAGGGATCTGCTGCTGGCAAACAAAGTGAGTTAAACTGTTTCTTTTTTTTTATCTTAACACTTATATGGAAGCTAGCATGGTGTTAAATCACAAACCATCTTTTATTTCTCAGGTGCCAGCTGCTGCCCGTGCTGGTGCCATTGCTCCATGTGAGGTCACTGTGCCAGCTCAAAACACCGGGCTTGGTCCTGAGAAGACCTCCTTCTTCCAGGCTCTGGGTATCACCACCAAGATCTCCAGAGGAACCATTGAAATCCTGGTGAGTGATTGAGGTATCCAGCTTTGGTTTGATCAAATGTGTTGCTGTGATGTCAAATTAAGATTGTGAAAATAATGCATGTTTTACCCATCTTATAGAGTGATGTCCAGCTGATCAAAAATGGAGATAAGGTGGGCGCCAGCGAAGCCACGCTGCTCAACATGCTGAACATCTCGCCCTTCTCTTACGGGCTGATCATCCAGCAGGTGTATGATAATGGCAGTGTGTACAGCCCAGAGGTGCTTGACATCACGGAAGATGCCCTGCACAAGAGGTTCCTGGAGGTGAGAATCTTAAAACTACTGATGCATTTGATTACATGGATGCTTTGACTGAATGAATTGAGCTGCCATTTTTCAGAATATATTCTTGCTAAAGGATCTTCAATATAAAAAAATTATACATTTAAAGTGCAGGATAAGTTACAATTCAGCTGTTGCCGTGCTGGTTTGTCGTTCCCCCTGCAAAAATGAATTTGTTTCCTACTATCCCTGTGAGATTGCTATCCACAGCTCACAGGGACGCTTGGTCTCAAACATGCTGCCACTTTATTTTAAAAAGTGTTTTGGTCCTATCTGAATGTGACTTTCATTGATGTCCAGTCATTTATATCCTTTAATCCTAACTTTTAAAAGTTTATCTTTACTCTCAGGGTGTGAGAAACATCGCCAGCGTCTGTCTGCAGATCGGCTACCCCACACTCGCTTCCATCCCTCACACAATCATCAATGGATACAAGAGGGTCCTGGCTGTTGCCGTGGAAACCGACTACTCCTTCCCTCTGGCTGAAAAGGTAAAACCGTTTTATTTTTGTGGCCTTTGTGGCCGTTACAGATTGTTCTGCAGGATAAGTTACAAAACGGCTGCTCTGTGTCGTTCTGTCGTTCCCCCTGCGCAAATTGACTTGTTTCCTACTATCCCTGTCTGTCTGCACACCCCGGCAGGCAGGGACGCTTGGTTTCAGACAGTCCTAACACATATTTCTATATCATTCGCTACAACGTGAGAGCCGTAACATTCAGTCTGATGTGTTATGTTCTCTCTCTCTTTTAGGTGAAGGCGTTCCTGGCTGACCCCACCGCTTTCGCTGTGGCAGCTCCTGTGGCCGCGGCTGCAGAGGTGAAATCCACTGCTCCTGCTGCCAAAGTGGAGGCGGCCAAGGAGGAGTCTGAAGAGTCGGATGAAGACATGGGCTTCGGCCTGTTTGATTAAACTTGCGAAAGGATGCTTCGTCTGCAAGTTAAAGTCAATAAAACATCTGAAACAGTCATTATAACTCCGTTTATTTGGGCTTGTGTGAACACAACTCATTTCTACATGAAGTAAAGCCACTGAATCAGTAATGGTTAAATTATTTTCTAGCACCTTAATACCAAAGTCATGACCCCAGCAGTATGAATTAAGTCTTTGTTACACAACAAAAATAATCTCAGATTTTACACTATTACAATTTTATATTTTTTTTAAGGACTTTTCACCTTTGTAATGATGTAGAGCAGGATTTTACCTATCACAAGCTGTAAAGTTACCACTTAACATGAATTTCATCTGAACAACTTTCCTAATGCAAATTTTGATCATAAATTCAATATTTTAGTCCCGTTTTAAAACTGTCAACTCGGTGTAGTAAAAAGGGATGCTAAATGTGTGACCCAGGACCATAAGTTGCACATTTGTGCATTTGCAGCAATAGCCCTCAGGATACTTAGTAAGGTTTCATGAAGATATTTTGTAAATTTCTTAGAGTAAATAAATCGGAGATGTATTTTTCATTAGAATAATGTCCAAATGAATTTCTATGCAACAACTTTAAAGGCGATTTTTCCCAATATTTTGATCTTTTGCACCTGCAGGTAGATCATAAGTAATTGGATTTCAATTACTTAAAAAGGTAATACCACAAGTTTACTTTGGTTCAGTCGAGGACATTTTGTCATTTAGCAGACGCTTTTGTCCAAAGCGACTTACAAATGAGGTAAACAGTAGAAGCAATTATAGCAATACATAAGTGCACCGGAAATAGTCTCATCAAGTCCAACAGAGTATACATAGATGAGGGTTGGTCAATAATTTTTTTTTTTAGAAATGTACAGATAAAGAGAAAGGAAAAAGAAAGCTAGTAAGTCCTTTATTAGGAAGTAAGGTATTGGCAGAAGAGATGGGTTTTTAGCGGAGTCTTAAAGACCGCTACAGTGTCAGCAGATCGTGTCACGACCAGCAGATCATTCCACAGTTGTGGAACAGCTCCTGAGAAGGTACGCGCTAGTGTTTTTTCCCCTTTTTGAGATTGCACCACAAGCTATTGCTCAGTGGCAGAGCGCAGGGATCGAGAGGGTACATAAGGCTCTATAAGCGAGTGAAGATAAGGGGGTGCTGACCCAATGGGCAGGGAACTACACTAACCTTTTCCACTGGTGGCACTTACGCTACCAACTTTTTCAGTTACTGGCGCAAAATATGATTTGGTCGCACATATTTTTTTCAAGTTATATTAAGGCGCTCTGGATAATAATAAACAATAATAAAACTGTATTGCACAGATATGCTTTTTATTTTACTTGCCATCTTTTAAACCACATGCCGCCTTGTTTTTTAAACGTTACAGTGTTTCCCACAGATCTGAAATTTACTTGGTGGTGGTAGCCGGTGAAAAGGGCAATTATTACCCACTGACAAATAATGGTCTACTATACATGTGACGTAGAACTAATAATGTGTGACACAACACAATACTTTGATTTATTGAACATTAATATTAATTTCACATTATATTTCATCAATCTAACCACCCCAAACTTTCTTTGCCATTAACAAAGCTGACACTGTTTGTCAAAGCACCACGAAAAGACTTACTGTTTTTGCACTGATATATGAAGCAATTAGACCCCTTTTATCAAACTCAATATAATACAATACTAGTATATTAATAGACAGTGCAGGTCTATAGATTATAAATGTGACTGATGTTATGACTGATGTTATAATGGTAATAATTTCTATTAGATAGAGCAAAAGCAGTAAAAGTGCCTATCTTTCTATTTCTCTCTTGCCGATTTAAAAAGCAATTCATTATTTCAGATTTAAAAGTCTACTTGCTGTCCCGGTGACAGACTTTACATTGCTTTGCTCGTTCAGTGCAATTGGCTTGACATTAGCATTGCTTTTTGCTACAATCTCTGTCCAAACTTAATATGGATATGGTTTTAGAAAATATATGGTTAATTAATAATAAGATTATTAAAAAAATGTGAGAAAGAAAATGCAGCGCGTGGTCGTAACAAGAACCATCGCCATAGAAACCGGAGGCACGCTGAAACTGCACTCGAGCTTTAGCGCGGTAGCGCTCATGGCCGTTTTCCGATCGACTCGGGTTATAAACACAACATTAATCAGACTTGGGACCCAAAGTAATTAAACCAGGACGTAACCGGACCCGACAGACCATTTAAAACATAAACCCGGAACCATACGAGTCCCGCGTCCTCAGTGAAGAAAGACCTCTGCTCAAGTTCAGAAACAAGGAAGACACTGCGCTTGCGTCGCGTCGCACCTAATTCATTGAGAAACAGCTGAGCACGCAAACGCACACTGATAGGGAGAGACACGACGTGCTTGATGGCTCAGAGCATGTTATAAAACGTATTCTTAAGATCCACATTTCTGTTTTAATAAATGCTCATAGTAAATCATAGCATATTGTCTAAAACATTAGGTAGCACATTTGCGACCCATTAAAAATTAGGGTCGCAACGGCAGTTCAAAAGGTCGCATATGGATCCTGCCAATGGGGGTTTTAAAGGCCAGGAGCAGAGCCTTAAATTTGATGTGAGCTGTTATAGGAAGCCAGTGTAACTTGACAAAGAGAGGAGTGACGTGCGGCCTCTTTGGCTCATTGACGACCACTCTTATTCTCAGGCAAGTAGAGATGCGGGCAGAAACCGTGGGATCATCAGGGTGGAACGACAAGTGGAGTTGAGTGTCGTCCGCATTGCAGTGGTAGGAAAAGCCATGTTTTCGAATGACAAAGCCCAGGGATGTAATGTATATCGAAAAGAGCAGCGGTCCAAGCACAGAGCCTTGAGGCACCCCGGTATCGAGACGTTGAGGTTTGGAGATGTCACCCCTCCAGGATACCCGAAATGACCTACCTGAGAGGTATGACTTGAACCATAGAAGTGCTGTGTCAGAGACACCCATAGACATGAGGGTCGACAGGAGGATGCGGTGATTGACCTTGTCAAAAGGAGGCTGCCATTGCCTGCCTTGGGGCTTCAATGACTGAATATGCATGAATTAGTAATTAATATTCTTCGCACCTGTCTAAACGTTTTATAATAAGCAAATGAAACCGTTTCAGTTTGAAAAAAGATTTTATTTGATTTCAATAGAAGCAAAGCAACACATTTTCAACACAATCTTAAGATAACATAAATTTAAAGGGGTGGTTTCCCAGACAGGGATTAGCTTAAGCCAGGACTAGGCCTTAGTTTAGTTAGGAAATATAACTAGTTTTAAGAAACATGCTTAAAATCAAAACATTACTTTTGTGCATTTTGAGGCAAAACGAAGAGCACTGATGTGGTCACTGCAAGTTGTTTGCAGTTTGAGCAGCTCTTTAATTTTAGTGTAATCACTGTCTGGGAAACTGCCCCAAAATGTTTTATTTAAAAACACTCAAGTCTCGTGCATTTTTCTTTGGAATTTTATCTTATTTACCTGCAAAAAAAAGTAGCATTATTTTGTTATTTTACTTGAATTAAAATCATAATTTTAGTAAATTGTTAAAACACAATCAGAAACTTAAATTGTCATGCTTTATATAGACAAAAAGATATAATAATGACATACATAGCCTATAGCTAGTTTGTCAAAATGTTGAAACTCCCAAAAGCACACACACTAACTAATCCAAATGACTCTTGTCAAACAATACAAGAGTTTATTTAGCGAAACTACAATAACTTCAAAACTCACTGGTTCTCATTCTCATGTAATCCCAGATGTATGACCTCCTTTTTTCAGTAAAGCACAAAGTTTTATGCATTCATGCCAAATAAAAAAAAAACAGATAACTTTGCTTTTTAAATTTTTCAAACATCTTTGTGCATTCCAATTAATATCATCAAACTATATTTAGTTTGTTTTGATTTAAGCTTTCATAAATAACAAATACAGCTAAGCAGCACAATAAAACACAATAAAAACATGATAACATAATAATAAACATGTTTTGACAAAAAAAAGAGTTTTCTCTTTTTGGAACCAAACTTTTCATTTATTCCTAATTTGTTTTTGGTTTAAGCCTGCAGTCCACATAAACTTATCAAAGTAATTTAATAAAATAACTTTTTTGTTTGCTATTTTATAAAACAATTTATTAATTAATTTCAGCAGAAACAAAATATTTTTTAACATATCAAACAGACCTGAAGTGTAACATTTTAATTAGGGATGCCTATCGGCCTATAATCGGTATTGGAAGATAAAAGCTTTTTTCTCACTAACGAACATCAGACGATTGCTTAAAAACAGCTGATGATAATGCCAGATTATATCATGACAATAAAATGCATCAGACAATGATAACAGAACTGCAGTTTGTTCACTCTGCGCTTTTCATTATTACGTTTTTGTATAGTATTTGGTATATTCAAAGTATTAAATGTAATCATGCTAATGCTTAGCTGATTTCACCCCAATGCACTTTATAATCTCATCCAGCAGTTTCTCTTTGTTGTTTGTGATGTTTTTGCCAGCAATATTCAGAAGAGAATCAATCCTATCAGGACCGTAGGGAAGATGTAATATGCGATATTCTCTTCTCCACTCCTCAATATTAACTGCAGAAACAGAACCACACTGAAATCACAACACAGTTTCATTCAGGACTTTAGAACAACCAAAAGAGATTAAAACTTGCCTCCGCAGTTGACTGTGTTGAAGAGAGGGATGTGGATCACGGTCGGTGCTTCTCCATGGCCTTCAAACACATAAAAGTCCTTTGCGAACTCATTAGGTGGTATATCAACTTTAGGGAAAGGGATGTTTTCTTTCTTGCACATAGCAGCAGCTTTCGTTACTGTCTGTAATGGAAGAATATGACATTATCACGTGATGCTGAGAGAAAAAAGTCATAAAGTCATTATTTACTCTCAATCTCACTTTAAACCACATGACCTTCATCGCAAGACAAGAGGAGATGTTTCTCATCACACAGATCAGACATGCGCTTCACTTCTCCATTTATTGCAGATGTTATAATATAAACCAGCTCAAAGTGTACAGGTGTTGTGTGTTTATATAAACAATGAGTAGGAAGAGTATGAGGAAGATTAGATAGATGAGGAAGATGAGATGGATGAGAGAAGAGAAGGGGGAAGATGAGATGGATAAAGAGGAAGAGCTTGAGGTAGATGTGATGGATGAGAAGGAAGAGCTTGAGGAAGATGAGATGGATTAGGAGGAAGAGCATGAGAAAGATGTGATGGATGAGGAGGAAGAGCATGAGGAAGATGTGGTGGATGAGGAGGAAGAGCTTGAGGTAGATGTGATGGATGAGAAGAACGAGTATGAGGAAGATGAGATGGATTAGGAGGAAGAGCATGAGGAAGATGAGATGGATGAGAAGAACGAGCATGAGGAAGATGAGATGGATTAGGAGGAAGAGCATGAGAAAGATGTGCTTGATGAGGAGGAAGAGCATGAGGAAGATGTGGTGGGTGAGGAGGAAGAGCATGAGAAAGATGTGATGGATGAGGAGGAAGAGCATGAGGAAGATGAGATGGATTAGGAGGAAGAGCATGAGAAAGATGTGATGGATGAGGAGGAAGAGCATGAGGAAGATGTGGTGGATGAGGAGGAAGAGCTTGAGGTAGATGTGATGGATGAGAAGAACGAGTATGAGGAAGATGAGATGGATTAGGAGGAAGAGCATGAGGAAGATGAGATGGATGAGAAGAACGAGCATGAGGAAGATGTGCTTGATGAGGAGGAAGAGCATGAGGAAGATGTGGTGGGTGAGGAGGAAGAGGATGAGGAAGATGAGATGTGGTGGATGAGGAGGAAGAGGATGAGGAAGATGAGATGAATGAGAAGGAAGAGCATGAGGAAGATGAGATGGATGAGGAAGAAGAGCATGAGGAAGATGTGGTGGTGGATGAGGAGGAAGAGCATGAGGAAGATGTGGTGGTGGATGAGGAGGAAGAGCATGAGGAAGATGAGATGAATGAGAAGAAAGAGAATGAGGAAGATGTTGTGGATGAGGAGGAAGAGCATGAGGAAGATGTGATGGATGAGGATGAAGAGCATGAGGAAGATGTGATGGATGAGGATGAAGAGCATGAGGAAGATGAGATGGATGAGGAGGAAGAGTACAAGGAAGATGTTGTGGATGAGAAGGAAGAGCATGAGGAAGATGAGATGAATGAGGAGGAAGAGTATAAGGAAGATGTGATGGATGAGGAGGAAGAGCATGAGGAAGATGTGGTGGATGAGGAGGAAGAGCATGAGGAAGATGTGGTGGATGAGGAGGAAGAGCTTGAGGTAGATGTGATGGATGAGAAGAACGAGTATGAGGAAGATGAGATGAATTAGGAGGAAGAGCATGAGGAAGATGAGATGAATGAGAAGAACGAGCATGAGGAAGATGTGCTTGATGAGGAGGAAGAGCATGAGGAAGATGTGGTGGGTGAGGAGGAAGAGGATGAGGAAGATGAGATGTGGTGGATGAGGAGGAAGAGGATGAGGAAGATGAGATGAATGAGAAGGAAGAGCATGAGGAAGATGAGATGGATGAGGAAGAAGAGCATGAGGAAGATGTGGTGGTGGATGAGGAGGAAGAGCATGAGGAAGATGTGGTGGTGGATGAGGAGGAAGAGCATGAGGAAGATGAGATGAATGAGAAGAAAGAGCATGAGGAAGATGTGGTGGATGAGGAGGAAGAGGATGAGGAAGATGAGATGAATGAGAAGGAAGAGCATGAGGAAGATGTGATGGATGAGGATGAAGAGCATGAGGAAGATGAGATGGATGAGGAGGAAGAGTACAAGGAAGATGTTGTGGATGAGAAGGAAGAGCATGAGGAAGATGAGATGAATGAGGAGGAAGAGTATAAGGAAGATGTGATGGATGAGGAGGAAGAGCATGAGGAAGATGTGGTGGATGAGGAGGAAGAGGATGAGGAAGATGAGATGTGGTGGATGAGGAGGAAGAGGATGAGGAAGATGAGATGAATGAGGAGGAAGAGCATGAGGAAGATGAGATGGATGAGAAGAAATAGTATGAGGAAGATGTGGTGGATGAGGAGGAAGAGCATGAGGAAGATGAGATGGATGAGGAGGAAGAGCATGAGGAAGATGAGATGGATGAGGAGGAAGAGCATGAGGAAGATGAGATGGATGAGAAGAAAGAGTATGAGGAAGATGTGGTGGATGAGGAGGAAGAGCATGAGGAAGATGAGATGGATGAGGAGGAGGAGTATGAGGAAGATGATACATCTTCTTATTTTAATTGAGCTTTATACCTCAAAAGGATCTCCTTCACTGAAATCCAGGGAAATGATGAGGTCAACGTCTCTCTCCTGTCTCAGCACTGAGATGTAAGGAGAGTTGTTCAATATACCGGCATCTTCATAGTCTCTCTGTTTACTGTCCCGAAAAATGATGGGCACTGCATCATCTATCAACAACAGTATAGGGTCAGTGTTCACAGGATTATATCATAATCAACAAACTGATAACACCCGGTCTATTCTCACCTTTCACTTTGTAAAGAAAATTGTACTTTCTGCCCCAGTTCCACTTAAACACAGACTGAATAACGTTCCCATAAACATCTGTTAACAAAACACAAATACACTCATCAAAATCAAAGTCCCTACATGTATTTTTAGGTTTATCAAAGATATTTATCTGTCTGGAAGATCAAAATGATTGTAGAGACACTTCAACATACTCGCCGACTGAAATGTGGACTTCAAACTCTCAGATGCAGCCGCAGTGAACCTCTTAACTGGATCAAATACACCGTCTGTTTCATCTATTTCAACTAAGTCCAGCTGAAGTTCTGGTAGTAAGGGAAGACATACAATACTTTACATTTCTTCTCTGACGAATGCTTTGAAATAAATTAACAATGAATTTAATTACTACACTTGATATTTGTGTTGCCTTATTTGTTCATTTGTTGTCTGCACAGTATGATCTTAAAAAAATGTGTGATGAAAAAGTGTGACAACAAACTCAAAGCATCTGCTTACCTGATAGCTTTGCTCTGATGGCTTCTTCATAAGGAGAAGTGTCTTCACCTCTCAACGCACAGAGATTCATTTCCACCAGATCCAAGAACAGTTGGTGGACTTCTTCTATTGTTGGAGACGTGCTATCTTCTGAAGAAAAAAGTGTTGTGTGTTGTTGTGAGGATCATTGTTGTGCAAAATTGTAAAGCATTATAAAAAGTGATCATAAAATAAGAAATATGTGGATACTCGTAATTTACCTTCCAACTTTCCATCCACCTGAAAAATATTTTCTTTACTTTTATTAAAGAACCCTGTAAAAATCCAAAAGCAACCAAATTGAATATATATATATATATATATATAGTTAATAAATAAACATGAAATGTTTTCTTAGATGGAGTAAAGCCAGCAGCTGGTACCTTTAATCTTTTCCAATACGTATTGCATGTTGATTTCTCCATCAGCAATACAACTGCCACACAGAGCTACAAAAACACAAGATGACAATAAACAACTAATACATCAGATTTATTTTGACAATGGCACAAAATATATAAAACAGTATAATTGACAACACAAGTGAGTTTCAATTTATCAAACCACCATTATGGTGATCAGTGTTTTCATAATTTCATCAGCTCATTTGCATTTAAAACGACACACTCAAAAATTGCAAATTTTTCTCACACCTTCAAAGTCTCAATTTTAACATGTTATAATAAATTATCTATGTGGTATTTTGAGCTAAAACTTCACATACATACTCTGGGAACAGCAAAGATTTGTTTATCTTACAAAAGTCTTGTAAAATGTCCCTTTTAATGGACTAAGGCTACGTTCATACTGCAGGGCTTAATGCTCAATTCCGATTTTTTTGAAAATATTTGATTTTTTTGCAAGGCCGTTCACATTTCCAATTAAATGCAACCTTTTGTGATCTCCTGTGTAAACGTGAAATGACCCAGAAGTGACCCTCATGCGCATAAGAGTACACAACGGTCAAGGACGTCACATGTAAGCTAACGTTAAACATGGATGTCAACAACGGTGTAGAGCTGAGCTCTTTTTGCAATATTAAAGTTATTTTCCCAATGGAGCCAGCACAATTACAATCTTCTAGGGGTGTCCTCGACTAAGGATTTACATATTCGAATCAGAATTGCGGAATCTTTATATATATATATATATATATATATATATATATATATATATATATATATATATATATATATATATAATTTTTTTTTTTAAGGTAAAATGTAAGGTAACGTTTAATTATTCCTCATAACATTTTAAAGCCACGATCTACAGAACATCACACAAAAAACATTTTGATAACTAAACCTAAAAAAATAACAAAGGTGATCCTGCCTTGGAAACTCCGGCTACAATTCAGTGTTTTTATTTAATTTGGAGATAGCGCGTCAAAGCAGTCATGACCAAAAAAAACGACAATGAGAAATGACAAATAATTTGTGATTGTTACTGTAAATGATAAAAACGAAGCTTTATATACAATTCATTAAACGTTAATTTATAACAAGAAAAACACTGAAATTAATGATTTTATAGACACTACGCGTTATTATTTAGCACAGAAATTCCTGCTTGCTTGCTTTGACTTTGATCATCTCTGTATTCACTTTAGATACAGAAAGACCGGATGATATTATTTATTTCAGGAATATCTTTGCTATCATTTTGAAAGTGAACACCGACCCACCATAATATTAAATCACAAGAAAGACATTCGTGTCAGGCATAAATATAGGTTTGGTGCAGATATTTTTCGTTTCAGCACCGAAATTTTAAGAAACGGCTTACCTGTTTTGTAGTTTAACTTTTGACAAGATAACCAGTCTGTTTTAAATACATTTTAAAAACTTACACCCGTCGAAAAACATCCGTTTTTGTATGTTTAGTTTGATGAACTTCTAAATATGAGACGCAGAGCACCTAGCCCGTTCGGCTTAATTGCATGCGCAAGCATGGCCAGCACGCAATAGCGCAACATCGATACAACGAAAAGCGATTCAAAATTTACAGACTTAAATTAGATCAGAATTTACGTTTATAATAAATAAATTTTTTTTATAAAATAGGGTCAGAAGTAACAAAGTGCAGAACAAATGTGCAAAATGCCTCAAGTGCACGGAAACAAAACACAAGCCAAATAGATAAATCAGATGGAGGTCGCATTTCAAAAGATCGGATACGTATCGGATTCAGGACCACATACCCAAGTGGCCTGGGTCACATTTGAAAAGATCGGATCTGTGTCGTTCAGACTGTCATGAAAAGATCAGATACAGGTCGCATAGGGGCAAAAAAATCAGAATTGGGTCGTTTCAGCCTGCAATGTGAATGTAGCCTAATTTATTTGTGACATTTACCTCTTTGCTTGAAGTTTATTCGTTATTTGTTAATATTTATGTTAATATTTAGTTTAAATTATATTGTAGTTTTTATATTTTAGTTTTATGTTACAGTTTTCTTATATTTTAGTTTTATCTTATAAATAGTTTGCAGTCTATGCAGAGGTGGCCAGATGTTGTTTGTATACTTGTGTGTGTGACAAATAATCTTGAAACAGTGAAGCAGCTTTACTTTTAACTTTTTTAAAACACAACAGCCACATACATAGAGCTCGTCCTTACATTGCAGGTAAAGCATGTCCATTTCAGGCAGATGTTTAATCTCACGGCCACCTTGAAACTCACTGCCAAATTTAGAGACGTCCACAAACGCTCTGATGATGGAATAACCTGCTTCATATGGGGTGATCTCAAACCAGGGATCTGCAGAAAGACAACTCATTCATTTAAAATAAGACACACAAACACGCGCACGCACACGCACGCACACGCACACACACGCACACACACACACGCACGCACGCACGCACGCACGCACGCACGCACGCACGCACACACACACACACACACACACATTCTGGTTTCCATGTTTTGTGGGGACATTCCATAGACGTAATGTATTTTGTACCATACAAACTGTATATTCTATTCCCCTTACCTGCCCCATTCCCTAACCCCAACCATCACAAAAACCTTTCTTGTACCTTAGATTTTCAATAAACATCATCTTGTTAGATTTATAAGCTTGTTTCCTCATGGGGACACAAGGTCACAAAAACACTGGTATTCCTATCTTTGTGGGGACAATTGGTCCCCACAACGTGATAATTACCAGGTACACACATTTACACACATTTACACACATTTACACACATTTACACACACTTACACACACGCACGCACGCACGCACGCACGCACGCACGCACGCACGCACGCACGCACACACACACACACACACACACACACACACACATTCTGGTTTCCATGTTTTTTGGGGACATTCCATAGACGTAATGCATTTTATTCTGTACAAACTGTATATTCTATTCCCCTTACCTGCCCCATTCCCTAACCCCAACCATCACAGGAAACTGTCTGATACCTTAGATTTTCAAGAAACATCATTCTGTTTGATTTATTAGCTTGTTTCCTCATGGGGACATCAAAATGTCCCCATGAGGTCACAAAAACACTGGTATTCCTATCTTTGTGGGGACAATTGGTCCCCCCAACGTGATAATTACCCGGCCACACACACCACACACACACACACACACACACACACACACACACACACACACACACACACACACACACACACACACACACACACACACACACACACACACACACACACACACACACACACACACACACACACACACACACACACACACACCTACCTCCATTATTCTGCTGTCTGCATCCCTTGTCAATCACATTATAGATGGGAAACGGGTCTTTATCATGTCCAACCTGGTGCTCTGAAATTATGTGCTCGTCTATCTGAAGAGAAAAATATTATTGCAGAAGTGATTCAAGTGAAGTTTTCTTAATTACCTTTGCGTTGCTTTCTGAGAAGTAATACAGTTTTTTACAGACGCTAGGACACATTTCTCAATACTTAGGTCACTTTTGCAAAACTCTTCACACAGTTCTCCTAACCAACTTTCAGCTTGGGAAAGCAGTTCACATTCAAAATGCACTACAACTACCAAAACACTTTATTCACGTCTCAAATCAACTCATTCTTCCAGAACAATAGCAAAGGTTGACACCCGACAAACACACGTTGTCACCAACAAAACAATGACCTAAAAACACTAACAACATGTAGCATTATACAATGTTTTCTCTGTTTATAATTCACTACAATATATGTTACTAGAATGAATCAGACGTGATGCAGAATTCTTCAATATTTTATGTAGTTTATTTTTATAATTCCAAAATACAAGAATTTGTATACACACCATCCACTGATACAGATACAATAGTAATGCTAATCTGCACGGTCTTCTCCATTTGGCCAATTGTTATTATAGCATTTATTTTTAAGATTTAAAATATATTTCATTAAAATATTACTGTAGAAATGTAGCAAATTGCTGTCTTATTCAGTTTTGTTTTATGATATTGTTTTGAACATAAGTTTAACAGTTTTGTAACAGTTTTTTTTTTACAGTATGCAAGCATGTGCAAATTGGCCTGTATGTATAAAGAGTTTTGGCAGTTGTTGTGTCTGAGTGAGAAAAGATTCAATGAAATTTGAGAGATGTAGTCATTGAATGCATTTTGTGCCAAAGCAATGATAATTCATCCTCGTGCTCACTGTGTGAAGAGTTTTGCAAAATTGATCTAAGTATGTGTCCTACCGTCTGTAAAAAATTGTAAACGTATATGTTCAAAACATTAACGTGATGCAAAACTGAATAAGACCGCCATTTGCTACATTTCTACAGTAATATTTGAATGAAATATATTTAAAATCTTAAAATAAAATTCTATAAAAACAATTGGCCAAATGGAGAAGACCGTGCAGATTAGCATTACTATTGTATCTGTATCAGTGGATGGTGTGTATACAAATTCTTGTATTTTGGAATTACTCAGAGCAAAAAAATAAAAATATTGAAGAATTCTGCATCATGTCTGATTCATTCCAGTAACATATATTGCAGTGAATTATAAACAGATGCGTCCTTGTTTTACACAAGAAAACATTGTATAGTGCATGTTGTTAGTGTTTTTTAGGTCATTGTTTTGTGGGTGACAAAGTGTGTTTGTCGGCTGTCAACCTTTGCTAGTGTTTTGGAAGAATGAGTTGATTTGAGACCTGAATAAAGAGTTTTGTTAGTTGTAGTGCATTTTGAATGTGAAATGAACTGCTTTGCCAAGCTGAAAGTTGGTTAGGAGAACTGTGTGAAGAGTTTTGCTAAAGTAACCTAAGTATTGAGAAATGTGTCCTAGCGTCTGTAAAAAACTGTAATAGACCATTTAATTTTAAAGCAAATCCTAGGATTATAAATGGATGTCAATGGAATGTAAAACTGTCTCTGGATACTTTTTACACCTTAAAAAAGCCACAACCCTTCTGTGTAGATATCAGAGAACAATTTAACAGATGATTTTAATGCATTCTTTAGCACCTTTAATATTGACAGAGTAAGATGGTTGAAACAACCTAGGATTTTGTGACTTAGGACTGAAAATGACAATATCTAAAATCATATATTTAGGGATTTATTACCTCTTTCACAAATGAAGTGACCATTATCACTCCCCAAACATCAGTTAAGCTGAGCATGCCTTTCTCATCGTAATATTTCTTCAGTTTGGAATTTGCATCACCCCAGCCTACACCAGAACCTTTGTGTGTCTGAACGATCTTCTCCTTCACTGAGTTGACCTTAGTGGACCAGTTTGACTCCTGATATAAAGATGTCATGCACCTTCATAAGATAAAGAGACTGATTATAGATTATTTCATAGTCATCTCATCTGTGTGTGTGTGTGTGTGTGTGTGTGTACCTGGTAATTATCACGTTGTGGGGACCAATTGTCCCCACAAAGATAGGAATACCAGTGTTTTTGTGACCTTGTGGGGACATTTTGATGTCCCCATGAGGAAACAAGCTTATAAATCAAACAAGATGATGTTTATTGAAAATCTAAGGTACAAGAAAGGTTTTTGTGATGGTTGGGGTTAGGGAATGGGGCAGGTAAAGGGGAATATAATGTACGGTTTGTATGGTATAAAATGCATTACGTCTATGGAATGTCCCCACAAAACATGGAAACCAGAATGTGTGTGTGTGTGTGTGTGTGTGTGTGTGTGTGTGTGTGTGTGTGTGTGTGTGTGTGTGTGTGTGTGTGTGTGTGTGTGTGTGTGTACCAGGTTGATCCAGAGACTCCACTCAGATAAAGGATGCAGTCCAGTAGACCTATTTTTTCAAGTTTAACCAGACATCCCAGTAAACCCAGCATGGCTCGTTCTCCTCCTCCAGAACCCAGTAGTGCAATTTTTGGCACATTATCCTGAAACCCATGAATAATAGTCATACACTTAAAACCATTGAGCATTGATGACAACATTTTTTCACAAGAAAGCAAATACTCTTAAGTTTTGTCTTCAATTTGTTAGTATAGTGTATATAGTCAGATATATAAAGTGTAAGACTAGATGTGACTGAATGTATAGTTTTACCAGCGTGCAGTCTATCCCGAGCTTTTTCAGACTTTGTTGAACAGTTTTTAATCTTCTGGTCACAAACTCTTCCTCATGTTTATTCAGAGTATGTCCAATTCTCACCTCACCGCTGCAGGAGCGATTATTATATCACTATTGGTATTTGACACATAGGCTATATTTGAATACAATTCATTACATTTTAAAAGATTACTTTTTAAACTTTTTTGAGTTGTAATTATTTTTGCAACACATATAATCAGATGATGTGCTTGTGTTATCTTGAGCTGAGCCATTATATTTACCTCATGTGGGATTTGGAGGCACTCATCTAGAAAACAATAAACATTCATTTTGAAAACAGTAAAAAGGAGCTTTAATAGTAATTTGATATTCATAAATTTCATAAATATTATAATTTGACATGTGTTCAAGAAGCATAGCAGAACAAATAATCGCTAAATGCGAGAACTGTTACACATTTCAAAGAATAAACCACCTTATGTAGTACATATACAGACATAAATATAAATAAACACATGAATTCAAAACTGAAAGTTCACTGTAAAAAACTTTTTGTTTTATGCCAACTTAACAAATTTAAGTTATACCAACTGTATACTAGTCGAAAACTTAAATGTTCAGTTGACTTGCATAACCAATTTGATTAAATTCATTGCCATAACTGTAAAAATATTTGCACTTAGATTTTTAAGTTTAATTAACTCGGATTTACAAGTGATGAGTTGCTGTAACTTAATAAATCACGTAAACTCATTTCTTGTCAAGATAGTTGAAATGACTTGTAAATTCAAGTTGATTAAGTGGATTAAACTTAGAAATGTGCAAAAAGAAAAATGCTGCATAGAAGTTTAATTAGAGTGACTATACATGCCATTCTTCCCGGACGTGTCCTGGCCAGGATTTAGGTGCATTTCTAAGTTTAATCAACTTAATCAACTTGAATTTAAAAGTCATTTTAACTATCTTGACAAGAAATGAGTTTACTTGATTTATTTAGTTACAGCAACTCATCACTTGTAAATCCAAGTTAATTCAACTTAAAAGTATAAGTGCAAAAAGATTTTTCAAAAAAGAGTTTGTTCGTTCAACATAATTGAATTAAGGAAAACTTTTCCACGAAATTAGTTTAGGCTTGTACAACAAGAATACAATAAGTTAATTTAAACAAATAATCTTTTGTTGCACTAACTTAATAAATATAATATAAATAAACTTAATTCAGTTAAGGAAAACTTTTCCACGCAATTAATTCTGGTCTGTTCAACAAAGACAAAACAAGTTAATTCAAGCAATAGAGTCTAGTTAAACCAATTGTCAGTTTCTATATAATACTAATTAGCATAAGCACACGTTAGCATGCTAATGATGTATTAGAAGTACCTACGTCACATCCACAACTTACCCCGGATTTCCACCGACTGCGGAGCGGCTGCAGATCAGCTCCGCTGCGTTACGTCTCCGCACTCTGCCGTCCGCCAATACCCACCAGTTCCGTTTTTGTTGCAGAGCGGCTGCGTGCTGAAGTGACGAGGTCTCGCAAATTCACGTGATGATCACGCGATACCTAGTTCTGTCTCTGCCCATTATGCCGTTGAATTATGACGTTTTTACAAACCAGCCCAGATCACAACACGAGATCTCGCATAGACAGAGCAGTACATCAAATCCATCCAAAATTCAAAAAATAAGAAGGCTGCTAAAACATTTATATATGCTTTATATTTAATGTATTTATTTGAAACTCCCACTGGCTCTGTTCTTGTCTATTATTTTTTGTTTCTGTATTAATGACTTTATTTGTGTGTGTTTGTAATGTTTGTATTGCAAAGATTTAATAAAAAAACACGAGTTCTCGTGAATTCAGGTATGATCACGCGATAAAGTCATGGCTCCGCCCTGCGGAGCTGTCCGGCATCCGTCAAAAATAGAAGCTCTGCGTATATGTGCCGGAGGGCTGCGGATGGCCGGAGCTGTGACGGATTCGGAGCGCAGTCAGTGGAAATACACACATTGACTTGAATGGAAACCGATTGACTCCGCCGCCGTTCCGCAACGGATCCGCAGCCGTTCCGCAGTCGGTGGAAATCCGGGGTTAACCACAAGCGCCACTCTTCTGCACGATGGTAACCAAACAATTCATAAAAATATAACACAAACTCTTCTAAATTAATAAGATAAGCCAACATTAAACACTACAAAGTCTTTCTCTTTACCTAAAAATGCATAAAATAACACTTAATTTAAAAAATAACCAAAGGCAGTTGCATGCAAAGCATTCTGGGAAATACAGATGCACGGCCCAGTAAGTAATAGCAACAAAAATCATTAATGTGGTCCCAATATAAAATGATTGAGTTCATGTAATTTTTTTAATTTAAGCAGATTGAACATTATAAAAATAGGTTGAGACAAAAAAAATAAAAAATGATGTTGTATTAACTTGTTTCGTTTAAGTAAATTAGACAAGGTGCAATTTTTGAATGAATTGTCATCATCACACCACTGATCTACAGGCTTTTCTTCAACATGATGCCCTGACAATCGACCACAGCTCCCTGTGCTTGATCTACTTGAATATATATATGTATAATTATTTTAAATGTTTTAATTCCAATAAAATTGTATAAAATTGTACCTATTATATAATATATCCTCTCTAGAGAATCAGCTATGTCTGGTTCTTTCTCAAGGCTTTTTCCCCCCTAGGACTTTTCCCTCCTGACTAAAAAGCCTGGGGTTTTTTTCTCCTAGGAGTCAGCTGACATTGGTTTAACTTTTCACCCTTTACGTTACATTATTACTGCGCTCACAAGTACAGTTTAATATTAGTCGCTGTATTCTGCTGCTTATGTTGTCCATGGATTTTTCTGTGTTTTCTCCTTCATCTAATAATGTAAAGCTGCTTTGAAACAATTAAACAATTGTGAAAAGCGCTATATAAATACAATTAAATTGAATTGAATTGAATGTATAATTCTGTAAAAAACAACAACAAAGCAACCAGATTTAAGAATAAGGTAATAAATAGACATTAAATTCGCTATTTTCTGTTTCCTTGGGCCAATAATTCCACATTAAATAATTTTCAGCCTCTCAGCAGTATAATAACTGAAATAACAAATGAAGCAGGATGGATGTCAAATCCATGTTCATTTATTATGAATAAAATAATATGGTAAATGCATCTAATGAGCAGTCCATAATAAGTTTAGCTAAATAAGCTTAATAATGGTAAGAAAAGTTATATTTAGAGCTACTGTATACTCACATTCATGCAAAGACGCACACTATAACACAAATATCTATAACACTGCTGCGATTCACAACGCACAACGTCTTTCGCCTCGCGATGATGATCGTTGTTCGTCTTTCACACTTGCTGCTTCTGTAGTAGCCTATAGACTTTTGAAACCTAAATGAATTTCTGCATCATCATTGGGTGTGGTGTTGGCCTTATCCAACGTCTGACCAAACATCTTGAACTTTCAGCCAGTGTTGCCAAACCATAGCTATAAGCCCAAACAAGCCTAATTATTATTATTCATTATTATCAACACTTATCAGTAAATGAGCCTAAAACAGATTAATATGAGTTAACATGTTACAAGAATTATCACATTCCAAAAAAGTAAGAGGACATATATTCATAATCCATCACCTTTGAGCAAAAATAAGACTGGAGAAGGTGAAAAAGACAACTGCACTAAAGGGAAACATATTTGTTATAAATATCTGGCTATGTTACAGCTAAATAAACACTGACCCAACGCTGGGTTGATTTAACTCATGGTTGATTGACATTAACCCACCAGTTGGTTTATTTTAACCCATCAGTGGGTTCTGTCTAATATATTGTGACCCAACCCTGGGTTAAAAACAACCCAGAGTGTTTGTTTAAGATATTTAGTTCAAGTTGGTAACACTTTAGTATGGGGAACACTTATTGATTATTAATTATGACTTTTGCCTTAGTAAACTCCCAATTTACTGCTAATTAATAGCTAATAAGGTAGTTGTTGTAGACGTTAGGTTTAGGTATTGGATTGGGTTAAGGGATGTAAAATATGGTCATGCAGAACAAGGCATTAATATGTCCTTTATAAGCACTAATAAACCGCTAATATGTAAGCTAATAAGACACTAGTTAAAAGTGAGAATTGGTCCCTATACTAAATTTCCTGAGATATCTTTGTTTAGGTAGAAATATGAATTTCATCAACTAGAGAAAACAATGCAAAGTGACATCGAAACAACGTCTTTTTCACGTCTTTGAACGCCCAATTTTGGTCTCCTGAAGGTGCACACTAGAGGTCTTCTCGGGTCCAAAGAAATGTACCCGAACCGAAACCAAAACAATTTATACCCGAACCCGACATGCATAAATAACTTTTTTTAAAAGAAAGACCCATCCCGAGACAAACCTTGGAAAATTAGACCCGAGTCTGACCCGAACTAGTGGCAATTTTTTTTAAACCGACTGGACCCGATGCACGTGCGGTCACGCGATAAGCTTCTGGTCCAAAGTTTATTTTCGGCTTCAGTTTTTTAAAGGATGAGTCAATTTTCTTAAAAAAAATCCAGATAATTTACTCACCACCATGTCATCCAAAATGTTGATGTCTTTCTTTGTTCCGTCGAGAAGAAATGATGTTTTTTTGAGGAAAACATTCCAGTATTTTTCTCATTTTAATGGACTTTAATGGACACCAACACTTAACAGTTTTAATGCAGTTTAAAATTGCAGTTTCAACAGAGTTTCAAAGAACTCAAACTGATCCCAAACGAGGCATAATGGTCTTATCTAGAGAAACGATTGTCATTTTTGACAAGAAAAATAAAAAATATGCACTTTTAAACCACAACTTCTTGTATATCTCTGGCCATGTAACGCGCCAGCGCGACCTCACGCAATACGTCATTATGTCAAGAGGTCACAGATGACGTATGTGAAACTACGCCCAAGTGTTTACCAGTGTGAAGAAAGAGGACCATTCCGACGTTGTTGTACGCCGAATAATACAAATTAATGTCTTTGTGTCAGTTTATTGCAGGGGTTCTCAAAGTTTACATTCAAAGGTCCAAATCTGAATTCCCATAATTTTCATAGGTCCGGAAAAACTTTATGTAAATCATTTGTTTATATAACAAATCAACACAAATAGTTTGGGAAAAACATAAGTGTATTTTGCATTTAAAGTAAAAAAAAAAAAAATGAACACAAGAAATATGCCAAAAGTAACCAGGTGCAAAATACAGAGCAACCTAATTAGAGAAATGGCACAGTTTGTTCTCCATCATATGCATAAACCATGGCAAAAAAAAGTGTGGTTGGTAGGCATAGACACTGACCAAAATTAGGGGTGCACCTATAAATTGGCTGATGATTCTTGCAATGCTTCTTAATGAATTACGGTGAAATGACGCTACATCCAAAAGCCAGGGGGCGCTCTTGGGCAGAAACTTAATATTATGTGCTGCAGACGAAGAACCAGACACACGGAGCTCCAGGAAATGTCTTAAGGATATATTTATATTGCTGTTCTTCAAACCTTTTCAGGTATTTTCATGATAATAAAGCATATGTATAAGATTATGTTTGACGAGTGTTGCTTTTTTAAATGCACGTTTTAAACGACTCAAACCAACAGTGATTGGTAAGGACTGATCAAAAGCCGTAGTACATGAAGTAGCTGTGCATAATAACTGGGTGTGATGGCTACAGCGTCACACAGGAAATTTTTATATAACTCGTTTTATTTTCGGACCAGGAATACTCTTAAATCTAAAAAGAACTAAACGAATGGTTTACAAGTTTAATATGGATTTGTAAAATAGCAAATGCACACATTTAATCAATTACATAGAAATTAATGCACTTGTAATATGAGGTGGACGCGGGTCCGGATCAAGTTGCCGTCGGGTCCGGATCCGGACCGGAGTCCGGACTTTGAGAACCCCTGGTTTATTGTTTAAAATTGTCCGCAAATGTGTGTTTCATATATGTAACACGTGACCTTTCCACGGCTTTACGCAATTACGTGAGGTCACATGACCCGAGATAGACGAGAAGTTGTGGTTTAAAAGTGCATATTTTTTATTTTACTTGCCAAAAAGAACAATCGTTTTGCTAGATAAGACCCTTATGCCTCGTTTGGGATCGTTTAGTCCTTTGAAACTGCAATTTTAAACTGCATTTAAACTGTTAAGTTTTGGGGTCCATTAAAATGAGAAAAATCCTGAAATTTTTCCTCAAAAAACATAATTTCTTCTCGACGGAACAAAGAAAGACATCAACATTTTGGATGACATGGTGGTGAGTAAATTATCTGGATTTTTTTAAAGAAAATTGACTAATCCTTTAATGGTCTGATTAGTTGCTAAACTGAACACTTGAACAAATACCTCATCGAAAATAACAAATGTTTTGGTTTCTTAGGTAATCTATGTGTTGTTTATTTTGCTTGTTATATAAATAAACTACTTTAAAAGGACTTTGTTGTTATTTTATCTTAACAAAGTTTACCGGAAGTTACATTTTTTCCACAAAAGCCGCTTGTTTATGTTGTTACTGCTGAAACCGTCTTTACTGCTTCTAGGCTCTTTAGTCCCATTTCAGAAAGTGTCATACTGTTCAAGTTCATTTTCCTATAGCTTTCATTTCAACAGCAATGAAATTACATTTCTGCATTATCATTGGGTGTGGTGTTGGCATTATCGAATGTCTGATATCTTGAAGTTTCAGCACGTATAGCAGCGCGGGTGACCCACTTTGTGAACGTGAGCGTCTCTTTTATCATAAACGGTTTTGACGTGTGCGCAGCAGGCAAAACACATGATGCACATGGTTCACATGACGTAACAAACACATATTTTGAAAACACAAACAACACACATGACACTCCGAACACTTATTTTGAATTAGCGCCCCTCGGTTGAGCATTCACGAGCCGCCACTGCATCCATGCTAGATTTGTTTTATAATAAGCAAATTAAACAGCTTATATTTAAAAAAATCTTTTATTTGATTTTTTGAATAAGCAAAGCAACACATTTTTTAATTCCCAAACATTTTATAATCTAGGAAGCAAACTCATGATCAAACATCTTTCACACATCTTTCAAAGTTCACATCTTATAATGGAAAATAGTCTGACAATAAAGACAGAAATGATTATAAAATGATGATTATATATTCAGACTGTCACTATTCATGTATTGGGTGTACAGTCACAGTAAATGTAATCATGTTAACGCTCAGGTGATGTTAGCCCAATGCACTTTATAATCTCATCAACTAGTTTCTCTTTGTTGTTTGTGATGTTTTTGCCAGCGACATCCAGAAGAGGATCAATCATATCAGGACTGTAAGGACCTTGAATTGTGCAATATATGTCTCTTCACTCCTCAATGTCATCTGCAGAAACAAAACCACGCTGAAATTATAACCCAGTTTCATTCAGGACTTCAGAACAACTGAAATATTTAAATTCACCTCCACAGTTGACCGGGTTGAAGATGGATGTGGATCACGGTCGGTGTAGTGTTTCTATATATGCACGGAGCACTTTCAATAAACTGCAGACACAGAGTGTTGTCTATTAGCTTGCGTTTTAATACCGAACTGCACGCAGCCCCGAGAGACTGATTTCAAAGTCTACTTTATATTGTAAATATCCTCTGATTCTATTTTATTTTATTTTGCAGTAGTACTTCATCCATCACCCAGCACCTTAGCTTAATTGCACCTTAATGTTTGTTAATATTGTGTTATTGTATGTTTCTCGTTTTATGTATAATGCTTTGGCAATATTGTAAGTGACACAATCATGCCAATAAAGTTCTTTAAATTGAAATTGAATTGACTGACTGCACGAGGAAGTCACAACAACATAACACATACACGGTCTTAGACTGCCCCCTAGTGGCATTAACATGTACTAGCAACATGAGTGTATGCAATACACTACATCCCCCCTTTTTCTCAGTGAACCTTACTAGGTGAAACAAAACTAGTGCAAACATAAACACTTAACACAGGACCTGAAATCCAGTAGCAGCTCTTATAATAATTATTTCAATAAACATCTTGTATAATAATCAGTTTAAAGCTTAAACATATCTGACCCATATTAACAGTCATGTTTACATACAGTAACAGACATATTAATCAGTGCATATAATAGTCTTGAAACCGTGCAGGAATTTTCACAATGCGACCACTCCTGGTCGTACTAGTGTCAGGGTTATGTAAGGGTTGTTCTGGCACCTTGTCAACAGACTGATCTAATACCACCTGACCATCTGAGGTATCAGTGTGTATGTCATCCTCAGGCTCATCAGTAGAATCAAATGTTTCTTTATTTTTGTGAGTTGTTTTCCTCAGGTGGCGCCTGTTGCGTCTGAACTGTTTTCCGGCTACATTGACAACGTTGTATGATCTCGGTTCTTCTCTCTCTGAGATAAAAAGACCAGGTTGCCACCCTTTGTCAGTCTCAATGTGAATTGTGTTTCCTGCGTGTAGCCTTGGCAGGGCTTTTGCTCTTTCATTGTAGTAACACTCCTGTTTCCTTTTCAGAGACTCAAGCTCCTGATGAACACCTCTGGGAGTGGCGGGCCGTAGGACCTCGCTGGATGTAGGTAAGGTGCTCCTCAGAACTCTTCCCATTAGAACCTGAGCTGGTGAATGGGATGTGCCAGTGATAGGAGTGTTTCTCAGCAAAAGTAAAGCAAGATGTGGATCTGCTCCTGTACGTTCTGCCTTTTTCAGGACCTGTTTGACAGTTTTAATTGTTCTTTCGGCCAACCCATTTGATTGAGGGTATCCTGGGCTTGAGTGTGTTATCTTGATGCCCCACTCTGCAGCAAATTGTTTCATTTCGTAGCTTGCGAATGGTACTTGATCGCACACTAGCTCTTTTGGGATGCCGTGTCTTGCATATACTGCTTTCATCTTTGCAATTACTGTGCGTGCTGTCTTGTCTTTGATAGTCATTACCTCAGGATACTTTGAAAGGTAATCAACGATTAGAAGAAATGACTGACCTCTGATCTCAAAAATGTCAGCAGCCACTTTCAACCAAGGAAGTTCCGGGATTTCATGAGAAATGATTGGCTCTTTCTGGTTCCTAGGCTGGAACTGTTGACATGTCGGGCATGTCTCAACCATCTGTTCAATGTGTTTGGTCATTCCAGGCCAATACAGAAGTTTTCTGGCATGCGCTTTTGTGCGTTGCATTCCTTGATGTGAGATATGTAGCTTCTGTAGCATTTCTAATCTCATTGACTCAGGGATCAAGATTCTATCTGACATCAGCAATATGCCATCTTGCACAGCTATGGTGTGTCTGACAGACCAGTACTGCTGAATTGAGCGATCAAGTTGTTTTCTATGTTTTGGCCATCCAGTCTTTTGTGTTTTTATGAGCATCTGGAGAGAACTGTCTTTTGCAGTGGCATCTGTGAGCTTCTTTAGCATTTCCTCACTAAGAGCTTCTGTTGCCACCAGCGCATATACAACCCTTTCATCATCGAGATCCTCTGTGGTTAAGTGTGAGCCTTCAGCAACAGCTCGTGACAGTGCATCAGCCACCAGCATATCTTTTCCAGGTGTGTATTGGACATTGAGATCATATTTCTGTAGCTGTAATAGCATACGTTGAAGTCTCGCTGGTGCTTTGCTCAGAGGTTTCCTGAAGATGGCTTCCAATGGCTTATGGTCTGACTGTACATTCACACTGCGCCCGTATACGTACTGATGGAACTTTTTGGTGGCAAAGACAATTGCTAGTAGCTCCTTTTCAATCTGGGCGTAGTTTTGTTCTGTGTCAGATAGCGCCCTTGACGCGTATGCTATTGGTTGTTCTTCCTGTAACAGACAAGATCCCAAGCCATCTTTGGATGCATCAGTTTGTATTGTTAGTTTTATCTCAGGGTTGTAGTACCTGAGAACAGGTGTGTTGGTCAGCGCCGTTTTGAGCGCTGTCAGTGCTGCGTCATGTTCTGCCTGCCATTGAAATGTAATGTCTTTTCTCAAAAGCTGTCTGAGAGGTGCTGTGAGTGATGCCTCACCTGGGATGTACGGAGCAAGATATCTTATCATACCCAAAAGGCGCTGCAGTCCTTGCCTGTCTGTGGGTGCCGGCATGCATAAGATTGCCTGTATCTTGCTGTCATCTGCTTTCACTCCGTGCGGGGTTATCACATGTCCCATGAAATGTACTTCATTCACCTTGTACTGGATCTTGTCAGGGTTGAATTTCACATTGTATTGTTTCGCCCTCTCGATGATTGTAGCAACGATTTCATCATGTTCTTTCTCAGTGGCAGCCGCAACAATCATGTCATCAGCTACGATATGTACACCGTTAATGTCTCCAAACACTTCGTTGTTATACTGCTGAAAGACTTCGCTAGCAGACTTGACACCGAATGGGAGACGTTTGAATCTGTATCTACCCCATGGGGTGTTGAATGTACATAGTAGGGATGATTCTGTGTCGAGTTTGACTTGCCAGTATCCATCCTTTTCATCAAAGATTGAGAAAATTTTCTTGCCTGAGAGTTTACACAGAACATCTTCAGTCGTTGGAATGGAGAAGTGTTGGCGAAGAACAGCTCTATTCAGGTCACGAGGATCAAGGCATACTCGTAATGACCCATTCTTTTTTTCAGTGACTACAAGGCTGTTAACCCAAGGTGTGGGCTGAGTGACTGGCGCTATGACATCTGCCTGCAATAGCTGGTCCAGTGTGCTTTTCAGTTTACTCATCACTGCTAAGGGAATTTTTCTGCAGCCATGTATGACAGGGACTATTTTTGAATCCACATGTATGTGATGTTCGCCAGGAAACTGACCAAGACCTTGAAAGACTGTTGGATCTTGAGCAATCAGCTCATCTTTAGAGGTAGGATGCTTGGTTGTGATAGTCTCGACTTTTTGTAGCAGTTGCATTTTTTCACATGCTTCCTTACCAAGTATTGGAATGGATGAATGTCCTGTGATATAGAAAGGTAAGCAAACTTTCACTTTGTGTGAGTTGCACTGTAGATTGGTCACACCTTCTGGTTTCAGTTTTGTCCCTCCATATGCCACTAGCATGGTTGAGGTAGGATGCATCGGTGCTGCTCTCTTCAGAGAACGATAGATGTCCAGGGGGAGGATATTTGCTTCTGCCCCTGAGTCCAGTTTGAACTTCACAGTGACTTCTCCTATGTCTATGTCTGCATGCCATGCTTTTTCCATAGAGTTAGTTCTATCTTTAAGTTCTACTGCACCAATGAATAATGAGTCAACATTAACATGTCTTTTCTGTTTTACCTGTGTGTCTCTTTTTTCAGATCTGCACACTGAGGCGAAGTGATTATTTTTTCCACAGGCATGACATGTGGCACCAAAGGCAGGACACTGTCATGGAAGATGTGATTTTCCACACTTTTTGCAGCTGAATGTGTCACCATTTGCTTTTTGCAGATGAGGTGGTATTTTTTCATGTCTCTGACTCTGTTTTGGATCTTTTGTCCTCTTCTTGATAACATGAACAGTTTTGGTCTGTTCAGCCATAGCTTGAATCTGTGTCTTTGCTGCCTCCGCTGCTCTACAGATATCCACAGTTTTTTCAAGGGTCAAATTGACTTCTCTGAGGAGTCTCTCTTTCAGACGTTGATCAGTAGTGCTAAACACTATCTTGTCTCTTATCATATCAGACTCCATTGTGCCAAACTCACAGTCTTTACTCTTTTGCTTAAGGTCAGTGAGGTACTTATCTATTGTGATTGAATCCGGCATGGGGTAGGCCCAAAACTGGTGTCTTTCGAAAACAACATTCTTTTTCGGCAAGCAGTACTTTTCTAGTGCTGTTATTATTTCTTGCATTGTTGCATTCTCCCCTGCTGTTTCAATAGTCAGCGAGTTATACACCTCTATAGCCTCCTCTCCTAATGCATGAAGAAGAATGGCTATTTTTACCTTTTCATCTTTCGTGTCGGATCCAGTTGCAATCATATAGATGTGAAATCTCTGAATCCATCTTCTCCAATTTTCGCCTGTATTTCCCGACAGGACTAACGGAGATGGTAGTCTGAACTGATCCATGTGTCTGTGTTTACACACTCGGCGAGCTAACGTGTCACGTTGTCCAGACTCTTTGCTGTCTTAATGCTTTTTAAATGCAGGCTTGAGTTCGTTTTAAGACTCTTTTCTGACACCATGTAGTGTTTCTATATATGCATGGAGCACTTTCAATAAACTGCAGACACAGAGTGTTGTCTATTAGCTTGCGTTTTAATACCGAACTGCACGCAGCCCCGAGAGACTGACTGCACGAGGAAGTCACAACAACATAACACATACACGGTCTTAGACTGCCCCCTAGTGGCATTAACATGTACTAGCAACATGAGTGTATGCAATACACTACAGTCGGTGCCTTTTCATTGCCTTCAAACACATAAAAGTCTTTTGGGTACTTCACAGATGGTATATCGACTTCAGGAAAAGGGATATTTAGTTCCATGCATGTTTTAGCAGCTGTCTTTACTGTCTGTCATGAAAAAATAAATTTTTAGAGGAACCATTCATACTTTTATCTTAATTTTTATTGGAAAACAAGAAGTTTCCCACCACACTTACTGTTCACACAAAGATAGACATGTGCTTTGCTTTGCTGGTTTTTGCACAGGTTTCGTGTTTATTTTTGCACCTCCTCACATTTGTAATGTACGGAGACCGCGAGGGGACATGGTGGTGGATAATATTTGGGATGAGAGGGAATTTTTTTTTATAGCTTTTGCGTTCCCCCGAGAAGCTTTTTGCGTTCTCTCGCAAAACTTTTGCGTTCCCCCGAGAAACTTTGCGTTATCTCGCAAAACTTTTGCGTTCCCCGAGAAACCTTTTGCGTTCCCCCGAGAAACTTTTTGCGTTCGCTCGCAAAAAGAGCCTATGTTTCCGTGAGGACCCACAGCGCTTCACAGCGTCACCTGAGACAGTTCACAAGGTAATGGCATCATTGATGCCAGCTGTTTGTAGATATGATATATAACTACTGTTATTAAAGAATTATACCGTATTTCTTTGTATTTAAGTCCAAGTTCAAAATAACATTCTATAAACCGCTACATTGTGAATGCATTGAGCTGTCTGAACTAGGGCTGGGTTTCGATTCAAATTTCAAGAATCGATTCGATTCCGATTCTCAAGATCTTGGATCGATTATCATTGTTCGATTCGATTCAATTCGATCCGATCCGATCTGATCCGATCTTCGAGATTTAGATAAGTGTTTTTGAAAAAAGCCCGAAATGGTGCCAGATAGGGGTGCATGGCATGACCAAAAATCTATTCCATGAGTCATTTTATCAGTATATTTCATGGTATACATGTTTTTCAGTTTTTTGGATTATAAAAATGTGCAGTTATTTGCCACTCACTATAGCTTTTAACTGCTCACCACAGTTTTAAAATATGGACAATTTAAAGTTAATAATGTTAAAGTGAAAATGCCCAGATGATAACAACAGATTAAGTCTTGATAGACAGAATCTTGTTTTTAATTGAGTTATTAATTTTAAAGACTATTGAAGCTATAGTATGCATTGTATTTTGTATTTATGCATACATTACATTAAAAATAGGCAGTATGTAAAATGAACAGGTATAAATTTATGCACAAACCTACAGACAGGATAAATACCTGTAGCCTATATGAGAGACGGACCTCTTTATAGATATTATGACGGGTGCTATGATGTGATGAAGTCTGTTTTGACGCTCTTTACTTTCTATTACACGTTAACATTTTCGTCTCTTTCTCGTCTTTCTGAACAAAGATGTTTGTACTATAAGCAAATTAGGCGTCAAACTACAGCGCACGTGTCACTGATATAAACGCGAGTTTTGTAATTAGCTTGCTTAAAGTTCAGAAACCTTTACAGCTATTAGCATTATTATGTGTAAGAAGAACTCTTTATTTGGCGACCCGTTGCGCGCGCCTCAAGAAACCTCTGCCCGTCAGAGACCGGCTGCATGAGCACAGAGGGAGGGAGGGAGAGAGAGAGAGTTTCACTGGAGACCCGCGGTGGATTCACTGCATGGCGCTTATTATAAAAATTACACAAATAACTCGTTCATTTGTTATGAGTGGATTATTTTACATGTAGATCGCAGCTTTGAGCGTTTCTAGAGTTTTCAAAACAACCGCTTGCTTAACGTTCCTGACGGCTATGTTCGTTTTTTTAATGTCCTTCCACCTCGCGCGCATGCGTAAATTCAATGACGCAGCAAGTTTAAGTTATTAATTATTAAATCGATTCTTTGAGTTACGGATCGATCTTTAGAGATTAACATGAAAATCGATTCAGAATCGGTGAATCGATTTTTTCAACACAGCCCTAGTCTGAACCATTGCTGACGGGAGATAAAGTGTTTATCTGAACTAAAAACATGACCTGTTTCACAATGGAGTGGTTTAAAGAGTGTTATTTTGAACTTGGACTTAAATACAAAGAAATACAATATCATTATTTAATAACAGTAGTTATAACAGCGGACATCAATGATGCCATATGGTGTAGTGCTGGGAACACGCAGCTATATGGAGTACCCTTATTAGATGGCATGGGGTAGCCTATATCCACCTCTAAATGTGAAATATTAAATATTAATATAATTTCTATAATGATCCTAATGCTGAGGAGTCAAGCAGCATAAGTTAAGTGACAATACTAGACCATTTTGGAGTGAACTAAGGCTATGCAAGACTATAGCCACTTACATGCCACTGTTTATTTTGAACTTGGACTTAAATACAAAGAAATACCGTATAATTCTTTAATAACAGTAGTTATATATCATATTTAAACAGCTGGCATCAATGAACTGCCTCAGGTGACGCTGTAAGCGCCGTAGTTTCTCGCAAAAACGTAGGCTCTTTTTGCGAGCGAACGCAAAAAGTTTCTCGGGGAACGCAAAAAGTTTCTCAGGGGGACGCAAAAGGTTTCTCGGGGGAACGCAAAAGTTTTGCGAGAGAACGCAAAGTTTCTCGGGGGAACGCAAAAGTTTTGCGAGAGAACGCAAAAAGCTTCTCGGGGGAACGCAAAAGCTATAAAAAATTTTTTCCCTCTTATCCCAAATATTATCCACCACCACGTCCCCTCGCGGGCTCCGTAGTAATGTGATGTACAAGTCATTTTTTTTATTCTTTCATCGAGTGTTTTATATGCTTGTATAATGCTTTTTTGTGCTGACTAAATGCTGACAAAATGTTATTTTATAAGATTTGTACACTCACCTAAAGGATTATTAGGAATACCTGTTCAATTTCTCATTAATGCAATTATCTAATCAACCAATCACATGGCAGTTGCTTCAATGCATTCAGCGGTGTGGTCCTGGTCAAGACAATCTCCTGAACTCCCTGAATGTCAAAATGGGAAGAAAGGTGATTTAAGTCATTTTGAGCGTGGCATGGTTGTTGGTGCCAGACAGGCCGGTCTGAGTATTTCACAATCTGCTCAGTTACTGGGATTTTCACGCACAACCATATCTATGGTTTAGAAAGAATGGTGTGAAAAGGGAAAAACATCCAGTATGCGTCAGTCCTGTGGGTGAAAATGCCTTGTTAATGCTAGAGGTCAGAGGAGAATGAGCGACTGATTCAAGCTAATAGAAAAGCAACTTTGACTGAAATAACCACTCGTTACAACCGAGGTATGCAGCAAAGCATTTGTAAAGCCACAACACGCATAACATGCATAAACCATTGTTTAAATGCCACAGCCTACCTGAGCATTGTTTCTGGCCATCCTTTTATGACCACCATGTACCCATCCTCTGATGGCTACTTCCAGCAGGATAATGCACCAGGTTGAAAAGCTTGAATGATTTCAAATTGGTTTCTTGAACATGACAATGAGTTCACTGTACTAAAATGGCCCCCACAGTCACCAGATCTCAACCCAATAGAGCATCTTTGGGATGTGGTTGGACTGGGAGCTTCGTGCCCTGGATGTGCATCCCACAAATCTCCATCAACTGCAAGATGCTATCCTATCAATATGGGCCAACATTTCTAAAGAATGCTTTCAGCACCTTGTTGAATCAATGCCACATAGAATTAAAGCAGTTCTGAAGGTGAAAGTGGGTCAAACACAGTATTAGTATGGTGTTCCTAATAATCCTTTAGGTGAGTGTATATAGTATATATAATTCATCTAATTTTAATTGAGCTTTATGATACCTCAAAAGGATCTCCTTCACTGAAATCTAGGGTAATGATGAGGTCAATGTCTCTCTCATGTCTCAGCACTGACATGTAAGGTGAGTTGAGCAATAAACCAGCATCTTCATAATCTCTCTTCTCACTGTCCTGAAGAACGGTGGGCACTATATCATCTATATAACAACAGTTTAGTGTCAGTGTTCTCAGGATTATATCATAATAAACAAACTGAAATAACACCCAGCCTTCTCTCACCTTTCATTTTGTACAGAAAGTTGTACTCTCTGCCCCAGATCCACTCAGTCGAACACTTTAAAATGCATTAAATCACGTCTGTTGACAAAACACAAACAAACTCCTTGAAATCACAGTTCCTTCATGTATTTTAAGGATCATCAAATAAGGGAAGGGAAGTTTACCCTAAAAACTTGACACATCTATGACAAACAATTATATATGATCACTACACTGTTAACCCTGAAATTGTCTTTACTTAAACAATCAAGTTAACATCACTTAATATTTTCTGTTTTTAAGCCAAAACTTAAAAAGTTTAGTTGATTTAACTTTTAAGTTTACAAAATCCATTAAACTAAAACAAGTAAGTAAAATAAACTTAAAATTATTAGTTCATGTTGTAAGGAATACCCATAATCCATTGCACCTGAAAATTTGGATTATTTTCTGCTTTTTCACAGAATAAAAACTGATAAGAACTTTCTCTACTCAAATATTTGTTAATAAAATGTCATATAGGTTCAATCTCTTATATTATTGATGTTGTTTTGTTGTAAATGATAATTTTGTGAAATCACCGTTCAGGTGAACAGTGTTTCCGTACATTTTATTATATTTTCTACACAGTACTGTACTGATGTATGTCAAAAACACAGTTTTGTGTGTGTTTCTGTGGAAAATCACGTTTATTCAAGTCAGTCATTAATTTTGTGTAATAATACCATTTATAACATCAAAAGAAATATAAAGTGATAAAAACTAAAGTTATATGCAAACTCACAAATTTCTAGTAATGTCAACTAATCTGGGTTAAGAGTGCAGGAATATTGGAAGAAATTAAAACATTAAGTCACTTAAATTTAAAAGTAATTGTTATTTCAACCAGGCAAAATTAACTTTTTTAGGGCAATGAGTTTCCATAAATTTTTTAAGTTCAATCAACCTGTATGATTATTTTTGTTGAAACTGATGTGCAAAGCCTTTAGATAATATGTTCTTGTCCTGGGACTTCACCAGCAATGATGTTAATAACAGTACAACTGTGTTAGTGTATCTCTCTGTGCAGAAGATCTCATTATATAATGTCCTCAAACAAGACAAATCACGCCTTTAGGACAAAGCATATATTTCTACAGAAGAGAGAAACCTGTAATGTCACATACTTTCACAGATAATAAGAGGCTGTTAGATTAAGATGTGTGTTGAAACTTCATCTAATGTCATGATCTTTATTTGATGTCTTTCACATTTCTTTGATCTCTTAAGACATAACTGTGTTTATGAGAATACTTGTCAGGCTGTTCATTTTATCATGTTTCCTAAGAATTGAATCCATGACCTGTTGTGCTGTTAATGCAATACTCTACCAGTTGAAATGTTGAAATTTCTGTTGAAATGCAGGTATTTACATAATTCTGGGTGTCTAGGCCCATTCAAGTGCAAGGATGCGTGAAAGAGTGCAACTTACAGTAAATGAAGCAATACATTTGATCAGTATGTTTGTTCCCTGGTATTGAGCGGTACACTGCAAAAAATGACTTTCTTACTTATTTGTGTCTTGTTTTCAGTAGAAATATCCAAAAATTCTTAAACTAAGATGTATTTTCTTGATGAGCAAAATTACCTAAAAAAAAAGTCTAGTTTTTAGACAAAAATATACAATTCAAGTGAATTTGTGCTTATAATAACAAGCACAATTATCTGCCAATGGGGTGAGAAATTTTTTTTTTCTTAAACACTTAATTTAAGCAAACATTTTTCACCCCATTAGTAGATAATTTTGCTTGTTTTAAGGACAAATTCCCTTACATTGTATATTTTTTTTGTCTAAAAATTAGACTCATTTTCTTAGGTCATTTTGCTGATCAGAAATTTTTTGCAGTGTATATTTCGACCAGCTACAGAAACACCCCTATCTGCCTGAAGGCTTCTGCAAAAGATAGCAATAATAACAAATATTTCCAAAGAAATCATACACCCACACACTATCACTGCAAAAAAATTACCCTGAAAAAACTTAAAGGTCACGTTTTTTGTGATCCCATTTTTCAGACTTTAGTTAGCGTGTAATGTTGCTGTTAGAGCATAAGAGCAAAATTATAAAGTTCAAAGTTCAATGCCAAGTGATATATTTTCTTTAACAGAATTCACTTTTCACACGGTTAATTGGCCGGTTTGGACAACAGCCCTCTACTTCCCGGTTGAATGATGTCAATATAACAGTGGCCAGGGTAATACAGAAGTTTTCCAAGACTATTTTCACTCGGAACAGGATCAAAGAAGTTGAGTCCTTGTGCAGATGCGTGAGTGCTGCCAACATTACTTTACAGGTCCCAGATGAAGAAGGTCAGATTGTCAGTGCTCAGACAATACGCCGCACACTGCAACAAATCGATTTGGATGTCACCACACATGCTGGACACCTTCTGATCCAAAACTTTTATGTTTAAGTTTTGTCTCATCAGACTAGAAGACATGGTTCCAATCATTTTTGCTCTTGAACAGGTTGTCAGCAAGTGTTTGTTTGCTTTCTTGTGAGCCAACTTTAGGACTCCTTTTGGGACAAAGGCCATTCAAGTCAAATTGTTGAGCACTGACAATCTGATCTTCTGCGTCCTGTAAAGTAATGTTGGCAGCACTCATGCGTCTGTTTTTGCAACACAGTCTCACACCCTATTCGTCACATACTGCCGTTTGGTCATGACCCCCTCACGTCCATAGCGGACGTTGAGGGTACCCCCTATTCGTCGCTTGAAAACGTAGAGGGTCGTCCTATAGATTTGAATGCAAACCCCTCATCTTTGAATTTTGACGAAATGGGTTTATCGGATTGCCTGCGCAATATGGTTTTAGACGATTGATTTTATGCTGCAAATGTGCATTTTGCACAAGCGTGCGGCGCATAAACGGTTACTATTGATGCGGTGACCAAACATTTTCGTGGAGCGGAAACCCTTGTCTGAATCGGTGTATCACGACTTTTCTCTCTCTCTTTTTTATATAGATATATTTGGTATACAATAAAATGACATATTTACAGGGCTGTATTTGCTGTGTGTTTAAAACATGCCTTAATTAACGTAGGATATTTTATTATTTTCGATCACGCACAGTTGGTCATTCCCCCTCACGTCCATAAGCTGACGTTGAGGGTACCCCCCAATTCGTCGCATGACAACGTAGAAGGGTCGCCCGCGATATTTGAATCCAAATCCCTCATCTTTGGATTTTGGCGAAATGGGGGTATTCATGCCTGCGCTGCAAAGTATGTTTTAGGCGATTGATTTTATGGTTCAAATGTGTGTTTTGCAGTAGCGTGCGGCTGTTACATTCATTGGTGCGGTGACTACATTTTCGTGGGGCAGAATCCCTTGTCTAAAGCGGTATCACGACTTTCTCTCTCTTTAAGTTATATGCTCTACATTAAAATGACTGTATATTTGCTGTATGTTTAATTAAGATAGGACCCAGTCTCAAGGCAGTTCGTGTAATTTAATCTATTGATTCGTGTCCATGGACACGATTTTCCCCTTTTTTCGTGCCAGTCAGAACGACTTTCAATCTAATGTATTTCAATAGGAAGTATTTTTCGTGCCTGCATCACGTTTTTTTTCCTATTATTTTTTTCGTGTTTATAAGCATTTAATCTAATGTATTGCAATAGTATATACCAGGGAGCTGTGTTGTTTTACTTTATTTGTCATTAATTGATTACACTTTAAGCGCTACTTTACTCAACATTTAATCAGGAGATGTTTATCCTTTTTTATTTGTTTAATATTCTGCATGATTGTTGTAAACCATTGTAAACCATCGTCAGCGGTACAAAATTGTTAATTTACGAGAATGCAGAGTTTTTCTACTGCCATCGTTTACAAATGTTGCCGTTTTTTCTGAGAAATATTGATTTTTCGATCGGTTTCGTGTGTCAAATACAAGAGTAAATACTACAGTACCCATGAGCCTTATCGACATCTACTATGGTGAAGGCACCAGCTAAAACTACATGTGGGCCCGCTGCAGATCACAATATTTTCTCAACACATGAACACTAACGTGTGCTTGATAATTCAACAATACGATGTTATGGCCATCAATTTTGATTGTTTCTACTTTGATTGTAAAAAAAAATAAGTCAGTTTCGGACGCCTGCATTTCCCAGAATCCTCTCTGCCTCCGTTGCTATGGAATCTGAGCCAGTCCTCTTTGCTATTGGGTGATTTCTTCTTCGGTACTCGTGACAGGGATTCTCTCATTACGCGAAAATCACTGCCAGGTGAGTCACGATGCTTTCGTTTAAAGTTCACTATTTGTTTAAATGTTATAATTCACGCCTTTCTTTTGGCATTAGGCTGACATTGCCATACCCGTACGAAAATTAACCATGTTTTCGTGGTAAAAGTGTAGTAACTACGGTTTGTGTATCGATTATTTGCAAAATGGTTTTAGTAAACCAAACATGGTTTAACTTTTTTTTTTCAAATTCATGGTTCTTTCTTAACTGTAGTAAAACAATGGTTAATTTTTGCAAGGGAAGTCTAATTAAAGTCCCATTAATAAGCTAACGTTAACCTAGTTTAAGTTATCAACCTTTAGGTTTAACTTAACGTGGTCATTGCTTTATTGTGTGAGCTTAATATAGTCTAAAGTTTTAATATTTGTCTTATAATATTTGAAAGAAAATAGGAATCCCCACTATTGGGGTACACTATTTAAGCCTTATATTAGAGCTAATTTACACTACATAATAAACATTTTCTGTTCTCCCTGCAGATCCTGTCATTCGAATCACCTGTTACAACTTAGATTTATCGTTGCTTATTTTATAAACCCAAAGGCACTTTTAAAAGCCATCCATCCTCTCTTTCTTTATCATTTTCTGTCTATTTCTTGCAACCTATCTCTATATACTGCATTTGTTGTACCTGTCTGTCCAGCTGTGTGTTTGTCCTTCTGTCTTTGTCTGCTTTGCAATGGCCACCAGATATACCCCTCACAAACAGGATCCCCGCTACCAAGAGGGGAGGCTCATGGCTCTTGAGCTGAACCATGACCACATTCTAGCTGAAGCCAAGGTTAGAGTTTTTATTTACCTGTTAGTTTATACTTAAACATAATGGATGTGGGACAACTGAAAATAAAAATGATAAATATGGAAAAGAGATGAGTGTTGAAGATTTCATACGGTATATTGTAATAGCAACTTATTTAGCAACTAACATCCTATAATGCTCTGTGGCATGTTTTAATAAGGTAATATATTTTGGAAAAGAGAGGTTTCATCCCCTGAGTTTCAGAGACTTGGAGAATCTATGCCAAGGCTCATTTAGGTGTTTCAATACTTACACTATGTTGTGTTTCCTTTTAGTTGTTGCATGTCTTTCACGTCCCGTACCTTTATTAGTCTTACAAGAAATATTCACTTCAACACACAGAGAGCAGCTGTGGAGACGAAACGTTTATGCCCTAGAAGAGACCCTTCACAGACCTCTAAAAGGATCTTTGTTGGCTGGGGCATGCCGAGTCCTTGGGAGGCAAGGAGGGGTGACGCCAAGCCTCAGCTACAGGTTATATCTGAATTATTTCAAAATTGTAGGAATTGAAATGTAAATGGTGGACCAAATCAAATTACGGAATAACATTGTAATTGTATTTGAGTATTAACAGTTTAAAACATTTCAATATGATAAAACGCATAAAAAAATAGAGTATAACACTTAAGTATACTATCATGTCAAGTACTTGGTAATGTCTTTACCAAATGCTTAACAGAAATACATCTGATTTCATAAACAGTTCTGTATATAAGTTGAAAAAGATCATGTATGTAGTGATAGCCTAACCTGTTCTGTGTACTGTTACAGTCAGTTTTACAGGTTGAGTGCTTCCTGTCATCCAGTGTGGAGTTTCCACTTAACTGTACCCTCAGCAAAACTAAATCCTCATGAGGAATTTGGTAAATCGCATTGATTAATTTGAGTTTAATATTATTTAGTCAATAATATTAAACTTTAATTACTTAAAGTATGCTTGCTAAGAATTAATGCACAGTGCCCTGCTATATGGTTTAAGATGCATGTTTTTGGGGGGATTTGAGAAACTTGGATAACCAGATAAAAACACATTTAAGAGAAAAGTAAATCTAGGACCTTCTTGCTGTGAGGTGATAGTGCTAAACATTGAGCCACTATGCAATCCTATACAAAAAAAAAATCAAACCTAGAATCCAACTAAATCTTGAATAGTCTGGGTTAGTGTATTATTTTTATATGAGTTATTCACCTAGAATAATGTTATTTTATTTTTCTCCCTAGGTGCAGAGAGTGGTTCTGTGGGGACCGTGGTGTATTACGTCACAAAAAACAGCCACTCCACAATAGGGAATGTGTAATTTAATAGGTTTTTTGAATCCATCCGTCCAACCAAATGCATCATTAAAGGGGAAGATGGATATTGCACTCAACACAAGGTATGTTCTCACAAAAGCCCTAATTTTGATGTTTTTATTTGTCTTCAGCCAGTAACAGGTAATCTAAACTAGTGGTTTTCTTTCTTTTTGGCAGTCGGCAAGATGACATACTGCTGTTGTAAACGCAAAAACGTAATAATGCTTTCAGGCAAACCAATCATTTTAATTACCATCAATGGTAAAACCAATTCACAGTTTAGATTTCCATTTTAGATTTGATGTTTTTCACACTATGTTTTGATGTTTTCAATGCTGTGGCATTGTGCAGTAGAGTCAAAGTGCATTGTATAGCACATTACAATCCAAGTAGGGCATCGTGAGCAAGGCCTGTTGTGGGAGTCTAAACGGGGGTCAACTGCACACAATTTATGTTTAGTTATTATTTATTTATTTTGTGATTTTTAGATATGTTCATCATTCACCAGTTCTCACTTCCCTGGACTTCAACCTTGCTACACACATGGTATCGTTATTAATCGAAACAAAGACAGATATCTTTATGTTTTTGTTCTCTGCAGACAAACAAAAAATATTAGCTGTTGCAAAGCAATTTGGTGAGTTAGCAAATGGTACTACTCGAGAAGTTAGGCAGAAGGAGTGCTATACTGGGATTATAGAAACTTATAAGATGTCTCTTAAACATTCACAATGTGCAGAATGAACTAACTGTTATAAAATATAGTACGTGATAAATGTTTTTTTTTCCAAGGGCGTTTTGACTTGCATCAGCCACTGTATGTCTGTTAAACATGCAAACAGCAAAGGACCCCAGACCTGAAAGACCTTCTGAGGAGTGGATATTGACCAGCTTCAATAAACACCACCACACTTTACACACTGGACCTCCTGATCTCCTTTCAAGAACTCAAGGTCATCTCTCCAAGATTCTCCAGACAAGCCTTCGCAAAGCTGCTGGAGCATCGCACGAAGTGTGGAGGAAGAGTAAGTGTAAATGTTATCATTTTATTCAAAACTCAATAAGCAGACAATATCACAATTACTATTTCATTCTATATATCTTCCAGTCTGGATATATCAACGGCGATGCACTGCAACGCAGCTTCTTGGAGTTTTCATACGCTTCATTTGAAGCAGACCAGCTCTGGTGTGGTGCTCCTTTCACCTGCCCAGCCTGAACGCTAGAATTGTTGGCTGCATCAGCAGATCGAAACAGAAAGCTATATCACTTTTGCCCAAACAGAAGGTGGTCTTTATTCCAGTATTTTTATTGGTTTATTTATTTACTTGAATTGATGGATATTCTATTTTTCTTTCTTAGCTCTGGTGATCCTGTTTTTTGTTTTCTTTTTTGAGGGGCTTTTTGTGGCTGAAGACAGTGCGGTGTCTAGATTTGTCAACACCATACAAAAAGCACTGAAAATGCAATTTGAATCATAACTTGACAAAATAGTTGTTACACAAAAAAATCTTGTTCGGAGTTGATTTCTACTTTTGCCTACCAAATACTCCTAAATCAAATTAGGAATAAATGCCATATACTGTATTGTATGACACCATCACTTTAATTTGATTTGTTGTGTTTGTTGTGTGTTTCATAGACTGTGGCTTGCAAATATTGGCCATACTTGAAGAAGGTTGCTAGTGTCCTTCCTGATCTTCAGGAGCTGACCTCAATGAAACCTTTTCTTAATGTTATGCATGCTTGAGCCACGCTACAAAGTGTGAGGTATGTATAATATTTTTGCTTCATATGTACATGTGTAATATACATTCATAAGAAATAGAAGTTAATGGCTTGACTACATTATTTAGATTCTGTTTGGCATAACCATTTCTTGTACAGGTTGTAAAAGCCCTTTGAGGACAAATGTGATATTGGGCTATATAAATAAAATTTATTTGAATTGAATTAGTCTTGAATTCTTAAATTAGTCTTCCACCATTTATTCACAGATTAAATGAAGTGGTAGGAACAGGGACAACCACCGGTGTGTGGAACAAGTGAACAGCTGCCTATCACGTTGTGCCCGTACAACCAAATGTATGTCCACAGCAGGTGATCAGAGTGTTTGTAAGATTTTTGCATACTTTTTTATATTGAGCATCATACCCTCATTATTTTCTTTCAACGGCAGGGGTGGATGCTTACATGCTTACATTGCATGCAATGGGCTGGAACCATAAAAAGTATCTCTCTACATCAGGCACTTTCCACAATATATGTGAAAGTAAGTTTTTATTTTTTTATAAATGTTTTGTGTGTCTTTTAGTTGTTGTGTGCATTTTGCCTGTTGTTAATTGTACAATGTACAACAATCCTGATTATTGAATAACACTGTTCATCAGACATCCAGCACGAGACTGCAAGGCTAGCAGAACTAAAAACAAAGCTACATCGCACAGATAAAGGGGCATCACAATGGCTTTCTGATGTGAAAGAATGGGTAGCTCATGGTAAGTGAGACCAATATTCTTCCCACTACTATGTGAATTTTTTAGTTTGATATTAAACAAGTGCCAAAGATGGTAGGCTTATCATCTATTTCTTAACCTACTAAGACCTGGTGTGTCCATATACATGGACATCACGTTTTTTGTTGTTTGCATCATAATACTTTATTCTGTGTAACTGGAACCTGGTACACAAACATGAACAATTACACTGCTTCATTTTCAGAAAAAAATATTTGGTTAATATATTTATAGATTTTTCCTGACCCCAAATAGCTGGAAGAAATCTAAAATGCAAGCCAAACCAAAGCTCGGGTCTTAGGAGGTTAAACAGTTGGTGACATCTCCTGCCACCAAAAACAAGCCAACTTCATCTCACCATCAGATGTTATTGCACATTTATGTTGTGTTTATGTTTATTATAGTTTCTTTGCAGGAACTATACATATCAAGTAAAGTTGTTTAAACCATTAAAATGGCTTTTATATACAAATGTATCCTCTGAAATGTTTGTGTGTTGTTTAAACAGTGAATTTGCTTTCATTATCACTTCTACAGAGACATCAGAAACATCTCATGCCAGTAAAGGCACCACACACAGAGAACTTCAGCAGTCAATTGAGGGGCTTTATCTTGGTGTGATGCTCTGCAAGCAAACTCTCTACCGTCAGAATGGTATAACTATTATAATTTAATAGCTTGATAAATTCAAGCTAATGTATGCATCCTACTTTCCAACAACAATTACATGGAATTAGCATTTAATTCTGAACTCTGTTCTTGAAAAGTCTAGTCTGTAGGATTTATGTAGCTGTAACATTTTAGCTTCCTCCCCTAAATGGATCTTTCAGTTACCTCTTTGTCAATCTAAATTGTAATTTTCACATAAAATTCAATTGCTGCTTTCCCTTTTGCTTGTAAACTTTTTTCTTGGTGAACAGTTCACAAACCCCTGTACTTGTCTTTCTAGACAGCAGCAAGCTTCCCTAACTGGAGAGAGCAGTGTGTCTCAGATATGGCCGCGGGACCTTCATGGCAGTGGTATGTCACTATTCAGGTACTTCACAAGAATTTATTTACAGTTTTGTTTTATAGAGTATTCTGAACAAAAGCATGCTACATAGTCAGTGTTAAAATATTCATTTAATTTATTGGTGTTTGCTTATTATGTATCATTTTGTAAAAAGTATGCATAATGCTATTATGCAATATTGTCTCAAAGTAACATCTAACTGTTATTGATTCTTAGCAAACATTTCAGTCAAGAAACGATTGCATGGCCAAGTGATGTTGACAATGCGACTGCAAGAGGAAAGGGGCATTGTGGTGTTGGAGATGGCACAACACTGCACATGGTTGCAGAGGCTGGCAGTGGCTCTCAAGAACAAGATGGCTGAGGAGGGTAAGTTAAATAAAAATCCTGTCAATTCAAAGTATGAATAAAGAAGTCACCCTCAGTCTCCGAACTTGGATGGAGTAGAACGGTTATTGCTCTGTTTACCATGGTCATTTGGCTTGTACATAATAAAATAGGCATTATAGTTGTTCACAACAAATACAGCTTTGCTAGACTGTGATTTAGGTAGTACTAGTTTAACACAGGACAGAGTTAAATATTTAACACAATGCCAGTTTCTTTAACTCACAAAAGTGTTAAAGGGGTCATATTATGACATGTTTTATTGTGTGAAATAAATGTTTGGTGTCCCCAGAATGCATATGTGAAGTTTTAGCTTAAAATACCCCACAGATAATTTATTATAGCATGTTAAAATTGCCACTTTGTAAGTGCGAGCAAAAACGTGCCGTTTTGGAGTGTGTGCTTTAAAGGAAACAGCCAACATCTAAACCTGAGCTAAGAAAAAAACACATAGCACAGAGATGGTGATGGAGAGAATAAAGTAAAAGATTGCAGATCTTCATCAGTGTTACTTTTTAACACACTTTAAGATTGGGACTCTATATATATATATATATAACCCACCAGTGTTCGTTTAACTAGAGTTCAAGGACAACGAACACAAAAAGTTTATAAAAGTTCATTACAGTTAAAATCGGAGCATTAAAAATTAGTTTAAATAATTTAGTTTCACTAAATGACAGGCGACCAGCCCAAACGGAAGACTGAAATGTGTGGGTGGACTGTAATTGCATCTCTAACTGTATGTTCACAACGCTGATGGAGACTGCTTAAAAAAATGCTCTGGCTGCCCTGCAAACGACGCTATAGAAAAAGAGTAGCAGACACTCGAATACATTCTCTGGAATCCTTTTCCACCTTGTGATTGGTTGCCGCCGAATGTTTTCTCTGACTTCCGGCCACATTAACGCTCTCGTCGGTGGCGGTGTGAACGCATAGTAAGGAAACTGGCATTATTTACTCTGTCAATGAACTCCAACTCTGAACAACAATTTACTCTGAATATGTTAAATTTACTCTTTAGGTGTTCAATTCAAGTCAGAAATGTTTAACACTGAAATTTTTACTTTCCAATTTTGCTGTGTACTTAAGCACAACTATATTACAGAAGAAAACGGTTAACCAAAAGGACCTATCAGACATTGGCTGAAACACAAAATGCTTTTTTCTGCTTTTGGTCTTTCTGCATTAAATTACCTCAGTGAGCCATCATGTTGCCTCGGTTTATACAGAGTCATCTAGCCGGGTACCATTGCAACAATGCACAGAAAAATGACAGCCATTCTTGTATGTAGATTTGAATGGGTGAAATTTGTTACTCTATTGAAGTTCTTTGGCCTCAAAAAGCAAAATTAATATCAAGTTAGTTTGTCTTTAATGTAATCTCTTTTGTATTTTAGACAAGGGAAATGAAGGACTTTGCTGTCTCTTAAGAAGAAGATCGTCAGTGGTGACAGAAGGATTACAAGTCGTCCTTCAACAATACAAGACTCCATTAGGTCTTGAGGTCTCTGTCCTTCTACATGTTGAAGAAGAAGATCAAAGTGACCTCAGCAGTCCAGATACCAGTGAGGATGAAGAGGAAAACATAATTTAGGTATTTTATTTATTTATTTATTTATTTATTTATTTGTATGTTTGTTCTCAAAAATTGACCAGATGCTGTTCCATCAAAGTGGATAAAGGAAAAGATTTTTGATAAGTCTCACTAATTTAAGTGGGAGTTCTGTTCCATTACTGTGAATTAAGCCCAGTTCAGATCAAAGATTCACAACAAGACAAAGCTGTTTTAAAAGTTAACAGGGGGAAGTTGCAGCAACATGAACTGGCTCGTCTCAGCTCTACTCAAGCCAGCTAATGGGGTTGCTGCAACACAGCTTTTCAATTTGCCAGCTGCTGGTTTTAGAAGGTTTCAACACATAGTCAGCTTGTAACAGAGTCAACTGGTCAAGTCACTATTCAACTAAGTCAACTATTGGCTGGTTCAAGTTTTGGACGAAAGAAAGTGGGGAACAATTAGTTTATTATGAGGAACAGCTGTGTCTGTTTGCCTAAAAACGTAAAATGTACATAACTCTTCAGGGTACCTTATGTGCACTGTGCACGAGCACACTATATACCTATTCTGGCTCAGTTAAAGTCAACATGGACTTGTAATTGCTATATTACACTGACTTTCACTGTAGGCTCAAGCCATTTCACTGACAATGTTAATTTAAGCAAGGCGTTTTCAAGTGAGCACAGCTTTCCTTAGCTGCATTGATGGAATATCCCCATTACTGTTACATTAAATCACATTTTTGTGTAATTAATAATGCTTTACACACTTAAAACAGCTGAACTTAACCTTCTTTTCCTACCTCTTCCTTTCCCAGATAGAAACTGCACAAAGGACTGCGTTTAAGGAAATGGACTTGGCATATGTCTGTGTAGTGTTAGTATGCTAACTACATTATTATCTGTATGCATCCTATATTGTTGAAATGTTCAACCTGTGTCTAGATATCAAGCATGTTATTTAGCACGTTGATGCTCCTTAAATATGCACAAACATCTCAATATAGGTGCAACCATTGTATGATATTATCAGATGTAATAATTGAACTGATGTTATATTTGGCTAGTGTATTCATAATTTGTGTATTTAAAGTTGCTAATGGGCATTGTTAGCCACATCACAAACTCACTGTTAAAACACTGCTTATTGTGCCTTATTCTGTTTATGTACTTGCATTGGTGCAGTAATATCGATGTTATGCAGTAAGGTCATTGGTGTGTTTTACAATGGCTTTGAACAGAGCTAAACCAATCAGAATAATCATTGATAATAAAGTAAGTTTTATAATGGTTAAGTTGATATGAAATATTGTAAGCACATTCATCAGGATGACTTTGCTGACCTTGTGACCTTTATTACCACATTTAGGCCAAAATGTGAAAACTTTACTTGATTGAGTGTATTATAGGATTGTGCACCATTGAAGATAAACATCATAAATTCTTTCTTAAAGATGGATAATTTGTTGGCAATGTGTCTGTCACTATCAGTTCTGTTCTTATAAGCACATTGTACATTAAAGACTATAGTATGCAAAAGAAAAATACACTACATTTATATTTTATGATTATACTTATATTGTGTATTACTACATTTGATAGATAACTTTATTCCCTGTTCTGCTGGTGGTTTTCAAGTGAACTTCACAGTCTAGTGTTATTAAATTCAGCCTTATGGCTTGATTGACAAATTTGCATTTCATGTATTTTCACTGCTTTTATTGTGAAAGACAAAAAATAAAGTGTTTCTAAACATGAGCATATTATGTTTTTACTTGTTCATACAGTTTTAGTTAAAAACAAAATGTGATTATGCATATTTATATGGGGGATCTTGGTTAATTTGACAACAGACTGCATTATATAATAAATGCATTACTTTAAAGCAGGGGTGGGCATTCCTGGTCCTGGAGGGCTACTGTCCTGCAATGTTTAGCGCCAACCTTAATCAAACCTTTGATTGCAGCCTTTGATTAGGGTTTTCAGGTGTGTTTGATTAAGGTTGGCGCTAAACTTTGCAGGACAGTAGCCCTCCAGAACCAGGAATGCCCACCCCTGCTTTAAAGCATTGGTCTCCAACAAGGTTGCCCTGTGAATTGTCTGCCAAAGCACACTCTGGACTATTTATTTATTACGTATTTTTATATTAGCTTGGCTTCTTTTATGTATGTTTACATTTTAAACAATTATAAAACATCAAGTAAAATAAAATAAAAATCACCAAGTAAAACAAAAAAGTTTTAGTAGACTATTTAAAAAACGTGGCCCTGCAGAATTGTTTTATCCATTGTGGTAGCCCTTGCTCACAAAAAGGTTGGAGACCCATGCTTTAAGGCAGGGGTCAACAATCCTGCTCCCGATGGGTCGGTGTCTCTGCAGAGTTTAGCCCCAAACCTAATCAAACTCACCTGAAGGGCTGGAGCTAAACTCTGCAGAGACACCAGCCCTCCAGGAGCAAGATTGGTGACCCTTCCTTTAATGCATATATTTTACTTAACTTCAAACCGCTTGTTTTTGCTTATATTTGATGATGTAATGATTTTGTTTTAGTATTTATACATTAACTTTTAGGGAAATGAGTGATGTGGTGGGTAGTGGTTAGACATTGGAGTGTTCTAGCAGTGGCAGAGCTCAAACTAGATCAGTAGGACCCACAGCTCTGCATATTTTGTATGTTTTCCTTAACTGATGCACCCAGAACCCAGATCTGTTCATGGATCTCTCCCTTAATGAGCTGATGATCTAAATCAGATAAGGGAGACATACAAAATGTGCAGAGCAGTGGATCACCTGGGAACAGTTTCAGATCATCCGCTCATTAAGGGAGATCCATAAACAGAAATTGGTTTGTCAGTTAAGGTAGACCTAGAAATTATGCAGAGCTGTGGGTCCCCTGGGACAAGATTGAAAACCACTGGTTAAGGCAGACAACAGATCTTGGATGTCATCATCCAAATAAGGTAATAATTCAGGCCATGTCAAACAATTTCTTTTCAAAGGGTTCTGTGAAGCTATGGATGCAAAGTCATGTCCAAGAAAGTATGAGAATTAAAACTTTGTCACATGACTAAACATATTAAAGAACTCAAACTAATTTGGGCACTATTTCTACATAAAATATCAAAATAAAAATGAAGCTTTGTGTTTATTTGTGTAAGTGCTCTCTAGGCCAGGGACAGCTTGAATCAGTGAAATGAGGGAAAAAAAACATTTTATCATAGAGCTATACCAAATGCATCCTTGGAAAGGTCTTGACCTGGGAAGTAACATATGTGAGTATAAAGATTCTACATGGCTCATGCTTTCTAAATTCTGACTTTTGAACCTTAACATTTTACCATTTTTGAAAGCTTATAATCCAGCAACAAGAATGTCTACAGATGTGAGACCAATAGTTATACACAGCTCTGGACCTCACTTATCACATGAGTATAGTCACTACTGGGCACCATCTGAAAGTGCAGTACAAATAGCCCATAAGCAATTTTCACCCATTTAACAATTAGACTTTTAAAATCTGACAACACTAATATTTTCCCCACCCCTTAAAACCCCTAGAGTACCATCAGTTTTATATTACCAAGTTCTAATTATGGTGAATATACCAATGTATTTAAAGACTACAATTCCCAGCAGAGATATGCCCTGAACTTTTTACTAAGCATGCAAATCGGTGTCCATATTTGAAGTTCTTCAGACTTGAATTAGGGTTAGGGTTATAAAATGTATTTATACTATGTGTTTCAATAATCTACTACAGCTAAAACATACATTATACTATATAGCGAGGACGTCAGTTTATTGGTGATATTGTAGAGCGTTCAGCCGTCTCCAATATGTTTATAAACTACAACATCCAGAGTAACGCGCCATAGAGCTTCGTACAAATCAGCCATAAAAGTTGTAGTTCTTCCGGTTTTCAGAGCGTGAATATGGTTATACAGATTTACTATTTATATATCAACCATATTTTAGTTTAAACAGCCGAAACATAAATTATTATTTTGCATTTACATGTTCAGGTTGAAAAACACGGCAGTATGTCAGTTCATTCGGGGTAGTTTAGCTAGTAGCCTACTGTAGGAATTCAAGGTCAGTGTCGGCGGGTGTTACTGTACATTTCAAATAGCGATCTTATATTAAACAGTACCACAACAATAAATACTTTCAAAAGGTGCAATGTCTACTCTCCAGACAAAGACTTTCAGTTCACAATAGTTGTTAACTAGTGAAAAAAAACGGTTTGCTAGTATATAATAGTGATCCAGATAGCCTATTTATAATTAAGTATTATAATTGGCATTTCAAAACCATCCACTTAAAACAACCTAAGGCAAAGATATTTCTTTGGTCTACTTTTTCATATGTCACCGTCATATTGTGTTTGGAATTATGATGTATGGAATAGTGAAAACAAAAAGGATTATCTTTTGCAATATTTGTGGTTCTTCACAAAGATACAGGTAAAAGAGACCATACGCTTATTTATTGCTTAATTATTCACTAGAAGCTTAAAGAGTGATCAAACAAATGCATTATCGAGATGCACAACAAATTTAAATGATGCAGCCTTTGGCAAATTGACCACATGTAGGTGCAGAGAAATGCATGATATATAAAGGAATCCTCAATTGGAGTCTAAACACTGGTGGTGGTGGTGATGAAGAGGTGAATAGCAATGCTCAAGCTCCTGGTGAACACGCACTGGAAGGATACCTAGGAGCTTAAAGCAATGAGGACTGTCTGCAGATGGAAATGGGGTGAAAGAGAGTTGCATCACTTTACCCTGAAATGACAACTGACTACAGCAGAGAGTAACATAAGATGAGAGTAAGATATGATTGGTTTAGGAAGTAACAACATAGAATAGCATAGTGCAGGGCCATTCAAATCTTACGCTGGAGGGATGGAGCACTACTCAGGTGTGTTTGATCAGGGTTGGAGCTAAACTATGCAGTGCTCCGGCCCTCCAGGGTAAGATTTGAATAGCCCTGGCATAGTGCAATGTATAATCATGAAATAAAACATGTTTCTGAAGATCTTCTTTTGAGCATTTTGAGATTAAACTCCATTCGTAGTGGGTAGCACTGGTGCCTCACAGCAAGAAGGTCCCCGGGTTTGAGCCCACACTAGGTCAGGTGGCCTTCCTGTGTGGAGTTTACATGTTCTCCCTGTGTCAGCATGAATTTACTCCGGTTTCCTCCCATAGGCCAAAAACATGCTAGTTATTCAATTTGGAAATGTCAAATTGTCCCTCTCACCATGAAAATAGCCATAGATGCTGGAATGGCGTAAAGAATAATAAAGAAACTCCATGCGTCACATTTCTTGAAGATTTCCACCTTTTTACCACTACAGAAGGAAAATACGACTTCAAATGCAGCACAGAAAAATTTAATAAATAGTCAGAAACCAAAATGGAATTTTAGTGTAATACAATTTTTATTTAATTAATTTGGAGAGAATCCTTTGGCTGCCAGGGATGGGTCCAAATCTCATCACTAAAACAGAAGAGAAAGTGTGGAGCACAAATTATAACATGTCTTTTATAAATATAAGTTTCTTTTTTGTCATTTGTGAAACAGTTCAGATAAGAAAATTATTGTAGCCAAATAAAAAAACAAACAAAGTTAAAGTGAATAAATAAATAAATAAATAAATAAATAAATAAATAATGCATGCATTAATTGATAAAGCAAGCAAACAGAAGATTACATACCAAACTGGACAGGGATCCCAGTCCACCAAAATGTCTGCTTTTTTTCCTATTAAGGAAACAACAAAACAAAAAAGCAAACACATGAATTTCATTTTTAGCATGATGTTTAGATTATGTTTGGCTATAGGCATTAAGTTTAACTAACACAGTGGGTCACTGTTGATATTTACAGCATCTGATCATGGATTTTTCTGTTCCTTCTTAGCCTGTAATTCAAAAAGACTAAACACAGAAAGTATCCATCTAACAATTATGATATCAATGTTATTTATTACCCACAAGGAAGTATTTGAATCCTATATTAGACTCTGCAAATGGTCTACACTATACATTTCTTTTATGACTGTCTAACCTTTGTGACTGTTGTAAGTAGTTAGAGAAATAGACAATAGAACTATAACAAATAACCAGGGGAAAAAATAGCAATGTCAACACACTGATAAAAGCATCAATCAATGTTTATGTACACTTACTCCTTTGAAGCTTTTTCTTATCAGGCATAAGCTTTGGTCCACCTGTAGGATAGAAGATTACAGTCCAGTCATATATCCATTTAAAAACTCATTAATAAAAAAATGACAAAATGCTTAGTTGTAATTTGTGCCTAGTACTAAACATGGGCATCAGAAACAAAAATGTGGGTGGGTCTAAAATATTTACTGGGGTAGATACCATTTTCTTGTATTCTAGTGCATTTTAATAAAAATAAAAAAAATCCTTTTATAACCTAAAAGCTTTGTTTAGCGTGTTGTGTTGTGGAAGTGCATCATGCAAAGTAGTAAAAACAAAAACAAAATGGAGTTTAATTTATAGGGACTCTAAATTAGACAAGGGAAACGTATTTGAAGAAGCAGCAACTAAAACGTGGAACGCAGTTGAATTTATTAAGGCATTACTCTAGTGCAGTGTTCTTCAACCCTGGTCCTGGAGGACCTCCTTCCAGAATGTTTTAGATGTCTACTTAATCAACACACCTGTTTTAACTTATCAGCTTGTTAGGGAGACATTCTGGAAGGAGGCTGATGAGTTGGTTCAGGTGTTTTAAATAAGGAGACATCAAAAACTTAGGCCCTGTCCCAAATGGCACACTCCGGACTTGTGGTCCTCCTCAAAGTCCACAATTTGATGACATCATGTAGTCCAGACTTTAGGGACCCTTGATGCGAGTCCACGTGGGTGCACAGGAGTTGTATTTTGGGACAGACTCGAGCGTCACACCGGAAATAGGTAGAGAAGTTGCTTGTCAGTGTGAACTCCCTTCCGTCGTCTGATTGGTCTGATTACTCTTTCGCTAGGACTTCTGGGTTGGTAAAGTGCGCAAAGCCTGCTGCAGTGCGGGCTTCAATGAAGACCGCATCAAGGGGGGAAAGGATGAGCACACTTCAAAGCGTAAAAATGACATATGGGACACACTACGGCCTCGTAGACTAAGCGAGCACGCGCAATTTAAGGCCACAAGACCGAAGGTCCACATGCAGTGCGCCATTTGGGACAGGGTCTTTCTGGAAGGGGGTCCTCCAGGACCAGGGTTGAAGAACACTGATATAGTGATATAGACTTGATCGACGGTGCTCTGACAAGTGAAAAGACTAAAGGTACATTCACATAAGCTATTTTGTCGCTGTGTGTCGCTCGTCTCTTCAAGAGGTCGTTTGGGGGTGTTTCTAAATCTGGTTGTCATAAACAAATGAGTAACATCCACTCCAGTAACTGATAAGAGACGGATGACATGAACTCCACTGCTTTGCTCTCACTGGTAGTTGCTCCAGAAAATCGCTCATCATTTGCACAAAGTTAAGCTGCATTCAGACTAGCAGTAGCAGTGCGACGCGATTTCATTGATTTCAATGGAAGCTTGCTGACTTCTGGCGACACGACCAACAATGACTGTTGGCTTCTGAATGGGTGTGTCAAAGTTGAGACAAAGTTGAGAAAAGTTTAACTTTATACAAATGATGAGCTACTTTCTGGAGTGACTACCAATGAGAGCAAAGCATTTGAGTTCCTGTCATCCATCTGTAGTCAGTTACTGGAGTGGACGTTAATGACAACTAGATTTAGACACTCCCCTAACGACCTATTTGAAAGAGACAAGCGGCACATAGTAACAAAGTCACACGTACTATGTATGAGGCTTTAAACTTTTCTTAAATTTGTCGTCCGCTGGACATGCCCAGTCTGGTCGCCAAAGGTAACTGTTGCTCGTGTCATCGAGCTGGCATTGAAATGAATGAGATTGCGTCGCTCTGCGCTAGTCACTGCTAGTCTGAATGCAGCTATATGCACTAAGTTTAAGATTTAAGATGCATTCTGGTCGATCGGATTACAAGTGGACTACACTAAACACAGGTTTAAACAGTGTTCAAAACGTTTTGGGCTCATCCACTTTCGACCACATTCAGAGGTAGGCTTTCATTTTGTGAGCATGTAAAAGTTGTGCAAACTTATTTCATCAATGGCTCTGAAATATCAGAGAAAGCTCTTACATAAACATGTACAAAACACTGTGCAGCATGTTTACTAACACCAAAAGCAGTGACTTTGACATAATATTAGTTTGCGTCAATTTAAACCCGCCAATTCTCCCGCTCACTTTTAAACGAAAGCAGAGGGACTCGCTCAGTTTCTCACAGTAATTAGGATGAAGTGGTCGAAAGTGGACAAAACAGATCAAGTCAAGTCAGATTTAACACAACTGTAGTGTGTTAATCCATCTGTAAAACAGATCAATTTAAATACCAACAATAATAACTCTACAAACATTATTTACATACCTGGCTTTTTCTTTTTGCGACAGAGTGCAAGATTTGTGACTGTGGCTGACCATGTGTAGACACCTGTGGGTTTGAAGAAAGAAAATTACTCATTAACCAAATAAACCTTTAACTTCTTATTTCAAATACTGGACAATCACAACATCACTGTGCAGCAGTACATGTATAAGTGTGAAGTACATGTATAGTTATTGTGATTTAAAGTTTTAAGTTAAGTGTTTATAAACAAGGACATTAAGGATCTACTGTATATATGATACTTAATATCTTCTGTTACTGGATTTAAAAAAAAATAGCCTTTTGTTATGGGTGATCTATAAGCAATATAACTGTGTTTCAGCTGGTGCCAAGAGTTTGCTTTACTTTTAAAAATGTCTATAGTGTATTGCATGCACAAAAAATGAAGCATGACCAAAATCAAATCTACTTTATGGTTGATCTGAGTGGCAAAATATTCTGGTGCGGCTGAACAGATTTATACAATGTTACATGTCATCTTGTAAATACAGATTAGTGCTGTCAATCTTCCTCTGTTATCCCATTCAAAGTACATTTCATAGTATTGTTAATATTCAAATTATCCCAATATATTGAAATCTTAAAATGTAGCCTAGTCACAGGCCTGTAATAAGCACATCTAATCATTCAATTGTGTCTTTCACCTATTTTAATGTCAGAAAACCCTATAACATGACATGTTTGAGTTCATTTTTGCAACTTGATTTCATGTGTCCTGCAATGTGACCATTTCACATGCACACAATGCAATGTTGGTGCTGAAAATATATCAGCCTTAACCTGAATAAAGCTCTATGGGAAAAACACTGGACAACAGGTAGCGTTAAGGTAACCCATAGGTTAAATACTTGAAACCCAGATATAAATGGCAACTCTTAATATCTTAATTACTTAATTACCTTGGCCCTTTGTAGTGGTTGCCTGCTCCAGCTGCCCTTCCATAGTGTTCGCTGCCTCCACCTGTCCCTCTGTAGTGGTCGCCTGCTCCACCATGTTTGTCATCTCTTCCAGTTGTTTGCATTCTCCAGTGGGTCACAGGGTGTGAGGTGCAGTGTAACCAGCTGATCATAATGCCACTGGAATCCTGGGTCCAACCTGTGCAGGTTAAATCATATGGATGTTTTAAAACATAAGACTTTAAAGGGATAGTTGACCAAAAAATTAAAATTCTGTTATAATTTTTGATCCTCATGTTGTTCTAAACCTGTATGAATTTGATTTCTTCTGTTAAACACAAACAGATATTTTGACAAAATATTTTCTTTGTGTTCATTAGAAAAAAAAGAATCCTTTAACCATGGGATTGGGCTGTAACTCTTAAGTGTTTGAATCATATAGTCTAATTTTTCCAAACCAGATTTATTGGCACTTTAGATTAGAGCTGAGGTAATGATAGACTATTGGATGTATTAGATATGTGCAAATCTATATTTGATTGATTCCATAGGACTATAACAAATACAATATATCTTTTGATCAGGAAAAAACAGAGTGCTTATATTATCAATTCTAAGAATAACACCAAGTGTGATGTTTGTTTAAAGAAAAATGTATACTTTACGCTTTCAAGTTAGCAGCAGCACAAGTGTATGATGTCTCCAGCCAACATTTGATGGTTTCCTTTTTTGTGTTATTTCTGCATTGTAAGCTCTACATTTCATATACAAGAGTATAATGATATTCATTTTCATTTGATTCAGTAACTGAGTGACCTAAAAAAGGACTTTACAAATTTCATGGGTCTAATTGATGTGTGTCCCTACAAAAAAGTGTTTAAGTCAGTGTGCCTAAACATTAAAAATAGTGTTGTATGTGGGCAGAAAACAAATAAAATATGGCTTCTACAAAAAATAAAACATTCCAAACATAATAATTCCAAAGTTAACATAGTATGAATTCAGGTATATGCTTGAACCAAGTTAACTATGGGTACCAAATCCCATCCGCTTGTTTGTCTGACATCACATAGCACCGCTTCCGGGTCCAAAAGCTCATCAGATGCTGAGGAAACAACAAAAATACTGCTATACAATCACAATTCTAACCTCTCTCTCTATGTGGACATCCCAGATGATCGTTCAGTCATTGCAATGGTAGTGCTGCTAGCCTGGAGAATGTAGTGCACAGTGTGATTTTATAAAAGCTTAGCTTAAATGCGTGAAATCAATAAACTACTTTGTTGTAAATGTCTGTTTAGATTTCACTCAAAATAAGTTTTTTACATTTTCTAGGTTGATAGAAGCACGGGGGACCCAATTATAGCACTTATACATGGAAAAAGTCAGATTTTCATGATATGTCCCCTTTAAGATTTTAATATTGATCAAATCTTTTGCCTACTCAACACAAGCTGTGAACTGTGACTTTAAAAATACAGTGCATGCATCTCACCTTCACAAAGGTATTCATAAAAAGAACCAATCTTCTGAAGGTAGTCCTGGGCATAGGCGATAATCTCTCACACTTAATATTTTGCTTCTTGGTCTCCTTTTTACGAAGAAGAACTGGCTTGTATCCAGTAGCATGGAGTTTTTCAAGCTGCAATGACAACATTGTGTATTTACTGAATGGAATATTGGTTAATGTCATTCAGGATATTTTTTACTTCATGGTGAGTTTAGCTTTTGCATAACCAAGTATGTGAAAACAGGAAAGAGTCATACATTAAAAGAAAACAGCAAAAACATAAATGACATCATAAGGTTATAATAGAACTTTCTGTAACATTAGTAGGTTTGGCTGGTACTATGGTAACTATTGTGCAATTGGACAGTGACAATCTACAATCGTCACTTACACTCGCTCTCCCTAGAACTCGCACTACTTCTATGGGGTCCCGGGCTTTTAGTCATGCAGCTCCTTACCTTTGGAACTTGCTGCCACAGGATGTGCAAAACAGTGGTAGTCTCCTTGTTTTTAAATCTCGCCTTAAGACCCATCTTTTCCGGGTGGCTTTTATGTGATTTTTTTAGGTTTTAATATTGTTTTTAGGGTTTTTTGACATTGACATTGTGTATATCATTACTAATGCCTGTTTTACTGTGTTGTAAGGTGTCCTTGAGTGTCATGTAAGGCGCCTAAAAATAAAATTTATTATTATTATTATTATTACTGTATAGATTTATTCAAAATAAAGGCCAAACGTTAATCATTAAAGGCTCTCTAAGCGAATCGCTGTGTTGATTTTTGAAATGTGTTTTCAAACAAACTGAGCGTAGTTAACTCCTCCCCCTTCCCCTCCCTTCTGTGCTTTCATGAACGCGCCCAAACTCAACCCCCAAATCCTTCTTGGTGTTTATTGGCTGGAACACTTTTTGTTTTGTGGTGCAGGTTTGGCCACTGTGCTTACATTGAAGTTTGTAGAGGGGCTGTCTACAGAGATCGCTTTTTTACAGTTTGATCAGCGGACAGGCAGCAAGCAGATAGTGAGGAGATGTTTGCTATATGTAACAAAAAATGTTTTATGGTCTAAAACGCGTGAATTCGCTTAGAGAGCCTTTAAATGGGTTGCTTTGGATGAACTACAGAATCTACAATAGTAGTATGAATGCAGTCTATTTGTTAATTGTCATTCACAGAATTCCCGAGTGTCACTTATATTTTGTTGTGGTAGATAATTTAGGACTGTGATGTGTTAAAGTGAAAATGTGGTTACTGAAGAGAATTGCCACTAAAAAAAAAACAATATATTAAAAGAGATATATAAGAATATGTAAGAAATTCTACTTACTAGGGCTGCACGATAAATCACATGTGATTTTCATGCGCATCTCGTCAGTATAGCCGGTTCTTTGATTAGTAGTACACCAACATCACCTGCTTTCAGATGGATCAGCATTTACTACACAAAGCCAAAGTTCACTGACAACCAGGGCAATTTCGCATTAATTATCGCCTGCGATATGGCCCAGCTTGTCAGTGAACTATGGCTTTGTGTAGTAAGTAAATGATAGCTCTTAAAAGTGCCTTTGGGTTTATAAAATAAGCAACGTTAAATCTAAGTTGTAACAGGTGATTCGAATGACAGGATCTGCAGGGAGAACAGAAAATGTTTATTATGTAGTGTAAATTAGCTCTAATATAAGGCTTAAATAGTGTACCCCAATAGTGGGGATTCCTATTTTCTTACAAATATTATAAGACAAATATGTAAACTTTAGACTATATTAAGCTCACACAATAAAGCAATGACCACTTTAAGTTACCCTAAAGGTTGATAACTTAAACTAGGTTAACGTTAGCCTATTAATGGGACTTTAATTAGACTTCCCTTGCAAAAATTAACCATTGTTTTACTACAGTTAAGAAAGAACCATGAATTTGAAAAAAAAAAAAAGTTAAACCATGTTTGGTTTACTAAAACCATTTTGCAAATAATCGATACACAAACCGTAGTTACTACACTTTTACCACAAAAAACATGGTTCATTTTCGTACGGGTATGGCAATGTCAGCCTAATGCCAAAAGAAAGGCGTGAATTATAACATTTAAACAAATAGTGAACTTTAAACGAAAGCATCGTGACTCACCTGGCAGTGATTTTCGCGTAATGAGAGAATCCCTGTCACGAGTACCGAAGAAGAAATCACCCAATAGCAAAGAGGACTGGCTCAGATTCCATAGCAACGGAGGCAGAGAGGATTCTGGGAAATGCAGGCGTCCGAAACTGACTTCTTTTTTTTTACAATCAAAGTAGAAACAATCAAAATTGATGGCCATAACATCGTATTGTTGAATTATCAAGCACACGTTAGTGTTCATGTGTTGAGAAAATATTGTGATCTGCAGCGGGCCCACATGTAGTTTTAGCTGGTGCCTTCACCATAGTAGATGTCGATAAGGCTCATGGGTACTGTAGTATTTACTCTTGTATTTGACACACGAAACCGATCGAAAAATCAATATTTCTCAGAAAAAACGGCAACATTTGTAAACGATGGCAGTAGAAAAACTCTGCATTCTCGTAAATTAACAATTTTGTACCGCTGACGATGGTTTACAACAATCATGCAGAATATTAAACAAATAAAAAAGGATAAACATCTCCTGATTAAATGTTGAGTAAAGTAGCGCTTAAAGTGTAATCAATTAATGACAAATAAAGTAAAACAACACAGCTCCCTGGTATATACTATTGCAATACATTAGATTAAATTCGTGCTTATAAACACGAAAAAAATAATAGGAAAAAAAACGTGATGCAGGCACGAAAAATACTTCCTATTGAAATACATTAGATTGAAAGTCCTTCTGACTGGCACGAAAGGGGAAAATCGTGTCCATGGACACGAATCAATAGATTAAATTACACGAACTGCCTTGAGACTGGGTCCTATCTTAATTAAACATACAGCAAATATACAGTCGTTTTAATGTAGAGCATATAACTTAAAGAGAGAGAAAGTCGTGATACCGCTTTAGACAAGGGATTCTGCCCCACGAAAATGTAGTCACCGCACCAATGAATGTAACAGCCGCACGCTACTGCAAAACACACATTTGAACCATAAAATCAATCGCCTAAAACATACTTTGCAGCGCAGGCATGAATACCCCCATTTCGCCAAAATCCAAAGATGAGGGATTTGGATTCAAATATCGCGGACGACCCTTCTACGTTGTCATGCGACGAATTGGGGGGTACCCTCAACGTCAGCTTATGGACGTGAGGGGGAATGACCAACTGTGCGTGATCGAAAATAATAAAATATCCTACGTTAATTAAGGCATGTTTTAAACACACAGCAAATACAGCCCTGTAAATATGTCATTTTATTGTATACCAAATATATCTATATAAAAAAGAGAGAGAGAAAAGTCGTGATACACCGATTCAGACAAGGGTTTCCGCTCCACGAAAATGTTTGGTCACCGCATCAATAGTAACCGTTTATGCGCCGCACGCTTGTGCAAAATGCACATTTGCAGCATAAAATCAATCGTCTAAAACCATATTGCGCAGGCAATCCGATAAACCCATTTCGTCAAAATTCAAAGATGAGGGGTTTGCATTCAAATCTATAGGACGACCCAATACGTTTTCAAGCGACGAATAGGGGGTACCCTCAACGTCAGCTTATGGACGTGAGGGGGTCATGACCAAACGGCAGTATGTGACGAATAGGGTGTGAGACTGTGTTGGTTTTTGAAGCCAGCTTCTGCCCTCGACAAACGTAGTTGCGTTCAATGCAATTTTGCTTTGTTTATGGTCGGACGTCTGACTTGAAACAGATTTATCAGGTGGGATTATAACAAACAAAGACATTCTCGTAACGTTAATAAAAACCTTGAAATGGAGATGTTAGAGATTCATATCAGCATTAAAAGACAACACAGCACCAACAAAAGATCATTTAAGAATGAATAGAATAACTACATAGAATAATAAGATATTACTGAATTAATAAATTAATGTTGTAATAGATTAAGTGTTTGTAGATCTATCAAAAGGATCTGTGAGGGCTACCATAATTGGTGCTATAGCACCAATTCTGGTTCTTCATATATGCTATATAGCACTAAACAAGCTTTTAGTGACCATTTTTTGTGTGTATTTGTAGCAATAGCCAACAATACATTACTGTATATGGATCAAAATTATAGATTTTTTAATGCCAAATATTTAGGATATTAAGTTCCATTAAAATAGTATATAATTTCCTAGTGTAAATATATATAAACAAATGTATTTATTATTAGTAATATATATTGCTAAGGACTTCATTTGGACAAATTTGAAGGTGATTTTCTCAATATTTTGATTTTTTGCACTCTCAGATTTTCAAATAGTTGTATTTCAGCTCAATTTCAAAAATTGACCCTTATGACTGGTTCTGTGGTCAGATATATAATTCTAGAAAGTATATATGTAGCAAGAAAAGAGATCGATTTTACAATTTTGTGTTGTCTTTACTTTCACTGAAATTTTTTGGGGAATCTTCACAATTAATGATGTTTTATTAACAAGGTTCGGGAGGAGCACGATCAGATAATTAACTAATCAAGCACAGGTGCATCTAATTTGGTAATCAGCCAAACACTACATATACAGACATCCTACCTACCTCAGTCTATCGTGATTGTTTTCGGATATCCCTCCACCACCCCAACTCGCCACTCTAATCTGTTCTATCCCAGTTTGGGATGGGGGAGTTCTCCGGGTTCGGGCCATACCCTGGATTCGGAGTTCGAGCTTCACTCCGGATCCTGAGCCCTCCCCCAGGACAGCACGCCAAAATATGCTTACTTTCGCAATCAGATTAGATGTAAGGGCGAACTCGTGAAACTCTTTCACCGCCAGCGTTTTTAAAAAAAGTTGCCAGCCAGCGCCAGCGTTTTTCATGATTTTCACCAAAGTTTAATGCCTTCCAGAAAATGTTCTTCTTTAAATAAATAAACATACAATATACCAAATGAAAGAACAGACCCTCTGCTTTCAAACAAAAAAAACCGTTTCATCCTACCTTTAGTGGTTCTTTTGCAATCAGCTTTTGAATATGGGTAGGTTTTTAGCAAAAACACCATATTTTGAGCAAAAAGCAAAAATAATTCCATATTTGTGACGGACTTTTCATAGAGATCCCATTCAGAGCGATCTACGGACATGCAGCAGCTTGCCATAGGGCAATACTTCCGGTTTTAAAAAGTTGCGGAAGGGCGGATAATAGCGGTATTGCGGAAAGACGGAAAATCTCGTCATTGGCGGGGAAGCGTTTTCTCTTAATTTACGAGATCTCGTCAATGGCGGTGGAAGAGTTAAAAAAGCAAGTATTAAAATGAATCAATATCAATTTAACTGTGATATAAAGCTGTTGCCAGCCATTTACAAGTCATTAAATTGAATAATAATCAAATGTACTACGCCTTCACTATTTACTAACCAGCCTATGGTATTAACATGACAAACACACATTTATTAATTATCACATTTTAAACCTTATAGGCGATAACCAAATGTTCTTCAACAACTGAAAAAAGTGAAAGTGTTTGGTCAATAAGAGCTACAATAATATGACTCAATTTGTTTCTCATAATCTCATAATAAAGAAAAATGTTAAAGATCGAGAAACATTTACAACTGTGATTTCAAGGAGCCCAATTCTCATTTGATATTCCTGTAAAGCTGATGTTAATGTGACTGTCTGTGAAAACCAAACTAAAGTCATTTTTGTGAGTGAGTAAAGCCATTTCAAAATTGAAATAAAACTTTAATAATTACATTTATGCACTCTAAAAAATGCTGGGTTGTTTTTAACCCAGGGCTGGGTCACTATTGGACAGAACACACTGCTGAGTTAAAATGACCCAACTGCTGTGTGTTCTGTCCAATAGTGACCCAGCCCTGGGTTAAAAACAACCCAGCATTTTTTAGAGTGTGGGAATTTAGCCTTGATTTCCTAGGCAGGGTCACAATTCCATTAAGAAAATTCCTTGGAAAAATATCACAAAAAAATAGAAACTTTCCCGTATAATACAGCCTCTCACTTTCTGTAAAAGTGTGTGTTATTACATGTTTCTCTCTTCTGCAGAAATTTGAACAATGACTTTGAGGCGTGATTTGTCCTTCTGCCCAGAGAGATACACTAACAGTTGTACTGTTACTGGTGACATCGGCACTCCTGCAAGTCCCATACAAGACAAGAACAGTGCACTGTAAAAAGATTCCGTAGAAATTACAGTATTACTGGCAGCTGGATGCCAGTAACTTACTGTAAATTTAAATTTATGTTATTTACTGACAACAGTTTGTTCAAAGTTAAATGAACATTAAACATTAACAAGTCTTTGTCTTACAGAATAAAAATATAAAATAACAGCCTCATGCAAAGCATTCTGGGAACCAAAAATCCTCATCAACCTTTTTCTGTGTTTTTTCTTCAGATTTTGTTTCCCAGAATGCTTTGCTTGAGGCTGTTATTTTAGTTTTATTCTGTAAAGATACAGACTTGCTAATGTTTCATTTTCATTTAACATTGAACAAACTGTTGCAGGTAATTAACATAAATTTAAATCTACAGTAAGTTACTGGCATCCAGCTTCCAGTAATACTGTAAATTCTACACAATCTTTTTACATTGTGAGTATAAAGGTTTTACATTAGTTTCATGTCTTTAACAACATCATGGGCCCTATTTTAACGATCTGAAACGCAAGTGCGAAGCGCAACGCGCAAGTGAGTTTGTGGGCGGATCTTGGACGCTGTTGCTATTTTCCCGGCGTGAGAAATAACTCTTGCGCCGGGCGCAAATCAATAAGAGGTTGGTCTGAAGTCGGTTCATTATTCATAGGTGTGGTTTGGGCGTAACGTCAAATAAACCAATCAGAACGCTATCCAACATTCCCTTTAAACGCAAGGGCGCAAGTTCCATGGCGGATTGCTATTATTATGACGGATTTACCAGGCGTACGCCAGGAGCGGTTCACAGCCGAGGAGACCCACGTCAAAGACAGAGAAGTTGTTTTGTATGGGGATAGGAGAAACCCGCCCGCCCAAATCAGCGTAGGTTAAACAGGCGTGAGAGGAAATAGCCACAATTGTCTCATCAGCTGGCTTCCCAATCGTTGCGCCAGCATAAATCGGGCATGCCGTGCAGTGTTGGGTGTAACTAGTTACAAAGTAACTAGTTACTGTAATAATATTACTTTTTTCAGTAACTAGTAGTGTAAGCCATTACCCGTCTGAAAATGGTAATATTATTACAGTTTTCCTGAGCTAGTTACTTGAGTTACATTCGCCAGTAGCACCTTCATCACACAAGGCACAAAACACAGAGAACAAAAGGGAAGGGGAGGTGGGCGTGAATGGAACAGTGATTGGTCTAAGTTTGGCACGAGATATCATTTACCATCACCGATTGGTCGACACCCGGCAGCCAGCAGCACAGAGCGGCAGCGGCACACTCAAAGACAGATCGGGAAAATGGAAGCGTCAACAACGGCAAGCTCTTTTTCAGAGGAAGGTTCCCAGCAACAGAAAGCTAGTTTCGACGGGTGGAGATTCAGTCATATTTTATTACGTTCAACGGAAGGAAAATAACTTGACGGTGAAGTGCACACTCTTTAATGTTTCTCCAAACGCTGTGCCCCACGTCCGGCAGCGGGTAAGGAAGCCAGCATTTTCTTGGCCGTGGCTTGCCCAAATAAACATTCTTGTCCAGAAAAAAAATGTAACTAGTAATATAACTAGTAATATAACTAGTTACTTTCTCCAGGGAATAATAAAGTAAAGTAAGGCATTACTATTTTTGAGAGTAATATGTAATACGTAATATATTACTTTTTTGAGTAACTAGCCCCAACACTGATGCCGTGTAACGGGAGGTGGATCTGCCTCTACACAGACGCCAGCAGGGGTCATCGCTGCGTCCACCCTCACCGCTGAAAGGGTTTGGGGGCCTTGAAATCGGACCCAAGAAACACAAGCAAGGTCCAACCCCCAAGTACTCTTACAAATCAAGTTCATATACATTAAGGTTTCTTATGAAAACATTTTAATTATTATTTACATAAAATAAACGTAATACAGCCACACAACAAAGTTATGAAAATATTTTAATCGTTATTTGCATGAGAATAAATAAAAACTATCACCACAATGCTCACCACTATGATTCCCCTTATCTCGTGTATTAATATTTTTAAGTGTAACAATTTATGATTTGCAAAAATAACTGTTGCATCTGTGGAGATTAGATAAGCAAAGTGTATGCGCGTTGTGCACGCTATACATTTTGGTCAAGCATGCGCCCTTAAAATAGCATAATGAACAACGCGCAACGCGCCACTGACTTTAAACTTTTTTTTTTCTGGTCAGTGGCGCAATTGTGGCGCAAAAATAAGCAGCAGCTTACCCAATAATAGCTGGATGTATTTTTTTGACATGTTTGAGAAGGATTGTTTTAAGTGCAAGATTTTTCAAAATTCACATTGAAGCTATTATACTGTATGTGGTATTGTACAAAACGGGAAAAGTCTCTTCAATAGTCACCATTGTTGTATAAGCTTTTTTCAGAGGACATTAATATTTTACTAAAAAGTCATTTATTTTAATTAGCCTTTAATTTGGATGTGGTTATTTGTATCATAAGGGAGCCATGTGTTGAACTATTCTCACAACTGTTTATTGTCTTACAGATGAGTTCATCTAAACTACAGGAAAGGTAAATCCTGTTTATACTGTTGCAATGATAAGATCCAAAATTAATATCCAAAACTAATGTTTCAAAATACATTTTATTCCAATGATGTTGATGTTAAAAAAATAATAATTTTAAATCTGAGTTTATATTTAGAGTTTGTTTATCTGCAGCAGTGAGGTGAGAATCTGACATACTCTGAACGAACTTGAGAAAGAGTTTGTAACCACAAGAATAAAAACTGTTCAAAAATGTCTGGAGAATAATAAGATACCCTGCTCGCTGGTAAAATGATTTATTCTGTCATATCTAGTTTTATAATTTATTATCTGACTGACTGTACATAAAAAGACTTACAAATTAAACATTTAAGTGTTTGCTTCATTGTAAAAAAATTGTCATCTTGTATGAATGTCATGGGTCTTAGGATAAGGTGCCAAAAATTGCACTACTGGGTTCTGGAGGAGGAGAGCGAGCCATGCTGGGTTTACTGGGATCTCTGGATGAACTAAAGAAAACAGGTCTACTGGACTGCATCCTTTATCTGAGTGGAGTCTCTGGATCAACCTGGTACACACACACACGCACGCACGCACGCACGCACGCACGCACGCACGCACGCACACACACACACACACACACACACACACACACACACACACACACACACACACACACACGCACACACACACGCGCCCACACACACACACACACACACACACACACACACACACACACACACACACACACACACACACACGCGCCCACACACACACACACACACACATACACACACACACGCGCCCACACACACACACGCGCACACACACACACACACACACACACACACACACACACACACACACACACACACACACACACACACACACACACACACACACACACACACACACACACACACACACACACACACACACACACACACACACACACACACACACAGATGAAATGACTATATATATATTATAATCAGCATCTTTATCTTATGAAGGTGCATGACATCTTTATATCAGGACTCAGACTGGTCCACTAATCTAGATTCAGTGAAACAGAGGATCATTCAGACACTCAGTGGTCCTGGTGTAACCTGGTGTGATGCATTTTCCAAACTGAGAAAATATCGCAATGAGAAAGACATCTTTAATTTAACATATGTTTGGGCAGTGATGATCGTCACTTCATATATGAAAGAGGTTTGTGACTATTCATAATAAAACCCTCCATGATTTACAAACTTTTGTAATTTTTATGCTGCGTTCCAGGTAGGTTTTTGAGCCCGTAAATAACGACTTCAAACCACGACTCACGACTTTGTAGTGTTCCAGGCAAGTCACACCAAACCTCCTGAACGCAAGGAACTTACGTCACCTTAACATGTCCATGCGGCGATATACTTTCACGACATACTTATTGTTTTAGACACATAACATTGTAATACATAATCATGTGTATTATTTATTATTATTATTATATTATTTTTAATTTGACTGCAACGTTATATTGTCCTAAATTGTATTCCCACCGTGTACCACTTTCAGAAATACTGCATCCGCGGGGCCCGCCATTGTTGTTTTCTATGGTTTCGCGAGATATGTGACGTCAGAGCTCAAATTACATCGATCAAGTACGAGTTCACGGGTGGGAAGTCACGGGTTTAACTGCCGTTCCAGTACACTTTCACGGGGTAACACAGAAGGTTGGAAAAACACGGGTTACAGGTTGCCTGGAACGCGGCATTTTAAAAGGCACAACATTGCATCTTTGTATTGAACTGGTGCACTATAAATTGCTGCGTTGTTTCAGGTTGAGACAAGTTTGTACTGTCTGTGTAATCCAGATTAGGATGGGTTCAGACATTTCATTTACTGTAAACCAGTAGTTGGGTTTGTCCATATTTTACATAACCATGAAACAAGCCAGCATATTTTACAATGCGATATTGGTGAGGCAACACTGAAAATACAGAATTTAAAGTACAAACTAGACCACAGTTGAATTACATTCAAAATGTATTATGACTTATAATTTGCAAAGATCTTGAATTTTCGTTGAAGGGCGTGTCCATGGTGGCCTGGCAAAGTTTGATTGAACAATCTCAGTTGCATTTGTCTCAATGTTCAAACTTCGTCTAACCAGCATGAATTCAACATGCACTGTTATACCAAAACTGCTTAACATCAACATCCCATTTCACCTTGAGCTTTCATAAACATTCTCTTTATCTCTGTTTACACAGACAGGACATCAGCTCATGAAACTTCACAAATATGAGATTGAACAACAATGAAATGAATAAGACATAAAAAAATATAGAAATATAATGAATGGATGAATAAATGAATAATCATAAAATGTAGAAATATAATGAATGAATGAATGAATAAATAAACAATAATATAATAATAAAAATTATCAAATAATGAAATTGATAATAATACTAATAGTACTGAATAATCAAATAAACATTCATATGGATTACTAATGATTATAAAATGATTATGTAAATAAATGATTAAAAATAAACTAAAGAACACAAAAATAAAAACTCAAAAATGTCATATTATTGTAGTATTTTTATATATACTATACTACAATGATATAAGTAGGTTTGTAAGAGGGTATAATATCACTGCAGCATTTTTGTCAAATAAATATATTTTATGCAACTTTAAATTAAAAGATTACGTTAAACAACTTCAACTTCTGTCAACTATTTACAGTTCCAAACTTAAAACAGTATGTTCAATTGACTTCCAAAACCAAGTTGTTTAAATGTTATGCTGCCACACCTCCAATTAAACTAAACTATAAAGGAAAATTCTCAAAAAATGTGGCCAAATTATTTTAAAATATAAATTATATTGTAAATTGGAGAGAGATTTATAATACATTTACCTTAGTTCTTTATCTACATTTTTTATTTTTATCTATACTTATATCCCATTTGTTAAGATCACATGATCATATTCTGTCATGATGACTCAGGTTTCACGATCTGGATCATATAAATAGAGCAGCAGTCTCACTGTTGGGAGATCAACACATTTCTATTTCATCTCTGAATCCATCAGCAGCACATTGCAGCAATGGCAAGTCCTTGGAGTTCTGAAGTTACTGCAACTCCAGAGATCCAGAAGATCTGTGATCAGGTGAGAAACTTCAGATGAATTACTGGGAACTGGGAGAGGTTAAGCATTGTTTTAAATAAATATTTAGATTTCAGTGAACAAAGTTAGTCATTTACATTTATGGACATTCATGTTTTATGAATAATAATAATAATACATAATGTGATAATAATTCTAAAATATGATGACATACTGATTGAAGTGTGTGTGTGTGTGCGTGTGTGTGTGTGTGTGTGTGTGTGTGTGTGTGTGTGTGTGTGTGTGTGTGTGTTTAGATGAAGCCAAATGCAGAAGCTTTAGTAGGTGCGCTATTTCCTGAATTCGTTGCCAAACAGTACATTTATCAATTCAATCCAGGATCACATGAAATGAAGAATTCAATCAGAGTGAGTTATTTTTATTATTAAAAACTTTAACAGACATCATTATATGTTACTGACACTTAAACATTGTAAAACATCTCTGTTTCCCAGGTAAAGATACGTGACAAGTTTCTACATCTGGAGGTGACAGAAGATGCCACAAAGCAACTGAAGTTTGTGAGTTGTCTGTACCCAAAATTTGGAAATGACCCTCTGCCACAATATTAAGTGGCTGTAAAGACACAGACAGTTCAGCATTAAAAGCATTGTTTATTTCTCTGTTCTGTACACATAAACCAGCTCCAACAGGTTTACATGTGATCATCAACAAATTTTATGTGATTTATCTACATTGTATTCATTTGACAATTGTATCATTTTAAACCAAGATAAATATCTTAGAGAATGGATAAGCTGTTTGAAATGATTGAACTCTGGAATAAATAAACAGATCTGTGTTAAAACTTGTCCTGAACTAAATATTTGATGCTCTTTGAGTTGTGTGGCGCTTTAAACCTATTGTTTTGTATCAGCACAGAAAATACCTAATTTTACAAATTTCTACAGGAAAAAGCACCTAAGAAATCATGGACTGTTAAAATTAGAAGGGATATCTGGGCCTGTATGTATAAAGCCGCTAAGAGTAAAATTTTAGTCTTAAGTGTGTCAAAATTCTAAGAATGACGTCATTTTACTCTTAGACTTAAGAATAAGTTTGATTTATAAAGCCTCTAAAGTGTTAAGACTAGGTCTCAGCTCCTAAATTATTTAAGAGAGCTGGGCCCATATGTATAAAGCCGCTCAGAGTAAAATTTTAGTCTTAACTGTGTCAAAATTCTAAGAATGACGTCATTTTACTCTTATTCCTAGACTTAAGAATAAGTTTGATTTATAAAGCCTCCTAAGTGTTAAGACTAGGTCTCAGCTCCTAAATTATTTAAGAGAGCTGGAGAGGTCTCTTAACCTTGTTAAGAGTAACAAGAGGGCAGCAGAGAGGTGGAGATCATGCACTTTACAACAAATAATGTGTTAGAATTACTTTAATGTAAATGTATTTCTATAGCACTTTTGAAAATAATTATTGTTGCATTGTTGCAGAGCAGAAAATGTACAATAAATACATGCTAGTAGTATATAGACAGTAGATAGGAATTAATATAACATGAAATATAAAGAGTAGGGTTTTTTATACAATGTATATTTAATTACACAATATAATATTCAGTATAAGATGTAAATTAGTGAAACAAGTGCTTGCACAGTACCAATAATTTTTATGGGATTATTAACCCTCAAGAGTTCCTTTAAAAAACTTCCTTAAGTGTTCCTAAGGCCACAAAATGACAGCTTCACAAAACAGCTCTAAAAATATCATACGTCAATATTTTTTTTCATTTTAAACGATGCAGTCTTTTAGAACTACTTCTGCCTGAAACATAGATATCAAATATTGATTAAATTTGTGGACATTTTAACCATTTATATGCCTGTGTGTTTACATTAGCCCATGTTTTTTTTAACAGAAAAAACAAAAAAACTAAATATTTTCCAAAAAACACATTTGAACCACCATGTGATTATTATTATTATTATTATTATACCCTGAGATGGGTCAAAGATTGGTAGCAACATTGATTTTCATGCATTGTTATTTTTTGAACAAGGTCAGATTTTATAAAAAACTTCCTTAAGTGTTCCTAAGGCCACAAAATGACACCTTCACAAAAATTGCTCTAAATATATCATATGTCAATATTTTTTTTCATTTTAAACGATGCAGTCTTTTAGAACTACTTCTGCCTGAAACACACATATCAAATATTAATTAAATTTGTGGAAATTTTAACCCTTTATATGCCTGTTTGTTTACACTAGCCCATGGTTTTTTTAACAGAAAAAACAAAAAAACAAAATATTTTCCAAAAAACACATTTGAACCACCATGTGATTATTATTATTATTATTATTATTATACCCTGAGATGGGTCAAAGATTGGTAGCAACATTGATTTTCATGCATTGTTATTTTTTTAACAAGGTCAGATTTTATAAAAAACTTCCTTAAGTGTTCCTAAGGCCACAAAATGACACCTTCACAAAAATTGCTCTAAAAATATCATATGTCAATATTTTTTTTCATTTTAAACGATGCAGTCTTTTAGAACTACTTCTGCCTGAAACATACATATGAAATATTAATTAAATTTTTGGAAATTTTTACCCTTTACATGCCAGTTTGTTTACATTAACCCATGTTTTTTAACTGAAAAAAACTAATAAACTAAATATTTTCCCCCAAAAAAACATTTGAACTACCATTTGATTATAATTATTATTATACCCTGAGATGGGTCAAAGATTGGTAGCAATATTGATTTTCATGCATTGTTATTTTTTGAACAAGGTCAGATTTTATAAAAAACTTCCTTAAGTGTTCCTAAGGCCACAAAATGACACCTTCACAAAAATTGCTCTAAAAATATCATATGTCAATATTTTTTTTCATTTTAAACGATGCAGTCTTTTAGAACTACTTCTGCCTGAAACATACATATGAAATATTAATTAAATTTTTGGAAATTTTAACCCTTTATATGCCTGTTTGTTTACATTAGCCCATGGTTTTTTTAACAGAAAAAACAAAAAAACTAAATATTTTCCAAAAAACACATTTGAACCACCATGTGATTATTATTATTATTATTATTATACCCTGAGATGGGTCAAAGATTGGTAGCAACATTGATTTTCATGCATTGTTATTTTTTTAACAAGGTCAGATTTTATAAAAAACTTCCTTAAGTGTTCCTAAGGCCACAAAATGACACCTTCACAAAAATTGCTCTAAAAATATCATATGTCAATATTTTTTTTCATTTTAAACGATGCAGTCTTTTAGAACTACTTCTGCCTGAAACATACATATGAAATATTAATTAAATTTTTGGAAATTTTTACCCTTTACATGCCAGTTTGTTTAGATTAACCCATGTTTTTTAACTGAAAAAAACTAATAAACTAAATATTTTCCCCCAAAAAAACATTTGAACTACCATTTGATTATAATTATTATTATACCCTGAGATGGGTCAAAGATTGGTAGCAATATTGATTTTCATGCATTGTTATTTTTTGAACAAGGTCAGATTTTATAAAAAACTTCCTTAAGTGTTCCTAAGGCCACAAAATGACACCTTCACAAAAATTGCTCTAAAAATATCATATGTCAATATTTTTTTTCATTTTAAACGATGCAGTCTTTTAGAACTACTTCTGCCTGAAACATACATATGAAATATTAATTAAATTTTTGGAAATTTTTACCCTTTACATGCCAGTTTGTTTACATTAACCCATGTTTTTTAACTGAAAAAAACTAATAAACTAAATATTTTCCCCCAAAAAAACATTTGAACTACCATTTGATTATAATTATTATTATACCCTGAGATGGGTCAAAGATTGGTAGCAATATTGATTTTCATGCATTGTTATTTTTTGAACAAGGTCAGATTTTATAAAAAACTTCCTTAAGTGTTCCTAAGGCCACAAAATGACACCTTCACAAAAATTGCTCTAAAAATATCATATGTCAATATTTTTTTTCATTTTAAACGATGCAGTCTTTTAGAACTACTTCTGCCTGAAACACACATATCAAATATTGATTAAATTTGTGGACATTTTAACCATTTATATGCCTGTGTGTTTACATTAGCCCATGTTTTTTTTAACAGAAAAAACAAAAAAACTAAATATTTTCCAAAAAACACATTTGAACCACCATGTGATTATTATTATTATTATACCCTAGGATGGGTCAAAGATTGGTAGCAACATTGATTTTCATGCATTGTTATTTTTTGAACAAGGTCAGATTTTATAAAAAACTTCCTTAAGTGTTCCTAAGGCCACAAAATGACACCTTCCTAAAAATTGCTCTAAAAATATCATACGTCAATATTGTTGTTCATTTTAAACGACGCAGGCTTTTAGAACTACTTCTGCCTGAAACATAGGTATGAAATATTAATTAAATTTGTGGAAATTTTTACCCTTTACATGCCAGTTTGTTTACATTAACCCATGTTTTTTAACTGAAAAAACTAATAAACTAAATATTTTCCCCCAAAAAAACATTTGAACTACCATTTGATTATAATTATTATTAGACCCTAGGATGGGTCAAAGATTGGTAGCAACATTGATTTTGATGCATTGTTATTTTTTGAACAGGGTCAGATTTTATACAAAACTCACACTTCCTAAGGCCAAAATGATCCTAAGGCCAAAATGACACCTTCCCCAAAACTGCTCTAAAAATATCATACATCAATAATTTTTTCCACTTTAAACTATTAAATGTTTTAACACTACTTCTTCCTGAAACATATATGTCAAATATTAATTAAATTTGTGGAAATTTTAACCCTTTAAATGCCAATATGTTAACATTAATCGAACCACAGTGTTCGGCTGATGTCGTGAAACCTTTTGTGGGACATCGTAGCCCAGATAGTGACCTGTCCTGATTTGTCACTCCAGAGACTGAGGGCTGATTCATTTTTTATCTGTAAACACCGGTCAGAATGAGCAGGCCCACATAAGCCTGCAGTTTCTCTGTCTCAAGATCTCTCCAGTCTATGACTGTCTATCATGTAGGTTTGCCATGGCCCCAATATGCTGCAGGATTTCATGCATCAGCATCAATGAAAAGCTTCAAGTCAGGGCACTGATTCGGGCAGTGGCATGTGTGAGCCCTGGGATCAAATCTCTGGCTGCTGGGAAGTAGCGAAGCATCTCCATGTTTGTGGGAGACCAGAAGATTTTTCCATATTTGACGTCCATCCTGCCACCACTTCATCCATCTCCTCTCCGCTCTCACCTTCTGACAAGTCTTCTGAAGATCCCTCTAATGAATTAGACTCCAGCTGGTCTACTTCCACCTCTGAGGCCTCCGTGTCGACCTCAGAATCCTCGGAGGAAGATGAGGAGCCATCCTCGCTCTTGAAGTGCATGATTATTTCAGGAGCCTTATGTGTGCTGTAATGCCTTGCCATTTTCACTACTTCTGCTAAACTGTTCATACTTATAGCAGTGTACTTGCATAAACAACATGAGCGAGAAACAAAATGAACATTGATTTTGTTTCGGTTCTTGCCTCTTATCGTTTTTATTACTGAATTAGTTTATAACGCAGAATGTGCCCTTCAAAGAGAGAAGAATTTGGATATGTTGAATATGCCCCCCTGCCCCACTCAACACCGACTCCACCCCGACATCACCACCACCCCCTTACCACTCAGACACACTTATTTTACACACACACCAATTTTCAACATTAAAGGTTTATTTTTTCAGCAGCTATGCGGTCCGCAGAAAACAGCAAAAATTTTGACATTTTGATGAATGCATGTAATGGTAAAAAGTAGCGCCACCTGGTGGACAAGTATAAAAATTAAAACTTCAAGGCCAGTAGTTTAAAATGATATATTGACATAAAGGTATGTATTAGTTTATGTTAAGATAAATGGGGGGTCAAAAATGGTAGTTATAATGGTTTTCAATGGGGCAGTTTTTGTCCTTAGGAACACATTAGTCGGTTTTTGCGTAGCTTAGCCATTTTAAGCTAATTTAAAAAACTGAAACCAAAATTCTAAAATGTATCAAAAATGATTAACCTTTGGCAAGTTTGGGCAATATTCAATCATCACAGTCAAGATGGTTTAAAAATCAAAATCAAAATGGCACAAAATGTCCCTAGGAACTCTTAAGGGTTAAGACAGCAATGGTATATACTTAAATGTTTATAAATTTGAATAATATACACTGTAAAAAGTTAAAGTTGGATCAAATGATTGATAATGCCTAAAAAATTTATGTTTTTTCAACTTTCAACTTAAATTTCTCAGTTTAAGTGAAATAATTAACGTTAAAAATGTTTAAATATTAGGTGTTACCAATTGAAGTAAGTTTTTTAAGTAGAGCCACTTTTACATTTTATAGTTTATGATAGGTAAATAAAATACCATAAATAAAATCTACAATAAAAATGTGAAGAATCTACAAGATTGCAGTGACACTATAACATGTAAAGCGATGAGTATACAACCCTGACCCAAAACATAACGTTAGCAATGTTAGCAATGAGCATGCCAAAGGTGAAAGTGACAAAGATGGCAAAAATTACAATTGTGTTTAAGTGGAGAAATCCAACTTAACTTGATCATCTTGTTCAGGCTTGATCATCAAAGTATTTTTTAAGTGTTTGCAAACTTTAGTCTTTTCTTTATAAACAGCTTGTGAGTGAAGTTAAAAAAATGTGATTAATCATCTTAATTTTTTAAATAACATTATGTTTGTCTATTTCATTAACATGTTAAAAACTTAATCAAAATGGTGCTAAATGGTTATTTCTAATATTGTTAAACATTTTTTGAAGCAAATTTAAATTAAAATATTTAAATACTAATATAATTAATGTCTTCATGATTCATAAATGTATGGTGTCACATGCTGCTGTGACTGTATAACATTGCCGGCTTTCTATTGGCTGATTCAGACGTTAAGGGCGGCCATTTTAGGTTGAAATCATTGTATCCCTGGTGTACTTGTTACAGTTTTCTCAATCGATTTGGTACATTTTTCCAAACTCAGGTAACTGCTCTCAAAAAAGTTAACACAGTGATCTGTACAGTTTGTAATTGTCCTAAACAGATAGAAAATTCTCCTTCATTTCATACAAATTACAAATCAAAAGCATAATTTTCCAAAAACACTGTGCAAAAAAATTCCCTAATGTTATCACAGCAGTTCATACAGCCAACCAAATCTTTAATATATCAGGAAAAACATTTGCATCTTCTTCACACAGATCACAAGCATTTTTGTACCATTTTCAAAACACAACAAACAAAACTGTGAATTGTAAAATAGTCAGTTGCACATCTTATTTCCTCAATAAATCTTGAATTGATATCTGATGAGTTAGTAATCAACTCAACACAGAAAAAGCCAATTGTTCACTCAGCTGTCTTACAGTTTTTCTCAATTGCTAAAACACAATTTCTGAAACCTTGCTCCATTTTCTGAAAACATTAAACACAAAACCTCATCTTCAAGCATTATTTGCAAAACCTCTGACTCCTCTTGCAAAATGAAACTTTCACCCTAAAACAGTTTTACCTGTGTTCAAAATCAAACACTGCTCTCAAAACAGTTTTACCTGTGTTCAAAATCAAACACTGCTCTCAAAACAGTTTTACCTGTGTTCAAAATCAAACACTGCTCTCAAAACAGTTTTACCTGTGTTCAAAATCAAACACTGCTCTCAAAACAGTTTTACCTGTGTTCAAAATCAAACACTCCTCAGTGCTCTCAAAACAGTTTTACCTGTGTTCAAAATCAAACACTGCTCTCAAAACAGTTTTACCTGTGTTCAAAATCAAACACTGTTCAGTGCTCTCAAAACAGTTTTACCTGTGTTCAAAATCAAACACTGCTCTCAAAACAGTTTTACCTGTGTTCAAAATCAAACACTGTTCAGTGCTCTCAAAACAGTTTTACATGTGTTCAAAATCAAACACTGCTCAGTGCTCTCAAAACAGTTTTACCTGTGTTCAAAATCAAACACTGCTCTCAAAACAGTTTTACCTGTGTTCAAAATCAAACACTGCTCAGTGCTCTCAAAACAGTTTTACATGTGTTCAAAATCAAACACTGCTCAGTGCTTTCAAAACAGTTTTACCTGTGTTCAAAATCAAACACTGCTCTCAAAACAGTTTTACCTGTGTTCAAAATCAAACACTGTTCTCAAAACAGTTTTACCTGTGTTCAAAATCAAACACTGCTCTCAAAACAGTTTTACCTGTGTTCAAAATCAAACACTGCTCTCAAAACAGTTTTACCTGTGTTCAAAATCAAACACTCCTCAGTGCTCTCAAAACAGTTTTACCTGTGTTCAAAATCAAACACTGCTCTCAAAACAGTTTTACCTGTGTTCAAAATCAAACACTCCTCAGTGCTCTCAAAACAGTTTTACATGTGTTCAAAATCAAACACTGTTCAGTGCTCTCAAAACAGTTTTACCTGTGTTCAAAATCAAACACTGCTCTCAAAACAGTTTTACCTGTGTTCAAAATCAAACACTGTTCAGTGCTCTCAAAACAGTTTTACATGTGTTCAAAATCAGACACTGCTCAGTGCTCTCAAAACAGTTTTACCTGTGTTCAAAATCAAACACTGCTCTCAAAACAGTTTTACCTGTGTTCAAAATCAAACACTGCTCAGTGCTCTCAAAACAGTTTTACATGTGTTCAAAATCAAACACTGCTCAGTGCTCTCAAAACAGTTTTACCTGTGTTCAAAATCAAACACTGCTCTCAAAACAGTTTTACCTGTGTTCAAAATCAAACACTACTCTTAAAACAGTTTTACCTGTGTTCAAAATCAAACACTACTCTCAAAACAGTTTTACCTGTGTTCAAAATCAAACACTGCTCTCAAAACAGTTTTACCTGTGTTCAAAATCAAACACTGCTCTCAAAACAGTTTTACCTGTGTTCAAAATCAAACACTGCTCAGTGCTCTCAAAACAGTTTTACCTGTGTTCAAAATCAAACACTGTTCAGTGCTCTCAAAACAGTTTTACATGTGTTCAAAATCAAACACTGCTCAGTGCTCTCAAAACAGTTTTACCTGTGTTCAAAATCAAACACTGCTCTCAAAACAGTTTTACCTGTGTTCAAAATCAAACACTGCTCAGTGCTCTCAAAACAGTTTTACCTGTGTTCAAAATCAAACACTGCTCTCAAAACAGTTTTACCTGTGTTCAAAATCAAACACTGCTCTCAAAACAGTTTTACCTGTGTTCAAAATCAAACACTGCTCTCAAAACAGTTTTACCTGTGTTCAAAATCAAACATGGCTCTCAAAACAGTTTTACCTGTGTTCAAAATCAAACACTGCTCTCAAAACAGTTTTACCTGTGTTCAAAATCAAACACTGCTCTCAAAACAGTTTTACCTGTGTTCAAAATCAAACACTGCTCTCAAAACAGTTTTACCTGTGTTCAAAATCAAACACGGCTCTCAAAACAGTTTTACCTGTGTTCAAAATCAAACACTGCTCTCAAAACAGTTTTACCTGTGTTCAAAATCAAACACTGCTCTCAAAACAGTTTTACCTGTGTTCAAAATCAAACACTCCTCAGTGCTCTCAAAACAGTTTTACCTGTGTTCAAAATCAAACACTGCTCTCAAAACAGTTTTACATGTGTTCAAAATCAAACACTGCTCTCAAAACAGTTTTACCTGTGTTCAAAATCAAACACTGCTCTCAAAACAGTTTTACCTGTGTTCAAAATCAAACACTGCTCAGTGCTCTCAAAACAGTTTTACCTGTGTTCAAAATCAAACACTGCTCTCAAAACAGTTTTACCTGTGTTCAAAATCAAACACTGCTCTCAAAACAGTTTTACCTGTGTTCAAAATCAAACACTGCTCTCAAAACAGTTTTACCTGTGTTCAAAATCAAACATGGCTCTCAAAACAGTTTTACCTGTGTTCAAAATCAAACACTGCTCTCAAAACAGTTTTACCTGTGTTCAAAATCAAACACTGCTCTCAAAACAGTTTTACCTGTGTTCAAAATCAAACACTGCTCTCAAAACAGTTTTACCTGTGTTCAAAATCAAACACGGCTCTCAAAACAGTTTTACCTGTGTTCAAAATCAAACACTGCTCTCAAAACAGTTTTACCTGTGTTCAAAATCAAACACTGCTCTCAAAACAGTTTTACCTGTGTTCAAAATCAAACACTGCTCTCAAAACAGTTTTACCTGTGTTCAAAATCAAACATGGCTCTCAAAACAGTTTTACCTGTGTTCAAAATCAAACACTGCTCTCAAAACAGTTTTACCTGTGTTCAAAATCAAACACTGCTCTCAAAACAGTTTTACCTGTGTTCAAAATCAAACACTGCTCTCAAAACAGTTTTACCTGTGTTCAAAATCAAACACTGCTCTCAAAACAGTTTTACCTGTGTTCAAAATCAAACACTGCTCTCAAAACAGTTTTACCTGTGTTCAAAATCAAACACTGCTCTCAAAACAGTTTTACCTGTGTTCAAAATCAAACATGGCTCTCAAAACAGTTTTACCTGTGTTCAAAATCAAACACTGCTCTCAAAACAGTTTTACCTGTGTTCAAAATCAAACACTGCTCTCAAAACAGTTTTACCTGTGTTCAAAATCAAACACTGCTCTCAAAACAGTTTTACCTGTGTTCAAAATCAAACACGGCTCTCAAAACAGTTTTACCTGTGTTCAAAATCAAACACTGCTCTCAAAACAGTTTTACCTGTGTTCAAAATCAAACACTTCTCTCAATCCATAAACAAAGTGATCAAAATTATATACACTAACAAACAGTGAGTAAACACTACACCAAAAAATAGAAAACACATTGTTCAAAACATATAGTTCTCAGGGAGAAGTACATTTTTACAGTGTAACTCCCATTGTTTTGGACATATTGCAAATGCTTTGATACAATCAAGCAGATGATTATGTAAAAATGTCTGCTGCTTGCGAATGAGGGGAAAAGACAATAAAAAGAAGAAGAATGAGCAGTGGAAAAGGAAGAGGTGTTTAAGAGTGAGAACTTCCAAAAGACGATCTCCTGCAAATTTATGGAAATGTTTAATGTTTTTTCCATTGAGTTATGGATGAACAAGTGTTTTGGTGGCATGTAAGTAAATTTTTTCATCATGTTTTTTTTTCGGTTTCTAAGTTGGGTGTGTAAGATACCAAATCCAATGCTATGTCATAGCAATCGTAAAGAACTGCAAAAAGTTTTTTTTGTCATAATTGTGCTGCTTTTTCTCACATATTTAGACATTTGTATCCATTTATAATTGAACTAGTTAGATGAGGGATGAATAGTGTAAATACATGTCTATTATAGACAGATATATAAACAATATCCATTTCAAGTATATAGACAAAATAGTATTGAAATATTTGCCTGCAAACTTATTACATTTTTAGCAAGTGTTTCAACTAACCCCCTGCTTGTTAAAATTAACCCCACCTATGGGGTAAGTTGTAACTTTGCAATTTTGTCACATATGGTGTAATTGTCCAAGAATGGTAAGTAATAGAAACAAACTTTAAATGGTTATTTGTTGCAGAGATGTGTGTGTTGCTTGTGTAAAAATATAATTCATCAAACTGAAATATTTTTTCAATGATTAAGCCAAAACCAAAAACGTTAGGTTGTGCAGCGCTATCCCTTACATGATTTCAACCCTTACAACCAAGTAAGTCATCTTCAGGTGATGAAAGAGTTCTGTGGAGATATTGGGGAACAAGGATGTCAAGGATGAATACAGCATTCAAGGCATTTTTTTCCCACAATGTATGACTTGTGAAAATATTTGCTGTGATGTTGATTTAGTTAGTTAGTTAAACCTTTATTTTTCCCCTTAGGGCAATTTGTTCTGCAGCAAGACATATACACTAGACAAACACAAATACAAAAATCGATACACATGAAATACTTATATTACAATACAATCACCATTACTTCAACAACATCATCAAACCTCAATGAGTATTGTTCATGCTATTTAACAGACCCATCACTAATTTATTGTCAAGTCCTCTGGGCTGCGTTTAAGAACGCCTCTCAATGAAATTGAGAGGCATGATCAATAAGTTTATTAATTTAAAGAATGCAGTATTTTTTTGAAATGAAATGAAATGAAAAAATATACTTATTTGCATAATATTTTTTGTTGGGTGACATCTCGTTGTTATACACCTGAACTCCTCAGTAAAGAACTTAATGAAAAACACATATTTTCATTTATTTCTTTGTGTATCTTGAGCTGAATTTGTGATCAAATCAACAGAGATCACACTTTTAGTTTTTATGTTAATATTGAACATTAATAAATGCATTACTAGAATAAAATGCTGTGTTTTATTGTGCAGTGAATACTTCACGGTTTCATCAACATAAGAGTGTGTTTAGTTTGATGTGTTAACTGTTTTTAGAGCTGTTACCTGAGTTTGGAGAAATGTACCAAATCTATTGAGAAAAACTGTAATGCAATAATCTACTAGTTGAGCTACAAAAATGCCCATTTCTGTCGAAATGAAGGTGTTTACATAATTTTGGGTGTCTGGGCTCATTCAAGTGCAAGGATGCGTGAAAGTGTGCAACTTACAGTAAATTACGCAATACATTTGATCAGTATGTTTGTTCCCTGGTACTGAACATGTGACTTTATATGCAGCTAAGGTATAGTTCCACCAGTTGAGCTACAGAAACACCCCTATCTGCATTAAGGCTTCTGCAAAAGATAGCGATAATAACGTATGTTTCCATAGAAATCATACACCCATACACTATCAATGCAAAAAATATTGAGGCTGAAAAACGCTTAGGTTACTCACGTAACCCCGGTTCCCTGAAATAACGGGAACGAAGCATTGCGTCAGTTAGCTGACGCTATGGGGGAAACTCCTGTTTACTCCGTGACTGAAGCCTATTGGTTAACGTCTGTACAAAGTACAGACCAATGACGTTTGAACCCGCGCGCGGGAGGAACACGTCCTTATATAAGTGCGGTTCAATCGTCAGGAGCTCATTATTATTCGACTGAAGCGCGCAGCCGAATAACACTCGCTGCGTAGACGTTTGTAGCACGGCAAGAGACGCAATGCTTCGTTCCCGTTATTTCAGGGAACCGGGGTTACGTGAGTAACCTAAGCGTTCCCTTTCAATACGGTTCACTTCGCATTGCGTCAGTTAGCTGACGCTATGGGGGAACGTAATCCCATCACGCCGTGCATACACAACGTACTGAAGTGCCTTACCGGAGAGACACTGCGTGTGGCCCTATACCCGGCATATTCACAGCTTTAAAAGCAAATGTGTAAGCACCATATAAATTGTTGACGCGCACACGGTGGGGTTTTAAACGCACCGGGGGCACATAACATAGCACAAGACGGCGAGGTACCGAGCGCGCCGCGGCTGTGCAAGATAAGTAAATTCAGAGTCACGTTGGTGAGCTCGCTGGGCGCACCGTGGTGTACACATAAAACGCATGAGCGTGCATGATTGAGCCGAGAGAACCTGCGCTCGTAGGGCAGGGACGTCTAAGCTGTACAATCTGACAACGTAGACGGCGAAGACCAGCCGGCCGCGTAGCAGATATCAAGTATAGATATAGATACCCCTGTAGACCAAGTTCATGAAGAAGCCAAACTCGCACAGAGTGGGCTCTATATAGGACATAGCTCATAGAGGGGCGTGAGCCAGAGCGATGGTTTCAACGATCCATCTAAATAACCACTGTTAGCAACAGACATACGTAGTGAGTGATCTGCGCAGCTCACGAACGGCCGATCTGACTATAATATGCGGCAGAACGGTTCGTAGCGTGGGATTATACAGATACCACAATAGTGTGAACCCAGGTGCACCCTCGAGCGCATCGGGATGCATATAGGTAGTATTATAGTGCACAGATCGGTGAGCTTTCCAAGCGCGCCGTAAATGTGTATTGACTATAAATTGCACGGGCACAGGTGAACACTTGAATACATCGTGAATGCATATAGATGAATCAGAGTGTTATAATGCACAGGCCGGATTCTCGAGCGCGCCGTCATGTGTTCTGATAATAAATTGTGCGCACACGGGTGAACTCTTCAGTGCACTGTGAATGCGTATAGATAAATCAGTGCACAGAACGCGCCGTGAATGTGTACAGATATGATTGATGAACGTAACGGTGGCCACCCAACGCACCGTGAACGTACACAGATGAACAACAATGTATGTGTCACAAAGCATAACACAGCTGTGTATACAGGTGAGCTTTCCCAAGCGCATCTTATTGTATACCAAAATGTTATAGCATGTACATGTGAGCTTCTCTAAGCGCACGGTGGACGCATATAATTAAAAACCATATCGTGCATACAGGTGAGCTAATGGGCGCACCTTTAATGCAACAAACCTCAGTAGTGCGCGAAGCAGGGATGTCGAAGCTGTAAACTGACAACGTGGACGGCGGGGACCAGCCGGCCGTGTCACAATTGTCAAATGAGAAACCTCTAAGACCATGCCCATGCTCTAAGACAAGTGAGCATAATTGTCACGGGAGGTGATAACGTCAACGATACATAAATAGCCTGTATTGACAGGTGCTCTAGTGAGTGATCTGTGACGCAGATGAACAGCTGATCGTCTGAGGTACGTCAGACGTATGTGTCACACAGGACCTTGGACAGTTCCAGAGCGCTGTGCCTCGGGCACCGTCCGCATCTGAGAAATGACAGGCATATGAATAAAGTGAATGGCCAGCCGTAAAAGCATGGTTCGCTGTTACCGCCGCCGTCCGCATCTGAGAGATGACAGGCTTGTGAATTAAATGAATGGTCGGTCGTAAAAGCGTGGTTCGCTGTTATCACGGCCACATAGATATAGGTAGGGGAGAGAGCCGCCGTGCCTCTGTAGTGAGGAGAAAAGTGTTCCACCCACGATTCGCGGGGGGTTTAGACTTTCAAATGTCACTAGACAGAATGGATCAGACTTTGCATAAGGACGCCTCGTGAAAGGGGTCCTAGCAGCTTGTGTCAATGTGTCATAAGGCACGTAATGTAGGTCGTGTCCCACGGATGCCATCTCTGCACGCCCATCGTAATGGGTTAATATTGGTAGTTTAAGCATGAGATGCGTATCACTCTGATTGAACATAGCTTATAAAGCGATGCAATGAGTTTATAAAGGAGATGACTCGTCAGCTTGTTCAGGGGGCGAGATCTCAGTCTGGTTCGGTAAATAATGAAACCACCGTAGATTGCCCGACCGCATTATCACAATAACACGGTCGAGAGTGCTGCAGTGCTAAATCATCCTCTTAATGTACCATATTCACAGTACAAGGTGATTTATATGAGACAAACGGCGTTCCACGCGCCGAAGGCTGATTGCCGTCGTAAAGCGTGTTCAACCCACAGCAGATGCTGGGCTAGCTCGTAATGACTAGCAAGCTTCCCGGCCGTCAGCTCGGGGCGGGACCTTTGCTTAGTCAAACTGAAGTGGACTTATGAACAGAATGCCACGATATTCAGCTTTCTGAGGCTCGTTAGAGGGGTACGTGTGCCCGTCTTAAACGAGATGCCGCGCGCGTCTGACTGTGCGCGCGTTTTAAGCTTTGAAACTTATTGTGGCGGGTAGCAAGCTCACTTGAGGTTGATATTACCCTTAATATCTCCGAGTATTGGAGCGGAGGTGTGAGCATCTTCGGATCCGCTAATATAAATCAGCTATATGGCCGAAAAACGTCATAAACCGCTTGGCTGTAAGCCTTTGAGTGGCCGTCCGGAGAGGGCGCGATTCAAACGCTTGGAGCCATGCAAAAGTCTGAGGCTGTCGTCTCTCTAGGAAGTGAGAATAACAGCCGTAAGACCGTGCTCGTTTGCGCTATCAGCATCGTAGTGGAGAAACTGAGGTGGGCTGCGAGCGAATTTGGCAGAAAGGTGTTAGAGACACTGTACAGTCGTGGGGTGTCAATACACAGTATATGGCTAAACCGGGGTTTTTCCGGCAAGCGTCGATAGAATTATGGACAGCGGGCCGTGTGTGCGTATAACTGATTGCTTGTCAGTAAGGCGATAAAGTGTTTAGAGACACCGTACAACCGTGGGTGTCAATACACAGTATAGTAAGCACGGAAATTACTCTTTTAGAGGAATTAAATACCGTTCGCCACTATAGTGAGGTCGCATAACCGACAGTATTACACAGTATGTTTGGATAAACAGCACACAGAAAACATTTCAGGGCAGTCCAGCCTAGGCGCGACATTACCCCTTTTCTCCCAGACAGTTTCGTTCTCTGTTGATGCAGCTGTGCTGCGGAGACCAGAGCTCAGCCGTTCAGGTGCACAAGCCTCAGTAGTGACGGTGACCGAACGGCTCACGGAGCAGGGTAGTATGTCTAGGTGGTTTAATGTCAGACTGAACCCATCGCAGAGAGGAAGTCTGCCGTGAGGCCCGCGGTTTTGCCGTTTATTAAAAGGGCAGAAAAACAGGGTATATAAGAATGTACCAATATTCAGCGCACTGATATAGGACGGGACTGAATGTAGCACCCGTACTGCCACTCTGCTAATTACTTGCATGAAAATGGTGGGTGCTTGGGTTCGTTATAGTTCAGGTGGATACCAAGAAGGTGCACCTATTAAGTTTTTTACAAATTGTGAAACCTTTTGACCATAAAATATGTAAGAATAATGAGACCCAGAGAAAGTTTAAGTTTAACAAAAAAAATAGGGTTAGCCCTGGTTTATTTAAACCACCAAATTGAGTAAATAGAATATAAATTCTTTCCCAAAACAAAATATCAACAAATAGAATATAAAACTTTGCCCCAAAACAAAATATCAACAAATATACAAAATAAATAACCAAAATGTAAAATGAATTGAACATTTTCTGACTGTGCGCGCGTTTTAAGCTTTGAAACTTATTGTGGCGGGTAGCAAGCTCACTTGAGGTTGATATTACCCTTAATATCTCTGAGTATTGGAGCGGAGGTGTGAGCGTCTTCGGATCCGCTAATATAAATCAGCTATATGGCCGAAAAACGTCATAAACCGCTAGGCTGTAAGCCTTTGAGTGGCCGTCCGGAGAGGGCGCGATTCAAACGCTTGGAGCCATGCAAAAGTCTGAGGCTGTCGTCTCTCTAGGAAGTGAGAATAACAGCCGTAAGACCGTGCTCGTTTGCGCTATCAGCATCGTAGCGGAGAAACTGAGGTGGGCTGCGAGCGAATTTGGCAGAAAGGTGTTAGAGACACCGTACAGTGTACCTAACCAATAATGTAAAATGAATTGAACATTTCCTTTTTTAGAAATCAAGGTATTCTGTTATTTATTTAAAGTAAATGAGCGTTTACTTGTTAATAGTCATGTGACTCATGTTTGAAAAAGAGATTAATCATAACCTCAATTTTTTCATTACATTAGAATACCCACGTTTAACACTGGGCTACATCCTCCCCCTTCTAGACAGTTTTGATGTCCTCATCAAAATAAACCTTAGAGGACTCTAATAGCTTTAATGTCAAGGGTAGAGACCAAATTGGAACAAGGGAAGCACAACACCATGGGGTGGCACCAGAAAGTTTGACATAGACTGCTTCGGGAGTCTCCGTAGAGTCCACTTCCTACCAATACTCCATGGCTTAGTATGGTCACAGGGTAATCACAGGGCTTGCCAAGTTCATCGTAGCTCAGCTTGACCACTGGACGGATGACTCTTTTGGAACGCTCAACTTTTTCACTCTCCGCTTGAATGTCCATATTGGCATTGACATCTGCCTCCTCTTCTATAACGTCCACTTCTGGATCAGCATGAAGAGGTAAGTTTGGAAGATCATTTGCCACAGGCTCTATCTCTGTAGTGCATTGAACTTGTCTTTCAGGTTCTGTGACGAAGGGATCGGGCTGCTTAGTGGACAATTCTGGACATGTCAGCAACTTATCCCATTCCAGCTCAACGGGTCTTGGCAAATATACTTTGCTGTACTCCAACTCGGAGTACACGTCTTCATCGTGATTGTTTGTCTGGACTGGTTCTGTTGTATTTTGCTGAAATGCTCTGGTCCTAGGTCTTTGTAGTGGCCCCACTTCCCTTTCGTCAACCGGGAGTCTCACCAGGTAACCAATGGGTAAGAGATGATTATGATGAATAGTTTTTTCTGCTCCCATGCCTCTCTCTGGCTTAATCTTGTAGACAGGTAAGTTGGGTAGTTTCTCCATAACAATATATGGTGAGGATCGCCACTTGCATTTCAATTTGTGCTTGCCTTTGACCCCAAAGTTTCTGAGTAGCACCCTGTCGCCTTTGTCAAGGACTTGTTCTTTGACGTGCTTGTCGTGTGCTGCTTTGTTTCTTTGGTGGTTCTTGTCTGACGATTCTGTTGCAAGACTGTATGCTCTTTGGAGATCTTGCTTGAGCTTAGCAACATACTGTGGGTAGGACTTTGTCTTTTGGTTGTCCTCTGTCACACCAAAACAGATGTCTACCGGTAAGCGAGCTTCTCTGCCAAACATTAGCAGGTAGGGCGAATAACCAGTTGCATCATTATGAGAACAGTTATATGCGTGGACCAACTGGCTGATCTTTTACTCCATTTCTGTTTTTGCTTCGGATCAAGTGTGCCAAGCATTGACAATAGTGTCCGATTAAATCTTTCGGGCTGCGGATCTCCCTGGGGGTGGTAAGGCGATGTTCTTGACTTACGTATTCCCAGCATCATCAGAAGGTCTTGGATCAGTTTGCTTTCAAAATCACGGCCTTGATCCGAATGTATGCGGGCAGGGAGTCCGTAGTGTACAAAGTAGCGCTCACACAATATCTTGGCCACGGTGGCCGCCTTCTGGTCTTTGGCTGGAAAAGCTTGGGCGTATCGAGTAAAGTGGTCTGTCACTACAAGGATGTTGGCAAAACCTTGGGAGTCTGGCTCAAGTGACAGAAAATCGATACAAACTAGGTCTAGAGGGCCTTGGCTGGTGATTTGTTTTAAGGGAGCAGCTCTCTGAGGAAGGGCTTTACGAGTGATGCATCTGCCACAGTTTTTGATGTACTGCTCAACCTCAACTCCCATTTTCGGCCAATAGAACCGTTGTCTGATAAGTTCAATAGTCTTGTCCATGCCCAAGTGACCAGACTCGTCATGCAGCGATCTCAGGACCATCGAAACATACTCTCTGGGCAGTACCAGCTGATTTACCATATTTCCACTTTTCTCAACCCTTCGATAGAGCAGATTGTTTTGAATGAACAGCTTGCTTGCTTCTTTGTTCAACAGGGCAGAATTTGGATTGTCGGAGCTGGTGAATGAAGGACCACCTTGAAGTGACTGTTTGACTGGAGCAATAGTAGAGTCAACATCTTGAGCATTTACCAGGTCTTTGTGACTAAGCTGACTCAACGAACCGAGATCCAACCTAACTGGGAAGGCAAAACACTCTGGTATACCATCAGGCGACACTCCAAGTGACTCAGCAATAGTTGTAGACTCTGTTAGCGTTTCACAGCACTTGATCTGTTTACACAGAGCTTGGACACTTTCAGTCGGTACGCTTTGCCAGCCTTCCTCTGTGGTTGGGAGAGGGTTGCGGGACAAGGCATCGGCGTCGATATTGCTGCTACCAGGCCTGTACTGCAGAGTGAAATGATATGTGGCAAGTGCTGAGAGCCAGCGGTGACCAGTCGCATTGAGTTTTGCAGTTGTGAGAATATACGTTAGGGGGTTGTTGTCAGTTCTCACCATAAACTGTGCTCCATATAAGTAGTCGTGGAACTTGTCTACCACTGCCCACTTAAGTGCCAAAAACTCGAGCTGGTGCACCGGGTAGTTCTTTTCAGATGCACTCAGCTTGCGGCTGGCGAAAGCGACCGGTCTTAAGCCCTCGGGGTACTCTTGGTTGAGGACAGCGCCGAGCCCATGAAAACTGGCATCAATGTGGAGTATGTAGGGCTTGGAGGGGTCAGAAAATGCCAGCACCGGTGCGTTTGTGAGACAGTGAATGATCTTTTGGAATGCCTCAGAACATGACTGATCCCACCGGTCACCGAAAGGCTCATTGACTTTGTAGTAGGTTTTGTCTGATGAAGAGGCAGACTTTCGATTCTTTTGGGTAGGAGGATATCCTTTGCACAGCTCTGTAAGGGGTCGGACAATGATGGAGTAGTTCTTTATAAATCTGCGGTAGTAGCCGCAAAACCCCAGGAATGACTGCAGAGACGGAAGGTCGGTTGGCTGCTTCCACCGCGTCACTGCTTCAACTTTGTCTGGGTCTGTGGCAATGCCGTTCTCAGAGACTATGTGCCCGACATAGGTGACTTGTGAGCGACAGAACTGGCACTTGTCGAGGGACAACTTGAGTCCAGCTTCTTCAAGGCGAGCGATGACTTTGAGGAGTCTTTGCTCATGTTCTTCCAAAGTCTTACCAAAAACAACGAGGTCATTTAGGTAGACAATGACTTCAAGCATGTGCATGTCGCCGACTGCCTTTTCCATGGGCCGTTGAAAGGTCGCAGGGGCCCCTGTGATCCCCTGAGGCATCCGCTCAAATTGGAAAAATCCCAATGGACAGATGAAAGCGGTCTTTTCTTTGTCCTCCTCTGCCATTGGGATTTGGTAATATCCACTGCGCAAATCCAACACTGAAAACCACTTACTGCCGGACAAGCAGTCGAGAGCGTCATCGATACGTGGTACAGTGTACTGATCTGGGGTAGTTCTCCGGTTCAGGGTACGGTAGTCGACACACATACGAAGTTGACCATTCTTTTTACGTGCAAGGACAATCGGGGAAGCGTATGGACTTCTTGATTCTTTTATAATCCCAGCCGCCAACAGACCTTGCAGATGACGGCGTAGGTCATCCAAATCAGCAGGGGCAATACGTCGAGATCTCTCCCTGAAGGGAGTGTTGTCATTCAGGCGGATGTGATGTTCTACCCCTTTAGCCAAACCGACATCCCATTCTTCAATAGAGAACACCTGAGAGTGTTTAACCAGCTTCTGACTCAGCCTTTCTTTCCACTCTTTGTCGATTGGTGACTCACTGAAGTCAAACAAAGAAGGATCCATGGTCGGAACAGATTCGACTTTAGGGTTGGGTGCATCTGTCACCATGTCAACGACATGAAGGTGAGCGATCACGGTGCCCATTGGAATGGCAGTTTGCTTAAGAGACTCGTTACGCAGTAGCACCAGGAAGTTGTTTGTATCTAGCATCTTGGAGAACAACACAGTTGGCTGGACAAGTACACTTGGAGGAAGAGCAGGTGAGTGGGCTCGTTCAATAATGAGTATACTGTCTCCAATATCTTGTTTTTCTTTAACTTTGCAGCTAGCAACATATTCGGTGCCAGGAGGAATGCTGAGAGGGCCCGGCCCAGACCACTTAACTTCAGCCACAGGCAAGTCTTTGTTGCATTTAATGGTCATCCCTGCATGAATGGGTGAATGTTTTTTCTCTTGAACTTGGATTTTGTCTGAGTGGACGTTCTCCAGTTCTCTTTTCTCTGCTCTGGACTTGAAAGGCTGAACCCCTTTGACGTTTGTGCCAATCAGTACAGGTATAGTCTCGGAGCACCGTGGATCAGGGCACACCAGAGCCAGGATAGGAACAGACTTGACTTTGTTGGACTTGAATTTTTGTGGCAGCTCCAACTCTACCTGGATGTAACCTTTGTACGGGTAACTGCTCTCTGACTCACTTAGACCCCATATGGCTAGACCGGTCACAGAGTTTAACTGGATGTGTGACAGATGTTTGGCATACCAACTGTCGAAGATGATGGTAACTTGAGATCCACTGTCCATCAGCGCGGTGCAGGGGTTGCCATTGATCCTGACCTGAGCAGTGGAGGGTGGTCCCACAAGTCCCTCGGGCAAACTGTTGGTCTGTACATTTACAGCGCTTCTCTTGACACTTGCATTTGTGGTCTGGGTTCTTGTTTCGTTATCAGATTTGCGGTTCTGCTTGGACTTTCTTTGAGCTTGCAGCAGTTTCTGAATAACTTTGGGATAGTTCTCGGGAGAGGCACACTTGTTGGCGTAATGCCCGTCTTCTCCGCAGCGATAGCAGAAAAAATCACTTGGGTCTCGGGCTGTCAAAGGTCTTTGCGACCAGGGTCTTGACTGGGTCTCTTGTAGGCAGGGCTCAGTAGCAGGACTACACTTTGGCTTGACTGACATGACAGAGACTTGTTTTTGCAGCTTAACAACCTCTTTCTTTAAAGCCTGCACGTTCTTGTCTTCTGCGTTCTCTGCCGGATTGACTGGAAGCAGTGTGCTCGTCGAAAGGTGCCTTGACATGGCGGCGGGAGTAGAGAGTTCACTTACTTGTGCTCTGAGTTGGCGTATTTCGGCTTTCAAATCGTTTAACTCTGTGTCGGAAGTAACAGTAGCGCTTTTGGCATAGACGGCTTTGGGTGGATGGAGTCTGCGACGTGAAGCTTCATGCTCCTCCTCCAGGCATATCTCATTCATCAGCTCAAGAAATGTGGGAGGACTGTCTCTGCGGTATCTTAATTCTAGGTTTAGTATCATAATGTCAGATCTGGTGGCCCCTTTAATGAGCTGGTCAAGACGTGCTTTGTCTGCCGCAGATGACTGAAGTCCACCCTTTTGGACAACTTTATTTAGGACTCTCTCAAGGCGTCTCAGGAACTCAGAGAGTTTCTCATTATGGTGTTGACACAACATTCTGAAGGCAAAGTAAAGTTCTTCCCCGCTCTCAGGGTTGCCAAATGTGGTCTCGAGAATATCAATGTAGTCCATTGAGGTTGCAGATGGGTTGTTGAAACGGACAGCTTGGAGGATTTCGAGTGCAGGACCCTTTACACTTTCCATTATTCTCATTTTCTTTTCTGGTTCAGGGCGATCGTATTCTTCATTCATAAGTCTGGCTTGTTCAACCCAATTTTCCAACTGTTCTTCTCCCTGTGGTGTGGGTATGACCCCTGAGAAAGTGCGCAATCTTCTGTAAAGATTGTTACCTTGTGTGGGCTTGCTTGTCATTTGTAAGACATCACCAACTGCTCGAATGATAGCTTCAGGAGTGGACGCTTGAAGTGGGGAGAAAAAACTGGAATCTGGCAGCGGCACATTTTGACCATCACAGGCCGGCGGAGCTTGGGGTTCCTCATCCTGCTTAGAAGGTCCAAATATTCTCCATGTCGTAGTAAACCCCCCAGGAACAACATCAAGAGGAATGGCGTCTGCATTCACTTTCTCCCTGCACTCACATAACACAGTTAAACTTTGAGACTGTGAGTCATACATTCTTCCTCTCACCTTGACTCTCCCGAGTGCTTTGATAGTCTGCAGTGTGTCTTCAATGAAAGCAATTTCTGTTTCTGGGGGTACATCTTTAACCAGCAAGGCTTTCACAGGGTCCATGCCTTCTCCAATACACCAATTCTTCAACTGAGCCATCCCCACGGGTTATGCGCTTACAGTGATCACTTGTCAAAACTAAATTTGGGTAGGTATTAGTTGTATTTTAACACAAATAAAGCTTGATTTGTGTTTTCTTGTCTTAAATGCTTAGTAAAACTCTACTTTTGGAGTTTTAAAATTTTCACAATAGGTACCCTTTAATATGGTTTTACATGTAGATTAACAGCTAACCAGCTTTTGGTTGTAAACTATATTTTTAAACAAACTATTTAAATCTCTGGGTCAAACTAAAGTAAAATCTGATATAAAGTTACTTTTGAACTAATTAAATCCCAGCGGTGCCTCCATTTTATTTATATAGCACCCGTACTGCCACTCTGCTAATTACTTGCATGAAAATGGTGGGTGCTTGGGTTCGTTATAGTTCAGGTGGATACCAAGAAGGTGCACCTATTAAGTTTTTTACAAATTGTGAAACCTTTTGACCATAAAATATGTAAGAATAATGAGACCCAGAGAAAGTTTTAGTTTAACAAAAAAAATAGGGTTAGCCCTGGTTTATTTAAACCACCAAATTGAGTAAATAGAATATAAATTCTTCCCCAAAACAAAATATCAACAAATAGAATATAAAACTTTGCCCCAAAACAAAATATCAACAAATATACAAAATAAATAACCAAAAAATTCCCCAAATACTTAAACAATAGCCCAGTTCAAATTAGCTAGAAACCTCAATAGTTTCAATCACACGTTGTACACTCAAATGAATGTTATAAAAGTTCTCCTCCCTTATCTCTTTCTCAACAATTGAAAATACACGGAGAACTTTACAATAAACAATACAACGTCGCCACGTGTAACTTACTGAAAAAACTCTTAGCACGTGCTATGACGGTGGGCCCACTCACACATGCATACACTCACGTTTCAGTTACTCACAGTACTGCTTATGGAACAAAGAACAAACATTGCAGGCCTGTGTTAGTCTTGCAAAAACATTGAGTGCGCTGAACAAAACTGACAAAACATTGAGAGCGTGGAAATACGTCGGTCCGGACGATGCTCACGTGCAGCGCGATTCACAGACAGAACCGCCAGCATAAGCTCACGTGTCTAGCTCTCTCAGCTACCTCCGATCACGCGTCCGCTCCTCCCGCTCCGTCAGACGGGTCTCCGGCTTCTTTTCCTACTCATATTTCACTCAACAACCCCTGCTCAGTTTCATCGGGTTTAATCACTCTTGTTTCGCGTTATATCTTTATAAAGTGCGCTCAAGCGTCCTCTCTTTCACACCTGTCCAGCGAGAGAGCGAAATCAACTTCCCGCACTCTCACTCACGTTCCCTCTCTCCGTCACGTGCATCCGTTGCCATACCGACAGCCAATCACTATTGACTATACAGCATTAATACTCAAATGACCAATAAAATGTAACAAAAAGTCTTACATTATTAAACCTTTGACAATATTATTTAACTAAATAATAAACTTTAACTTCATCACTGTCATGACAAAATCACAAATATTAATCTCCTTTTAATAATGTAAAATGAATTGAACATTTCCTTTTTTAGAAATCAAGGTATTCTGTTATTTATCTTTTGTTTTAATTATAAAAACAAATGTGCCCAATAATTCTGCCCATCTTCGTTAAGGTGCTTTTTTCTCCAGCCAGTCATCATTTACAATAATGTCTTACTTATAAATGCTTTATTTATATAATTAATGGTAGTTATTAAGATTAATTTGGTTTGGAATTAGTTAATATGTTTGATAAAAACTGTGATCAAAAGTTTGATGTAGCTTCCTAATAATTCTGCACACACTGTATTTCATTGCAGTGTAATCACTGTCATTTTGCAAGCAGCCATTGGTCTATCACTTGTGTTTTTGACTGCGTTTTATCAAGAGGATATCGTACGACAGTGATTTAAAAGCAGTTCTGCTTACCGCACGTCAACTCGCTTCTCAGACGCACACTGACGTTGCATGCTTCATAAATAAGCCTGAAAAGTTGTGATTAATTTGGGCTAGCCAAACGTCAAATAAAAAAGAACCAATGGGCTGCGGATTAGATGTCTCCTGGGCTGGTCTGTCCGGAAAAAAAAATCTTACTCTAACTTTTTGGGAAAATGCAGTACCTTTTAGCGCCATTAATGAGTTACGTGAAAACAGAAACAAACAAAGAAAGCAACGGCCTACGTTGCGCGATGTACGAGTGTTATGGGCTGGTCAGACAAAATAGTTTGAGATGTATGATATGTCGTGTGAATGATACTCCTCCTCGTGGACTGCATCTGACACAAGAAACAGAAGGGGAGGGGCGGAGCCTGTTAAGAGATGATTGGGCCAGCCCAGTGTCAGTATGGAAAATGAACCAATGGGCCGCTGTCGCTGCTTTTTGGGCCAGTTGTTGGCCAATTTAAAAAAATAATATTATAGGCTATCCACCGGCCCCGAAGTGCGTCGGCCCACCGGGCATTTGCCCGGTATGCCAGATTACCAGTCCAGCCCTGGATAGCATGTAATGTTGCTGTTAGATTATAAGCTCAAAAGGCTCAAAACTACTCAATTACCCACAGAGATGGCCAAGCCTATAATAAGATCAATAACAACCTGAAACTGAGTTACAGTACAGTGGCCAGGGACTTCTTAGTAATGTCAATGTTGTGCCATATTTTCTGCACTTGTTGACTATTGTTTTTACAGAACTTCATGGTATATTCATTGTCTTGAAAATGTTTGGTAACCCTCTGTTACACTTTTTACAGATGCTAGGACACATTTCTCAATACTTAGGTCACTTTTGCAAAACTCTTCACACAGTTCTCCTAACCAACAGAAAGTCACGCTATACTCATGAAAAATTTTATTAATTTATTTGTGTCCATGGCACGAAATTCAGCTTTTTTCATGTCTTGAGCATGAATGTTTTTTTTTTTTCATTTCACTCGCACACATTTCTTAGTTTTCGTGTCTGTAGCACGACTTTCTTTCCGTGTCATTTTGTGTATTGTTTCTCATTGTTTTTTTACTATTTTCTTACCATTGTCGCTTGTGGTTGGGGTTAGAATCACTTTCTGTTTCATTTTTAGACATCCTAACCCAAACCCCAACTCCAGGCAAGAATAGTTAAAAAAAAAAATCAGAAAAACATGTAAAAACCAATACATAAAAGTACATCCTAACCCAAACCCCAAATATAACCCCAAGCAACAATTATTTAAAAATGGGACTCGATTAAGAAAGTGGTGCCACGGACACAAAAAACTATTTATAGAAGAGTGACACGAAAAAAACAATCGTGCTCAAGGCATGAAAAAATGGACACTGTACAAAAGGCCACACTTTAATGACAATGGCGCCCTCTGCCGGACATTTTACGCTACTTATCATGTGTTCTAATATGTGTTAACCACATGACTTAAACTCGTCATTTCATTGGTAGACGTTTACTAAACTATATCGTTCATGTTCGGACATGTCTAAAAGCTAGAAAGTTCGCACAAGTTGTTGTCCATCGTGGCCGGCTGCTATCTGGTCCATTCCTAATAGTTTGTTAATATTGTGTGCGTACATTTAAAAAGTAAGTAGCTTAATATTTCTTTAATCTGTTAGATTTGATTTCATTGTGTTATTAGTGCTACTAAATGTTTATTTATACTATTTAAGTATTACTCGGTACACACATAATCTTGATTGTAAGTGAATATCAATGTAAACATGCTAGATAAGACTTTGATAGCAATTATTCTGATTATTACTTGTTTATTTTGCTAATTGAATGATTGAGTTAAAGTGAATATTTATCAATCTAAGGTAATTTACACACATTGGAATGATGTGAAGATATTCTAATGCTATTGCATTGTTATTTTCTACATTCTAAGTTATTGTATAATGTTTAATTATTACTGTTTCTTATTCTTATTGTGCTTACAAGTTTCTTTACTATGCTTTTGCAGAACCACACACATAAATACACATCTGTACCTATTGGGATTGGAAACAGTAAAATTGTTTAATAAGGACATGGACCGAGTGATTTATTGTTCTGTCTGAACATTCTGCAGCGGTTGCCATACAATTTAAACGGCACCTATTCACTTTCATACAATTTGGTCCTTCGAGCCGGATCCAGGCAACTACTGCAGCATCACCATGTCCCAATCGGAAAGACAAGCTATGCCAGATCAACCAGTGGTTCGACCACGTCGACAGGTCATCAAACCAAGATACCTAGATGACTTCTATGTTGATTATACAATGCAACGTCAACCACTTCATTCTCATAATGAACAGCCAATGCCATGTGCCACTGGACATGCATCTGATAAAAAGTGTATGCCTGCACAGAATACTGAAAGTAGACCAGTACCAACACAGGAGATGATCACTGGATCAAGTGGAAGGAGTTCATTTGTGGATGCATTTCAAGGTTCACCGCCATCACAGTCTCAGATTTCTCCAAAACCTAATGAGGAACAGAGAATTAGCTCCACAAGCCCACATACAGCAGCCAGAGAGAGCAGGCCAGTACTGCCCCAAGATCACAACGATCTTTCTTAGCCCATTGGGGCACTGCATGTGGATTCAAGGAGAGACCCTCAGCATTCTCATTCAGTCAGCCATAAAGAGATTGATCATCTCACTGACAATTTAAGAGGACTGAGACCACTAAGCTCTGCGGCCCAGTTAACTCCACAGCCTCTCTTTCCGAATGAACCATCCCATTCTCAGCTACGGATTAACAACATGGGTATGGACAGACCATGTGCTTACTACAACATGGATGACAGAAAATCTGACTACCCAAGAGCTGATGAAAGAAATTACAGTCAAACACCGGCAGCTGTTCGATTCATGCCTCGAGACTTTGACTCAGCACTACCAGCTCATTATAGCGGCTACACAGAAAATAGTATGCATCGCCGACCAGCCAGCTGCTTTCCGCCAACTGAAACACAAGGTTACCAGCAGCCTTATGTCCATTCAGCTACATACCCAATTCCGCAGGAAGAAAGATCAATTCCAAGAGACATTCCATTTCACCCTGCACGCTATGAGAGACACCCAGACTATGACCAATCAACTCCAATTCATGCAGATATACCAGTATTTCCAAAATTACAGCCGTCTGCAGAATTTACACGAACCGAGTCATACCAGCCATATCACCTGGAGCATCCTCATTTATCCCCATACCAGCATGGAGAGCCCTCCTACCGAGGCCCAGTTCCCACTATCCCTAATTTCTGCCGTGAAGACCCCAGAGAATTTGCACGTCTTAAAATTGCACTGGAGAATGTGTTACCTGCTGAGCCTACTGAAAGCTTCAAATTCCAAATATTGGTTGATCACCTGAAACATGAGAATGCTTTGCTCATCGCTGACTCGTATGTAAACAGCAGGTACCCATACACCAGCACTATGAGATCTTTAACTGCACTTTATGGACAACCACACCAACTTGCTCTGCAAAGAATCACAGAATTGATGGATGGCCCTACAATCAAGAGCGGTGACATTAGATCTTTCAGACTATTTGCCCTCAAAGTACGTGCATTGGTAGGAATGCTGGACCAACTTGGAGCTAAAGGCTGGACAGAACTTAAATGTGGGTCACACGTTTCACGACTTCTTGCAAAACTGCCTCATGACTTAAGAGCAAACTTCAGACGGTTTACTAACCCCATTCAAATACCTATTCCAACTTTACTGGATCTCAGTGACTGGCTTGAATATGAGCTCAGGATTCAAGAGGATGAATCACAGTACACTAGTACTCCGAACAGAACCTACTCTCAGCCACAGAGAGACCAGCAGAGAAACCCGAAACCAGCTCAACGATTTGCTACAGTTTTACACGGTAGTGAACACAGTAAACCCTTAAAAGATGTAACAAGCAAGAAGGAGAAACCAAAAAAGTACTGTCCCTTTTGCAACACTGTTCAGCACTATTTCAATCAGTGTGCTAACTTCAAACTGCTGAACCAAGGTCAAGTGGAGTGTTGGCTGAAGTCAAATCAGAAGTGCTTTAAGTGCGGACGTGACCATCAGATCTCAGAATGTAATCTTAAAGCCAAATGCAAAAAATGTGACAAGATACATTTAGACATACTGCATGACTTCCACAACAAAGTGAAACCTGACACCCCAACTTCAACGGAGAACAGCTGTCTTGTAAGCTCTGAAGTGGAGACACTGTACCTTGACAGACCAGTCGCAAGCAGTAAAGTGCTCTTGAAAGTCACACGAGTAATCCTAAGAAACGGGGAGAAAGAACTCGATACTTATGCCATACTCGACGACGGGTCAGAAAGGACAATGTTACTGCATCCAGCAGCACAGCAACTTGGTCTTCAGAAAGTGCCAGAAGATATAGCTCTCCGAACAGTAAGACAAGACATACGGATTGTTCATGGGGCGGCTGTTTCATTCTCCATAACTGCCGTTGCTCAGCCAGACAAAGTCTACACTATTGAAAGAGCTTTCACGGCCAAAGAACTGAACCTTGCAAAACATACTTACCCTGTTAAACTATTGCAAAGGAAATACAGACACCTGCAAGGTCTGCCTATTCCCCCACTGCAACAGGCTCAACCACTCTTACTCATTGGTTCAGATTATCCACATCTGATCACGGCTATAGAACCAGTGCGCCTCGGACCACCTGGCGGTCCTGCCGCAGTGAAAACAAGACTTGGGTGGACTTTACAGGGCCCCTCAAAATTCCTTGTCAACCAGCTCTCTCCGCAGCAATGTCTATTCACCTCTGTTATGTCTACAGAAGCAGAACTTTTCAATAATGTACAGAAGCTGTGGCAAATGGACACCCTTCCATATAAGAGTGAAAAGCTGATCACAAGATCAAGACAAGATGCGGAGGCCGTAAAAATGCTCGAGGAAAAAACAGTCAGGGTGACTGTTGGAGACTGTCAAAGGTATGCTACACCACTTCTCTGGAAGAAAAATCTCCCACCATTGCAAGCCTCCAAAGACGCAGTAACAGCACATCTAAGAAGCACAGAGAAACGCCTTTTACAGAACACAGATCTTGCAACTGTATACAATAATGAAGTGCAGAAGCTTGAGAATGCAGGCTACACCTCTAAGCTGACACCAGAGGATATGGAGAAAAGCCATTGTGCATGGTACATACCACATCACATTGTTCACCACAATGAAAAGCCCAGAATTGTCTTTAACTGTTCATTTAAACACAAAGGAACAAGTCTGAATGACCATCTTCTCCCTGGCCCAACGCTCGGACCAAGCCTTTTAGGAGTACTTCTGCGCTTCAGAGAAAATGCAGTTGCTATAAGCAGTGATGTGAAAGAAATGTTCCACCAGGTGCGTCTACTGGAAGAAGACAAGCCCTTTCTTCGTTTTCTATGGAGAGACCTGGAACTGGAAAGACATCCTGACATTTATGAATGGCAAGTTTTGCCTTTTGGCACAGTCTGCAGCCCCTGCTGTGCAACCTTTGCCTTGCAGAACCATGTCTACAACTACAGCAAACCTGCAGAAGATGTGCGTGTATCTGTAGAACAGAACTTCTACGTAGACAACTGGTTGCAAAGTTTCCCATCAACAGCTGAAGCACAGACGCTCGCAACTAAGATGCAGGTACTCCTATCAGAAGGTGGCTTTGAATTGAGGCAGTGGGCTACTAACACTCCATCTGTCATTGCTCATTTACCTGATGAGTTAAAATCTGCAAACAGTCACCTGTGGTTCACTCAAAGTGGAGAAGACCCACAAGAAATGACTCTGGGCCTAAGATGGCAGTGCTCTTCAGATGTTCTTGGTTACGATCCAAACAAGAGGAAAATTCTGTGATAACACTGAGGAACATATACAAGACCCTCGCCAGTCAATATGACCCATTAGGTTTCCTAATCCCATTCACGACAAGAACAAAAATCATTGTTCAACGGCTGTGGGACAAGAAACGCGAATGGGATGATCCAGATATTCCCAAGGATTTACATCAAGCTTGGTCGACTTGGCAGAGTGAGTTGTCACAGCTATCACATATTACATTCCCAAGATGTTACACCAAACCAGATATTGACCTATCTGGTAGCAAACGAACCATTCACATATTCTGTGATGCTTCAGAATGCGCATATGGCTCTGTGGCATACCTCGGCACAAGTGATGGTAATGGTAAAACCCAAGTTTCATTTGTTGCTGCGAGATCAAGAGTGGCACCAAAACGACAACAGTCTATACCAAGACTCGAACTCTGTGCTGCTCTAACGGGTGCTCAGCTGGCAGCTACTTTACGAAAAGAACTGACAATCAAAATTGATCAAGAGGTATACTGGACTGATTCCACAACTGTATTAACTTGGATTCACTCTGATTCATGCAGTTACAAGGTATTCGTTGGAACACGTGTGGCTGAAATACAAGACCTTACAGACCCAAAGGCCTGGCGTTATGTCAATTCAGAGTTAAACCCGGCAGATGATATTACACGAGGACTCGCTCTCTCTAAACTCATAGAGCAAAACAGATGGAATCAGGGCCCACAGTTTTTAACTCAGCCAACCAGTAAATGGCCCAGACAGCCACTCGATGCCACAGCTGCCTGTGATGACACCCAAGAACTTCGGAATTCTACTTTTTGTGGAATTTTATCCTCCAATCAGACTAACATCCCAGATATATCTCAGTACCACTCACTTCAAGATCTGATTAAGGCTACCGCTATCTCATTGCACGGGGCGGCAGACGGATCAAAATGAGCTATCTGCGGATGACTATTCACAAGCTGAATTGGAACTACTGAGACAAGCTCAGATTGAAAGCTTTCCCGAAGAAACAGCGCAGCTTCAGTCAGGCAAATCATTATCTCACTCTAGTCGTCTTCTGACTTTAGCCCCAGAATACGATCACAAAGCCAAATTAATAAGAGTTGGGGGACGCCTTCGTTGATGTGATGAACTGGACTCAAATACTATCCATCCTATTGTCATGAATCCTGCACACCCACTCTCCAAACTTTTGATCCAACATTATGACAACCTTCTTCTACATCCAGGACCCGAATGGGTGTTTGCAGAAATAAGGCGAAAATATTGGATCCTAAGAGGCAGAGACGCAGTTAAAAGGCATCAGAGCAAATGCTTTGAATGTAAAAAATGGCGAGGCAAGCCAGAAATACCCAGGATGGCAGATCTTCCACCGTCTAACCTTAGACTGTTTCGTCCAGCTTTTTACTCGACAGGCATTGACTGTTTCGGCCCCTTCCAAGTTAAGATTGGACGCAGATGTGAGAAACGCTGGGGAATACTGTACAAATGTCTTACAACCAAAGCTGTTCATATTGAACTTTTATCATCCCTTGATTCTGACTCTTTCCTCATGTCTGTAAGACGATTCATAGCCCGTAGAGGAAAACCGCACGAAATTCTTTCTGATCATGGTACAAATTTAAAGGGAGGTAACACAGAACTTCAGAATGCCTTCAATGCACTTCAGCCATCCTTGAAAGAGCATCTGGCTTCTCAACAGATACATTTCCGTCTAAATCCACCAAATGCACCACATTTCGGGGGATCGTGGGAAAGGGACGTTAAGTCTATCAAGACGGCACTGCGTACATCTCTTGGTTCACAATCAGTGCCAGAGGAAGTACTAACTACCGTACTTGTGGAAATAGAAGGAATACTGAATTCCCGACCTCTGGGGTATGTCTCTTCAGATGTTGCTGATATAGACCCTGTAACACCTAATTCTCTACTCATGGGACGTCTAAGTTCTGCCTTAACCCAAGTTGTCTATCCGGAGTCAGAAATTCTCAGTCGTAAGAGATGGCGTCACAGCCAGATTCTGATCGAGAACTTTTGGAAATGCTTTATACGACATTACCTCCCAGACCTACAACAACGACAGAAATGGCAGAAAGAATCGGAAAACCTTCAAACTGATGAAGTTGTGATGATTGTGGATCAACAATCACCGAGAGCTCTATGGCAAGTTGGTACTGTGACCAAAGTCCTTCCTGGACAGGATGGACGAGTTCGTTCAGCAATAGTAAAGGTCAAAGATAAAAGTTACACAAGGCCTGTGGCTCGCCTTATTAAACTGCCGCTCTTCCAACTAATGGTAACAAAGACTAATTGGCCTTTTCAATACTCACAAATTTGTTAAACAAATTAGGGGGCGGCTGTACAAAAGGCCACACTTTAATGACAATGGCGCCCTCTGCCGGACATTTTACGCTACTTATCATGTGTTCTAATATGTGTTAACCACATGACTTAAACTCGTCATTTCATTGGTAGACGTTTACTAAACTATATCGTTCATGTTCGGACATGTCTAAAAGCTAGAAAGTTCGCACAAGTTGTTGTCCATCGTGGCCGGCTGCTATCTGGTCCATTCCTAATAGTTTGTTAATATTGTGTGCGTACATTTAAAAAGTAAGTAGCTTAATATTTCTTTAATCTGTTAGATTTGATTTCATTGTGTTATTAGTGCTACTAAATGTTTATTTATACTATTTAAGTATTACTCGGTACACACATAATCTTGATTGTAAGTGAATATCAATGTAAACATGCTAGATAAGACTTTGATAGCAATTATTCTGATTATTACTTAGAGATGTTTATTTTGCTAATTGAATGATTGAGTTAAAGTGAATATTTATCAATCTAAGGTAATTTACACACATTGGAATGATGTGAAGATATTCTAATGCTATTGCATTGTTATTTTCTACTTTCTAAGTTATTGTATAATGTTTAATTATTACTGTTTCTTATTCTTATTGTGCTTACAAGTTTCTTTACTATGCTTTTGCAGAACCACACACATATATACACATCTGTACCTATTGGGATTGGAAACAGTAAAATTGTTTAATAAGGACATGGACCGAGTGATTTATTGTTCTGTCTGAACATTCTGCAGCGGTTGCCATACAATTTAAACGGCACCTATTCACTTTCATACAGACACAAATAAATGAATCACATTTTTTATACCATGACTTGCCGTAAGATCATGTTGATATTAAAGCTACTAAAATACCTGCATGGTTAAATTCACCCAGCTGAAATCGTAATGACATTAAATCTTATACACTGTTAACCCAGAAATTGTCTTTACTTAAACAATCAAGTTAACATCACTTAATATTTTCTGTTTTAAAGCCAAAACTTAAAAAGTTTAGTTGATTTAACTTTTAAGCTTACAAAATCCATTAAACTAAAACATTAAAGTAAAATGAATTTAAAATTATTACTTCATGTTGTAAGGTTCAATCAACCTGTATGATTATTTTTGTTGAAACTGATGTGCAAAGCCTTTAGATAATATGTTCTTGTCCTGGGACTTCACCAGCAATGATGTTAATAACAGTACAACTGTGTTAGTGTATCTCTCTGTGCAGAAGATCTCATTATATAATGTCCTCAAACAAGACAAATCACGCCTTTAGGACAAAGCATATATTTCTACAGAAGAGAGAAACCTGTAATGTCACATACTTTCACAGATAATAAGAGGCTGTTAGATTAAGATGTGTGTTGAAACTTCATCTAATGTCATGATCTTTATTTGATGTCTTTCACATTTCTTTGATCTCTTAAGACATAACTGTGTTTATGAGAATACTTGTCAGGCTGTTCATTTTATCATGTTTCCTAAGAATTGAATCCATGACCTGTTGTGCTGTTAATGCAATACTCTACCAGTTGAAATGTTGAAATTTCTGTTGAAATGCAGGTATTTACATAATTCTGGGTGTCTAGGCCCATTCAAGTGCAAGGATGCGTGAAAGAGTGCAACTTACAGTAAATGAAGCAATACATTTGATCAGTATGTTTGTTCCCTGGTATTGAGCGGTACACTGCAAAAAATGACTTTCTTACTTATTTGTGTCTTGTTTTCAGTAGAAATATCCAAAAATTCTTAAACTAAGATGTATTTTCTTGATGAGCAAAATTACCTAAAAAAAAGTCTAGTTTTTAGACAAAAATATACAATTCAAGTGAATTTGTGCTTATAATAACAAGCACAATTATCTGCCAATGGGGTGAGAAATTTTTTTTTTCTTAAACACTTAATTTAAGCAAACATTTTTCACCCCATTAGTAGATAATTTTGCTTGTTTTAAGGACAAATTCCCTTACATTGTATATTTTTTTTGTCTAAAAATTAGACTCATTTTCTTAGGTCATTTTGCTGATCAGAAATTTTTTGCAGTGTATATTTCGACCAGCTACAGAAACACCCCTATCTGCCTGAAGGCTTCTGCAAAAGATAGCAATAATAACAAATATTTCCAAAGAAATCATACACCCACACACTATCACTGCAAAAAAATTACCCTGAAAAAACTTAAAGGTCACGTTTTTTGTGATCCCATTTTTCAGACTTTAGTTAGCGTGTAATGTTGCTGTTAGAGCATAAGAGCAAAATTATAAAGTTCAAAGTTCAATGCCAAGTGATATATTTTCTTTAACAGAATTCACTTTTCACACGGTTAATTGGCCGGTTTGGACAACAGCCCTCTACTTCCCGGTTGAATGATGTCAATATAACAGTGGCCAGGGTAATACAGAAGTTTTCCAAGACTATTTTCACTCGGAACAGGATCAAAGAAGTTGAGTCCTTGTGCAGATGCGTGAGTGCTGCCAACATTACTTTACAGGTCACAGATGAAGAAGGTCAGATTGTCAGTGCTCAGACAATACGCCGCACACTGCAACAAATCGATTTGGATGTCACCACACATGCTGGACACCTTCTGATCCAAAACTTTTATGTTTAAGTTTTGTCTCATCAGACTAGAAGACATGGTTCCAATCATTTTTGCTCTTGAACAGGTTGTCAGCAAGTGTTTGTTTGCTTTCTTGTGAGCCAACTTTAGGACTCCTTTTGGGACAAAGGCCATTCAAGTCAAATTGTTGAGCACTGACAATCTGATCTTCTGCGTCCTGTAAAGTAATGTTGGCAGCACTCATGCGTCTGTTTTTGAAGCCAGCTTCTGCCCTCGACAAACGTAGTTGCGTTCAATGCAATTTTGCTTTGTTTATGGTCGGACGTCTGACTTGAAACAGATTTATCAGGTGGGATTATAACAAACAAAGACATTCTCGTAACGTTAATAAAAACCTTGAAATGGAGATGTTAGAGATTCATATCAGCATTAAAAGACAACACAGCACCAACAAAAGATCATTTAAGAATGAATAGAATAACTACATAGAATAATAAGATATTACTGAATTAATAAATTAATGTTGTAATAGATTAAGTGTTTGTAGATCTATCAAAAGGATCTGTGAGGGCTACCATAATTGGTGCTATAGCACCAATTCTGGTTCTTCATATATGCTATATAGCACTAAACAAGCTTTTAGTGACCATTTTTTGTGTGTATTTGTAGCAATAGCCAACAATACATTACTGTATATGGATCAAAATTATAGATTTTTTAATGCCAAATATTTAGGATATTAAGTTCCATTAAAATAGTATATAATTTCCTAGTGTAAATATATATAAACAAATGTATTTATTATTAGTAATATATATTGCTAAGGACTTCATTTGGACAAATTTGAAGGTGATTTTCTCAATATTTTGATTTTTTGCACTCTCAGATTTTCAAATAGTTGTATTTCAGCTCAATTTCAAAAATTGACCCTTATGACTGGTTCTGTGGTCAGATATATAATTCTAGAAAGTATATATGTAGCAAGAAAAGAGATCGATTTTACAATTTTGTGTTGTCTTTACTTTCACTGAAATTTTTTGGGGAATCTTCACAATTAAACCCCTGCAGTAATGCAAATAGATCAACCAACCATATATCACGAAATTATGTACCTATAGGCACGTATGGACCAACGTGACAATGTCACGTTTCGCCGCGTTTGAACGTGAGCATGTCACGCTTTTCTGTTTGTGTCTCTGTCACGTATTGGTTACTCAACTTTTTGGTCCTATTTTCAAACCATTGTCGCTTCGGTTTAAGGTTAGATTTGGTGCTTGCATTAGTATGTCACTTTAAATATTGGTTTATAAAATAAAGATACAAGACTTATTATTTTATATTTTCTAAACTTTAATCAAATGTCGCCTGACGTCGGGGTTAGAGTTGGGTTTGGGTAGGGATGTCATTTTATGTAAATCTAACCCTAAACCGAAGCGACAATGGTTTGAAAATAGGACAAAACAGTTGAGTAACCAATACGTGACAGTGACACAAACAGAAAAGCGTGAAAACGCGGCGAAACGTGACATTGTCACGTTGGTCCATACGTGCCTATAGGTACATAGTTTCGTGATATTGGGTTGAAGTAACTGGAATTCAATTACGTGAAAAGGTAATCCCTAAATTTACTTTTGTTCAGTGCAGAGGTTAATTTATATCCATGAATTAGTCATTTAGTATTCAGCATCCAATGCTGGATTTGTTTTATAACAAGCAAATTAAACAGTTTTAGTTAAACATTTTTATTTGATTTCAATAGAAGCAAAGCAACACATTTTTTAATTCCCAAACATTTTTCTTATCTAGAGCAAACCCATGATCAAACCTGAAACACGTCTTACATCTCTCAATGTTCACATCTTATAATGGAAAATAAAATCACATTATGCTGAAAAGTAAATCCATTGATTCATGTTATGTTATGTGACGATAAAGGTAGAAATGATTAAGCGATGATTATATATTCAGACTGTCACTATTCAGGTGTACAGTCACAGTAAATGTAATTATGTCAATGCTCAGCTGATTTCCTCACAATGCACTTTTTAATCTCTCTCAGCTGTTTCTCTTTGTTGTTTGTGATGTTTTTGCCAGCAACATCCACAAGAGGATCAATCATATCAGGACTGTAGGGAAATTGAATTGTGGTATATATGTCTCGCCACTCCTAAATGTCATCTGCAGAAACAAAACCACACTGAAATCACAACCCAGTTTCATTCAGGACTTCAGAAAAACTGAAAGATTTAAACTCACCTCCGCAGTTAACCGTGTTGAAGAGAGGGATGTGGATCACGGTCGGTGCTTCTCCATGGCCTTCAAACACATAAAAGTCATCTGGGTACTTCACAGACGGTATATTGACATCAGGGAAAGGGATTTTTTGTTCACTGCAAATTTCAGCAGCTGTCTTCACTGTCTGTCAGGAAAATATTACATGATGTTGAGAAGAACAATACATTCAATCACTGACTTTTAGCACATTTTTACTTTGTATGAAGTTATTTGTTTTAAGTAGAATTTTCTTTTATTACATTATTATACTGTATATAGAATCCATCTAATTTTAATTTAGCTTTATGATACCTCAAAAGGATCTCAATCACTGAAATCCAGGGAAATGATGAGGTCAATGTCTCTCTCATGTCTCAGTACTGACATGTAAGGTGAGTTGAGCAATAAGCCGGCGTCTATATAATCTCTCGTCTTACTGTCCTGAAGAATAGTGGGCACCAGTGGGGAACCTTTAGGGCCTTATATTATATTATATTATATTTAGCAATCGAGAAAAACTGTAATAGCTATTATCTGACAACTATTGATAACATTACCATGTGTAATTTAATGGTGTAAATGTTTTTATTTAATACACATTTAAGATGACCACGAATTAACTCTAATTTGCATAGTTGATATAAAAAGCGTATTTGCATATAATACAAGCATTGTCTTAAAATGAAAATAGGCTTTTACTTAATTATTGTTACAAGATTATCATATTGCCTAATATTAGACACCCAAACCAAACAGAAGTTTAAGATCATATACATCTTGAACGTAACAGTTAGATATATAAATGAACACAGAGAAGGAAAGTTTAACACTGTGAAACACAAGCAAACATGCTGAAGGCAGCTAAAAACCATCAGGATATACAGTAATCACGGGCTTATTTTATTCCATTTGGAGCCTTACCTCCAGATAAAGTAATAAACTGGACTGATGATTTAAATGTTGTTTACTCACATGTGCGTTGTTAACTCTCCGGATTTTATGTTGCAGCACTCGTTCACTTCACATGGATTGTTTGTTTACAGTGTCGCGTGAGCAGCTACACTGCAGGTTTGACGTCATTTGGCGCTAAGCAGACCTCTTGGTGATGTCAAAGTACCGCGAGAGCGATTCAAAGCAGATTTCTCCATGTGATAAATGCAATCACTCTTGCGGTAATTTGCTCTCACTCGCCTGTGGCGCCACATCGGTCTGCTCCCCAGTCACTTTCGCGCCGCTATAGTAATTTAATATGCCTATCGGATCGCGCAGTCCAACATGAAGTCAAACACACCAAATATATAGCCTAATATGTATATGCATTTCAACCCGCTAAAGTAGCAAGTAGCATGCTAATGTCACCAGGTGACGATCTGTGAGGGCGGAACCAAAAGTGTGGAAGATGGGTTCCGCCCGGACGATTATCTCGAGACACCGGGATTTCCGGGGTTTCCCCGAAACACTAAATCAAGCCGAATTACACACAGGTGAGGGCAATTGGTACAGCGATTCTATGGCGTCATTTTAGTGCCACAATTATGCGCGCGCAAGATCATATTTTGAGCACATGAAACTAGGGATGCTCATATCAGTTAATTTTCCCGACCGACAACCGTAGCTTCTAAACCGAACATTAACCGTTAACTGATAAGATTTTAATATGAAATTGTCATTGAGTAAAAATACAGTTGACGGTTGTCTGTGAACTAGTAAAAACAAAACATTAAATTTGAACGTGCAAACAGCAGCCACAGATCAACAACAGAACCAGGATTCATACATTATCAGATATTCACACAACATTACCTTATTAAAAAGCACGCGATCGGTCCAGTAGATTAATATCCAAAGGACAGATTGTCTCCGTTTCATCTACCACAGTGGTCATTTCTAAAGCAGGACGCTTTTCAGAAAGTTTTGGTTTTGCGTCATGCAAACAGCAGCCACAGATCAAAAACAGAACCAGGATTCATAAATTATCAGATATTCACGCAACATACCTTGTTAAAAAGCACGCGATCGGTCCAGTGGATTAATATTCAAATGGCAGATTGTCTCCGTTTCATCTACCACAGTGGTCATTTCTAAAGCAGGACGCTTTTCAGAAAGTTTTGGTTTTGCGTCGTCTTTCTCCATTTGTCCAAAAAGAGCTAGATGTTTATGGTTAGGGTCAAAGGCCATCAGCGAACGTCTGTCCGGATGTGCGCAGACGGACCGCGTCATCTTGCGCGGACACGCGCGCGTCTCCGTTCAGCTTCCAAACACGCATACAAATGATTTCTCATACAAATGATTACTTTATCAGACCGTCAGGGCAGCAATCATTTGTGTCATTTACAGGACATTCACAAATTAAAGATAGAAAAGTGGCGAAATGTCTGTCGGCTCATGACGACACACACCATGTATTAACAAATATTTTTATTTTAACTGATAATGTTAATCGGTCATAATTTCTTACCTTCGGTTAACGGTTAAATGGTCAATGTGAACATCCCTACATGAAACTGAATTTCGCACGCGCGTGGACCGAGATTGTGAAGAAATATTCGTCTTGCAAATATAAAAGTGCTTCGCGCGAACGAAACTGCTTGTCTGCATGTATTCAAACGTGCCCCTCCTCTCGTGCAAAACCTCAATTTGCTCGCTTTCCTACTACCTCTCTGCGCGCGCTAAGATCCTTCAGCTCACGCGCTCAAAACAACTAAGCATCAGCGGAGTCATCGTTACAGCCAATCAGAGATGAGACAGCTTAATTCCGATTGGCTGGCCTGACACTCAATCACAAGTGTGAACTAATCTAAATGATCGATAACACATTAACACTTTACAATAAGGTTGTATTTGTTTAGATTAGTTAATGCATTGGCTAACATGAACTATCAAATAACAATACTTCTATAGCATTTATGAATCTTAGTTCGTGTTAATTTCAGCATTTACTAATACATTTATAAAATCAAGCGTTGTAACTGTTAACATTAGTTAATGCATGAACTAAATAACTATTGACATTAACTAACATTAACAAGAATTAATACTTGCTGAAAAGCTATATTGTTCATTGTTTTTTCATGTTAGCTAATGCATTTCCTAATGTTTAATACGACCTTGTTATATTACCAAATCATCGGATTAATTCAATAAATAAATAAATATAATAGTAATAAATAAGACTAGGTAACCTAATCTGCCCTTATTGTATGTAAATGTGAAAGCATATATGCTGTAAAAATGATTTTGCAAATTTAAATGGAATATTGACTCTAACTTTGGATAGATTCAACCTTTATGTGATAGGCTATGCATTATGCTATTTTAATAAAAAAGCAGACAAATAGTGTAAAACCATGTGACTTCCCACAGTAGAGGATATACGATGTGCTTTGAGATTAGTGAGGCATTCGCTTCAACTACATTTTTGTAGAAGATAAATGTAATTTAATAGTCACATACTCAGGTGTCCTACAATTGTTGTACTCCACTGTCCTACAAGTGGATTTATTGGTCTCTATTAACCCAAATTTAGCAAAATGTGCATATAACATAAAATAAATCTTAATTCTAGATAAAATGTCATAATAAGAAGATATAAAATAATATCACGAATATTTCAAGAAAACAACACTTTAATGGTATAATAAGACACAATAATAAATATTATACATTTATTTCAAGAACACATCACTTCACAGTTCACACAAACGTTTAATGGTATTTTACAAAACCAATAAAAAAATCAATATTCACATTAGTCTATCCCCACTAGTAGATTCACAAGACAGGGTTTTGTCAACAAAACCCACGGATAACTTTTTTGTCTCATATATCTCCTGCTCTTCTATAAAATGTAAAAGGGAAGGGAGTCGGCATTTCTTCTTCATTCCTTTCACCCTCATAAAACATGGTGTTTATAAACAAGTCCCACATTGTAAAAGCCAACAGGGCATCATCCTTTAGATTTTTTGCAGCTCATCTTCCCAGCAAGTGATCTCCTTTACCCACTCACAAGTCAGCTGAATGTTTCTCATCACCGCTGAGTCCTGTGTGCTATATAAGAATCCCAATAATAATATAATTAATAATGATGTGCTGCTCATAAACAAATTCATGAAACAGGAAAGGTTAATACACACATTACAAGTTAAACAAGTCAATCAGTACATAAACATTCCGTCTACATCTACTTCTGGTGTCTGGGTGATCTCCATGACATCTGACTCAGGTGGAGTGAATTTCATGTTATCTGGATATGTTACTTCCTGGGTGAGAAGTTGTGGGACTTGACTGTGGGAAGACACAAACATAGGTATAGGTATAGGTGTGCCAGACTGGTAAAAGATAGCAATCGAAAATCTTAATAATTCATTTTTTTATGTGTTCTCACAGTCATAACATAGAGTGTTTAGTACACAGAGAAAGGTGTACACAGCCAACAGACCACTTACCATCAACATAAATACCCCAAAATCAATTCCTCCTAGCTGTAGAGGGCCACCCTGTTAATTATAGACAATACAATTAGACTATATACAATTAATACAGTATATAGCTGTCACATCTAGGGGTGGTTTCCCAGACAGGGATTAGACTAGTCCTAGAATAAAATAAATGTAAGAGCTGTCCAAACTGAAAACAACTTGCACTGACATATCTTAAAATGCATCAGTGCCCTTTATTTTGCCTCAAAATGCACACAAGTAATGTTTTTAGTAAGGCATGTTTTTTATATTTCATTATTAAACCAAGGCCTAGTCCTGGTTAAGAATAATCCCTGTCCGGAAACCACCCCCTAGGGATTGTTTTTTTAAGTTAAGTCTTTCTGTTTGTTTATAGTTTTGTTAAAAACGTGCACTTAGTTTACTTAACTGACCCTAAGTGGGTTATTTGTGACAACTGTGTACTGCGTTTTTTCTTAATACTCCACTACAGATATTAAAAAAGTTTACAAGCAAGAAGTTAAAAAGCTGCACCTCAAAATTAGTACAGACATGTTCCAATGTCCAGGCAAAATGAAGGTGGGGATGCTGATGCTGGGGATGAGGATGTGCTGCAGCCAATGGTAGGTTGTCCAGAGGCTGGATTTTTACACATTTTAAAATGCATCACATCTGATTACTGTTGATGTACAGTAACAGCAGTGAAAGTGTGGGGATTGCCTGCACTTGAGACCATGCTTGATGATGATAAAATCTAAAACATAGAAATAATAAATTAGCATAATTGTCTTGTTTACATTTTGCACAGTGCAGTGCATGAACAGCTTTTGTGAAGAATCACCTTGCTCAAGAGCACAACATAAAGAGTATTTATATACCTGTTTTTAACTTGTCATAAGTAATATAACGCAGAAGAACTATAACAACAACAACTGAAGTAAATTAGTTTAAATTCAGACATCCCAAAGTTTCACAACACAAGAAAATATTAAATGAACAATATGTTTTTAGTTTTAAATGCAAGGAAGAAATTACTATGACATGCACAAACAGAAAGGTTAAAAAAAACATGATGTTTTCACACACAGTATAATTAAAATAGGTAATTCACACACACATAACGTTACCTTTTTGTTGAACTGCATTTCGCATGTGCTACATGTTATTTACAGTAGGCACAGTCAGTGATAAAGACAGCAGAAGATCCTGTCCTCGCAAAAGTATTGTCTGATGCATCTGTGCAGGTTAAACAAATATTTAAATAAAAAAAATAAAAACTACAATAAAAACCCTATGTACCACTTGTGGTGGACGGGATAATGTTTGCACATTAGCTATCGAGTGTTTAACATACTCCCAAAAATCACGTCGAGACAGCGATAATTGTAAAATTAAGATTTTATATACATATTAAAGTTCAGTTTATCTTTAAATTACCGTGCAATACTCCGGAGTCCTTGATACAAACAAACACTATCTGCGCCTGAGCACTTGATGCTGCCACGCCCATTAGATCCAGCGAGGCGGGCCTGGAGCTCCAGCTCCGCCCATTTGGCTCTGCATCGAGCACCACTTGGAGACTCCGCTGATTGAGCGCGTGAGCTGAAGGATCTTAGCGCGCGCAGAGAGGTAGTAGGAGATCGAGCAAATTGGGGTTTTGCGCGAGAGGAGGGGCACGTTTGAATACATGCAGACAAGCAGTTTCGTTCGCGCGAAGCACTTTTATATTTGCGAGACGAATATTTCTTCACAATCTCGGTTCACGCGCGTGCTAAATTCAGTTTCATGTGCTCAAAATATGATCTTGCGCGCGCATAATTGTGGCACCATAATGACGCCAAACGATTCCTGATAGGACCATCGGGGGATTAAGCAGAGTACAAAAAGGCCTTTGGTGAGATCAGAGGGGGGCTTGTTGGTGTACTTTGTACACGCTGTGTTCGCTGTTGTGTGAGCTGCTGGACGGATCTACGCCGAACCCTTGGGGAGAAAAAGAGGCAACGGTGACTAGGTGAAGAGTTTTGGACACGGATGTATTTTGTAATGCGACGATTCAGAGACAGCTGAGTACGGTGAAACCCTAGAGTTTGGGTGCAAACAACGAGTGAGTACCCGCTGGTGTATGTGTATGCTGCATTGCTCTAAGGCCACCATTGTGTACTCTGAGTGTGTTAAAGGCACTAGGCCCCACTGTGAAAAGAAGCGTGGGTGAGCCACGCGACAACCGGAAGTACAACCAGGGTGTGAGATTCAGCAACGAGTGAGTAACCGCTGATGTATATGTATGCTGTATTGGTCTAAGGCCACCATTGTGTACTCTGAGTGTGTTAAAGGTACTAGGCCCCACTGTGAAAGGAAGCGTGGGTGAGCCACGTGACCAGCGGAAATACAACCAGGTTGTGGGATTCGACAACGAGTGAGCGACTGCTGGTGTACATGTATGTTGCATTGATTTAAGGTTGTCATTGTGCATACTGAGTGTGTTAAAGGTACCTGGCCCACTGGGAAAAGGAAGTGTGGGAGAGCCGGGAAGCAATCGGAGGTGCGAACAGGAAGACGACGTAGGAGCTGTTGCTGTAGGTCACCTGGCCCTGCGGATAGAAGAAGTGTGGGTGAGCCAAACGGGTAGCAAATAACACACAGGGGTTGGACTGATTTCTATCATTCATTACCATACTGTTTCTCCTGCGGTGGAAGCAAAGCTCAACGGGCCTCACTGACCGGTCGAGGCTAGGTGGCCCACCTAGAAATTCATGTGAGAGTGTGCCGAGTGCTGTGGGGTGAGTGAACTTATCACTTATTACACAAAGCTTGCTGTGTGTGTGCAGTGTCTGTAGTGACAGGAATCGCCCCCGCCTTGGACGGCTCGTGAGGAAGGAACAACACGTTGTGGCTCGCGCCCCGTGTGAAGAGGAGCTTAGATCTATCGGCCCCCCTGTGTGTTAGTATTAACCAGTCTATTTTTGGAGCAGACAGTGGTGAAGTCCAGCGCTACGTGCAAGTGAGTAGCAAATTCAGTGTATCGTACGGAGTTCAGGTCACGGCATTCTCTTTGGGATCTATTCCACAGAAACCTTTGGTGTGTGCGGAGCCTCATCGAGAGTTCGCCCCAAACTGTGGCCCCACGTGTCCAAGCAAGGAGGGAGAGCCAGGGAAGCGTTCGGCTCCGCCACATCTGACCTATTAGTCCCTACGACACCCCGAAGGCACAAGCAGACGGGTGGAGGTATACGGTACACGAACACTACCACAAGGGCCCACTGTCTGCAGTGTACGAGACGTTCGTACCTGTTGAGTAACCTATTTGTGTGATCCATTAACCTACCTGTACTTACAGCAACGCTCCAGCTGGAAACCGAACAGCGAAGAGAGAGAGAAGAACACTTACCTTGGTCCTAGTGCACCGCCTCGAAGCAAACGGACTAGTCCAGCCCCGTGAGTAACTTACCTGTGTGGTACAACAGTTCTGTCTGTGCTTAAAGCAACGCCCTAGCTGGAAACCGAACAGTGAAGAAAGAGAGAAACACTTACCTGTGTCCTAGTGCACCGTCTCGAGCGAACGGGATAGACCAGCCCCGTGAGTAGCCTGTCTGTGTGACGTGTCTAATTGTCTGTGTTTACAGCAATACCTGGGGGGAAGAATCGACCTGTGGAGAAAGAGTGTAATACTTACCTTTACCCTCATACGTCGTCCCGAGGAGAGCGAGGGGCCCCGACTGGAAGAACCTAAGGGCGTAGGAGAGACGGGTGAAAAAGCCGGCAAGTGAAGTCCCGTGCGAAATATCTAGTCCACTTACAGTGTTTTACTTGTTTGCCTCCAGGAGGAAGCGGAGGGCGCCACGGATAGTAGGATCAAGCCAGGAAGGAGCCTCTGTCCCTATCCCCTGGTCCAACCTGCCCCTGGAGACAAGAAGATTTCTATTAGTTTTAATTGCCCTTTCCCCTTCCCCTTTCTTCTTTTTAACTATTTAAATAAAGTTATACTTTTAACTGTAGTATACTCGTCTGTCTGGTCATTGGAGTGGTCTTGGGTACCTCCTCGAGGTGGAAGTTAGAGAGGGGCGTGGCCTTTTAGTTACCTTTGGGTCCGCCCCCGGCCGTGACACTAATGGTCAGTGCTTCACATCTAAATTATGAGTAAAAGTTTGAAATGTCACAAAACCATGCTGTTACGCATCCTCGCACTATTTTTATTGGGTATACGGAATTCCTTGACAATTCCTAGTGGGTATAAGGCGTGTACCTGCGTATCACGTAGACTACACCACTGCTGAGCTGTACTGCTGGTACGGTCCCAACATCCAAACCAACGTGGGACTACAGTGATTGGCTGTCGTGCAGGCAGCGCGCGTGCTCTCTGCATGCAGGTTGTGCACATTTTTTCACAGATGCAGATACACTGAGAGCGGCGCGGCCGTGTGAAAAAAAAATTCCCCAGGTTTTCGTGTGAAGTAGCAAGTCTTCTCGAGTCATAAGGCGCAAGTCCAAGTGAAGTCACGAGTCATTGATGTTCAAGTCCAAGTCGAGTTGCAAGTCTTTGTACATTTTGTCGAGTCGAGTCTGAAGTCATCAAATTCATGACTCGAGTCTGACTCGAGTCCAAGTCACATGACTCGAGTCCACACCTCTGCTCATAAGTGTGGTCATTTGACAGTCAGTGCTTTGGAATTGCAAGGAAGTGACATCCTGATATTCGTCGGTGTCTAATGTATTGTGGGATTTGATTTTGTTTTACTAATCGTGCTGTTTATAATCTTAATTCATGTGTATTGTTACAACAATGATTTCTGTGCTGAGTACAAGAAAGTTGTGTGTGTGTGTGTGTGTGTGTGTGTGTGTGTGCGTGCGTGCGTGCGTGTGTGTGTAAAAGCTGAGAGGCTGTGGTTTCAGTTGGGGGTAGAAACAAAGCCCTGAAGAGAAAACACACAGAACAGATGGTTTCAATAAACAAGTTGCTTGCTTATAACTATGTTACATTTAGAGAAAGTGAAAATTAGTATGTTTAACTTGTTTGACTCTGTGGACCCTGTACCGGGTCCAGAATTATCTTATTTTGACTTAATATAAAATATTCCTTTAATTTTTAATGGTCTGTCATGGACCCAGTACCACATATGAGATACTGTTTGAAAGCTTAGACTCTCTACTTTCTGCAGATATGCATCACTTTGAGATATGTTTTACTGTAAGAAAGTTATTTACACTTAATTTACACTATCACCCCCCCGACAATTTATTATATGATTTAATATTCACATATTTCATATTTTTCAAGTATGACAAACATAGGCAAGTCTTATATCAAATGAAAGCTCTCATTCTCAGGAATAAGGCTGCAGTGTTATTTTTGTTCTATCGTTATCACATATCCAACAATCGTCGAATGAATAATGATGTAAAAAATGGTCTTTTGTAAACATATGGGAAACTTGAGTGTGGACTGCCTCAGATAGCACAGATAGCCACAAATGATACACCATCTTTTCTTTTAGGTCCTACTCTAAAAAATGAGTCCATTCACAGCATTTTCTTTGGTTGTGTGCATAATTAATCCCTTGCTATTTATTAAATGTGCAAAACAAAAAATTAATATTTATATGAAAAATGTATTTTCGCACACTTCAGTAAAATGAAAATAACTTTTGAATGCGACATGCTAAAGAGTTCATTCTTTTTTTGGGTGTTTACTGTCTGCTGCTGTTAACAACCAGAACTGTCTGCAGTCTGCTAGAGTACACAGAACCAGAGTTATACACTATCAAAGACAGTATTTACAACATAAAAAATGAAAATTTGGTGTATTATCCTATGAAAAACAACATAAATAACAATATTTGTCACAAACAGCAGCTTTTTATGTAACTTCAAAGGGTTTTCTGCAAAATGATATAAAGATATTGCATTTATTCCACTGTATGTGGTTATGGGAGCACTTCAAATGTTTTTTGGCAGAAATTGTACACCATAAGCGTATTATTCCTCCCATCAGTTGGAGTAAAATAACTTTTGCATTTATTATGATAGAGAAAAAATTCCTTTTTCCTCTGTAAGCTGGCAATTGCTGGAATCAAACAAAACTGTCTGCAGGTTTCGTTCCCACTCAGGGCCAGAGTTATACACTTTTAAATACAGACTTTAGAAAAAAAACATCAAAAAGCGCCTATTTATTTTTGTGTTTATTAGAGGACTGACAACACATACAACCATGTTGAGCACTTTTAACAGTGTTTTATGTAATGTCAAAGGGTTTCCTGTAAAATGATACCAAACTTTTGTATGTGCACCTCTGCTTGTGGGTATGAGAAGCTTTTGAAATTGGCTAGGCCAAATCCAGGCGAAAATCCCCAAAATAGCCTCAGAGTGTAAGAGGTTTTTAACTAATGAATGCATTTAACCAATTTATGAACAATGGAGTATTGTTGTGTTGTTGAATAATTATGTTCTACATATTTACTGCATACATTTCATGATGATTGCCAAAAGTGTTAAAGTTACAAAGATGTCCAAATAAGGACATAATGCCTTAGGGAACAGAATGGTCTGTGTATGTCTGTGTATGTGGTGATGGAATCAGATAAGGAAAACAGCCATCTGGGGGAGGAGAATTCTGAAGAAAGAACGACGATAAATACTCATGTTTTTTGTCCTGAGCTGTGAGTTCCTCGAATCCTGCTGTAGGACTTGAGACGAACCAGCATGCTGTAACTTTTTCACATCTGATCAATAAATATTCAATTTAGATATTTGTGTCTTTCTCCATTGGTGAACATGCTTTGGACACCTTAAAGTCCAACAGTATACAAGTGTGTTTAGTGTTTGCAAATCACTGTGTGTAATGTTTTGCAAATCGTGTGAAACTGACAATGTGCTTACAGTTGTGCAAATCTAGCCTTGTGTTTTGCTCCTTGAGTGTTACGTTTTGCTAATTGTGGGAAAAGTTTAATCTTAGTGTATAAACAATCGTAAAAAAACTCTAATGCCCCTGTGTTTGCTGTCCTGTACTTGATCGTCTGTTTATCTGAAGTGTTTGTTTCCATGTTAATCTTTGTATAAAGTTAAATCAAGTCATAACAAGTCTAGATAGTTTAGTGTTACCCTGTAAGTCTGTTTGTTCATTGCCTTGTTTACCCCCTCGTGGGTTTCATATTCTGTTTTTTTTTCAATAAACCTGTTTGGTGTTCACCTGAGTCTGCAATTAGGTTCTTTTTATAAAATTAAATGGTTTTATTTGATAGCAAACAAAAAGTTATTTTATTACATTACTGTGATAAGTTTATTGACACTTCTAACAATAAAAATAGACTGCAATATATTTAAAATAAAAGCATAAATGCAAAACTTTGTTTTTGACTGAAGAATTCAGTGGGGGTGAGAACCAATGAGATTGAAAGTTATTTGAAATGCACAAAAAAAACTGGAAATATTAATGGTTTAGGCAAGGCAAGGCAAGGCAAGTTTATTTGTATAACACATTTCATACACAGAGGTCATTCAAAGTGCTTTACATAGAAGTGAGAAAACAAAAAATCAAAGATACATGAATTTAAAATATCAATTAAAATAAAATAAATGTGATTTTACAGTTTTTTTCGATTGCTAAACAACAGTGAGCTCAACTGGAGATACATGTGCAAAACTCTAACTACAGTCTGCACTACCAACAGTCTCCTGAGCTAAACTGTACATATCACCTGCAAAACTCACTACAAGCAACACAACTCTTAACACATGACTCAAAACAGCTCAGTGCAGCCAAACACTAAACACAACCCTCACTGAGATAACACACACTGTCATTCAGAACACACTGAGAGGAAAAACACTAACATCAAACACCAATACTGAAAATACAAAATTTTCATCTTTACTGTTTGAACAATTTCAGTGACTTCATACAAAGTAATGTTTTCTTCAAATAATTATTTATTGATTGATTGATTTATCCAATTACTTATTTACATTTTTAGAACATAACAATTATTTAAGGTAAATGAAAATTAGCAGCTTGCTTCAATAGTCTGTAGTAATTTACGTAATTGCAGTAATGAGAAAAAAGGTAGAAACTAAAAGTACATACTGTAATTCAAATAAAATATTGAGGAGCTAATCCTGCCTCTCTCTAACATCAGGCCACTACCTGCCACACTTCTCCCTTCACAAACCCGTCTTCCTTGTTCCATTTCCAAAATTAGTCTTTCTGAGCTCTACCTATATCTATTTATATATATATATATATATATATATATATATATATATATATATATATATATATATATATATATATATATATATACATTTATTACGTAATATTTATATTATATATAAGTATATTTATATATTTATTTGAAATTGCAATCAGCAGTGTTTGAATGGCACAAGGCTGAAATCAATTGTGTTTTGAATGTGTGGTTCACAGTTTTGACAGCAGTGTGTTAGCATTTGAACAAAGTGCTGAAAATCCATAGTGTTGTGCAGGTTGTGGTTAAAGTCATGGGATAAGTGTGTAGAGTTTTGAAAACTGTGTTCAAACAATGAAAAACGAACTAGAGTTTGGTCCACATGAACTGCTGCTGTGCAGACTGTAGTTAGAGTTTTGCACATGTGACTCCAGTTGTGCCCACTGTCGTTTAGCAATCGAAAAAAACTGTAATAAAAATTGTTTAAAGTGTGAAAAAGAATAAAACAGGAATAAAAGTATAAAACAGTTAAAAATAAGAATTTTTCTGTGGTTTACTTAATCTTAGAACTACTGTTACACTTCAGAAGACATTTATAAACCCAACAAGAGTCATTTAGTGTGTGTATGCGTGCCCGTGTGTGTGTGTGTGTGTGTGTGTGTGTGTGTGTGTGTGTGTGTGTGTGCGTGCGTGCGTGCGTGCGTGCGTGCGTGTGTGTCTGTGTGTGTGTGTGTGTGTGTGTGTGCTTGCATGCGTGTGTGTGCGTATGTATGTGTTACAGATTTCTATGGAAAAATGTGTTATTACAGCTCTCTCTTCTGCAGAAGTATTCAGATATATGGGGCGTTTCTGTTAGCATTTTGCATTAGCATCCTTAAAGGTCAATTCCCAGGGAACAATGTTTAAATTTATAGCTTAATGTATGTCGCATGCACACAAAATTGCATTCTCTGTCACTCATTCTTGCACTTATATAGACCCACATGCACAAAAATGATGTGAAAATATATGAATTTAGACAGATGGGGTGTTTGGAGCTCAAGTTGTCATGGGTTCAGTTCCAAGTAAACTTGTAAAATGCAGAGGTGTATAGTACTTAAGTATTTTACTTTCTACATAAAAGTAAATTTTCAAGTATTCGTATTTTATTAGTGTTTTTCTTTGGAAAGCATACATTCCAAAGCATATTATAAAATATTTTACTCCACCACATTTCATATATTCAGGTTTTTGGTTTATATTTAATATTTAAGTACATTAAACATCTAGTACCGTACTAGTATTTTTTTTTACTTTTACTTAAGTAAAAAGTACTTTTCGTACTTTTACTGAAAAGTAAAAGTACACAATATTTATGTAATTAGGTTTAAACAAATTTAAATATGCAATATTAAAGGAATATACAGTATGATTCTATGCTTTAGAATGTAGTGAACATTTTTTAGTAAACTAAAGTACATTTTTGCCCGAGACAAACACTCTGATACAGCACAGATGCTTAGAAAAAGAAACTAAAATACTTAATTAGAATACACCTATGAAAAATGTATAGTTTGACAAATGTTCTCTTGAAAACAGTAAATAAAACTCATTCTTAAGTCTAGGAATAAGAGTTACTCTGAGCGGCTTCATACATACGGGCCCAGTTATCCTTATAATGCCAAGCTATCATAAAATGTCATTTTTCATTCATTAATAGGGAATTTTTCAATCATTAATAGTAAATAAATATAAAGTTTTTAAGACGATTATTATGTGCTATTTATTTGGAGGGGGGTGCCCTTTTTCAGTTACAGCACATGCTCCTCAAAAGGTCTGTGCACGGCCCTGGTTGGACCTAAACTGTAGTGCTCCGGCCCGTCGTAAGATTTGGGGAACCCTGTTCTACATAATCAATGTAATCTCATAAAATAATTTGCAAATATGCAAGAAAAGTTTTGTACTCTAAAAATACAAAGAAATTACAAACGTGCGGAAGCATTTCAGCACTCAGACAGCGCCATGGGATTTTTAAAAAGCATTACTTAAAATGTTTCTTATTTCACCATATCCACAGGTACAGAGTCATCATGTACAATACATCCGTGAGGTAGCATAAAAAAAAAACATTTAAAAACAGATGCATTTGTTTAAAGCAGGGGTGGGGAACCCTGGTCCTGGAGGGCCACTGTCCTGCAAAGATTATTTGTAACCCTAATTAAACACACCTGAAAAATCAAATTAAAGTCTTCAGGATTACTTGGAAATTAAATTCAGGTGTGTTTGATTAGGGTTGGAACTAAACTCTGCAGGACAGTGGCCTCAGGACCCAGGGTTCCCCACTCCTGGTTTAAAGCAAAGCATTTATTTACTTACCAGGCTACAGGTGAAGCAGCTCTTTGTGCCTTCTAACATCTCATAATCGGTCCTCATTTATGTCCAAGAGACTCAATAATAATCTTTTACATTTCAATCCTTTAATCTTTCATATTTTAAAGCGTTTTTGTGCTGCTGCGCATTCATGTGTGTAACAAGCAAATCCGCGTTGTCGTCCCGTTTATAGGTGCATATTACTAATGCGCTCTTTAAATGACAGAAAACATATTGCGCCATTGACTTTAGACTTTAGAGCAGGTTTTTATTGGTCAATGGTGTAGTCTATTTTAGTTGCCTCAAAATAGCAACGTGCCAACAATGTGCCTGAACACACCTCGTGTTCGGACCAGAACACCCATGGGCGCAAATGCATTTGCTATTTGAACAATGTGGCCCTAAATGTGAAAGTTATCATTGCACCGTGTTGAAACTAGCAACAGACACTTGCGTCATGCATTGAACTGCATTGCGCCAGGTGTATGATTGTCAGGATCCTGCCAGATGCTTGTTTGTATTTAGATCTAGTCATCATGGCAGGGTTCTGACAGTACAATGTTTTATGTTGGAGATGCGTGGTTTAAATATTGGTTTATTCTGACCACGCATTTCCCGGGTCTTGTCACTTTTTCCCCGATCCCTTACTTGTGATTATTTCCAGGTGAATGTTATTTATTTTCTCCCTATTTAAGAGTCCTTGTGTTTGTCGTCCAGTGCGGGTTAGTCAGTGTTACTTTGTTCATCAAGTTGTCTACCAGTGAGTTTTGCCGTGTATATCTCGTGTTTATGTTTAGCGTTTTGTTTAAATGATAGTGTTTAGTGTAGTCTTGCTTGATTTGTGCTTGCTGTGTTCTGTTTGCCCCCTCGTGGGTTTTGTTTTCTGTTTTGTTTAAATAAATTATTGTTTCTGTACCTGTTGTGTCCGCGCTTGGGTTCATCCTCATCCGAATCCTGACATGATAGAGCCCATGGGCTTCAGCCTGTTTAATTACACTTGCAGATGGATGCTAAGTCTGCAAGTTAACATCAATAAACCTGAAAATTATCTGAAACTGTGATTGTGACTTTGTGTAAATGCACTTAGCAAATCACAGCGAGTTACTTTCTATGTAGTGTGCTGTGTCTGTAGTTTACATACAATAATTTGTGCTTGCTTGTTTAGTTGTTTAGGTGATATTCAACTTAAATTTGTTTGATATTCTTTACACAAGTGTTCCAATTATGATTGTGGGGGTCCCCTAGCTAAAACAATTTTTGTGCTTAAAGGGTGTCCCTCAATGCTCCAGGTCCACCCCTCAATTCAAACACTGCTTTACACCCGTCAACAGGCAGTCAGTTCCGACTTGTTTTATAAGCAAAGGAAACCGCTTTTGATTCAAAAGGATTTTATTTGATTCCAATTAAAGCAAAGCAAAATACTCTTTCATTTCCAAATATTTTTCTAATTTAGAGCAAACCCATGATCAAACCTACAACAATCAGAAAATGTCTCTCCATAATCACATCTTATAATAGAAAAAAAATCACATAAGTAAATACATTGATTCATGTTAGGTGGTGATAAAGACAAATGATTATAAGATTATATATTCAGACTATCTCCAAGTTTTAGTATTTAGTGTATACCTAAAAAGGGTGAGTTGGGTCAAAAAGAGACCAACCCAGCCATAGTGTTCAAATTTTTATTTGAATTTGAACCAATAATTAGTTAAAAACAACACATCATAATCTAAATTACAACCTAATGGGTTGGGTTCATCCTTCTTTGCAGTAACTTATGAAATAAAGTTGAATTAGCTGAACTTTTTTCAATGTTATTTTATTAGTTACAGCAACTCATCACCAGTCAAGAAAAAAAGTTGAAATGACTTGTAAATCCAAGATGATTATACTTTTATAAAATTTACGTGCAATTGTATTAGTGATAGACAGTACAGTATGTAAAACAAGCATGTCATAAGTAATGCACACACTGTAAAAAATACTTTGCTGCCTTGTAAATCTGAGTTGATTTAACAAAATTTTTTAAGTCTTGTCAACTGAGATGAGTTGTCACACCTTATAAAATATAGTTGAGAAAAGTCAACCTAATTTTATAAGTTATAACAACTCATCTCTAGTCAAGATAAATAATCTTTTAAAAGATTTTAAGGCAGCAAAGTATTTTTTACAGTGCAGTAATTGGTTATTTAGTAATCCATTACATCCAGTGTTGTAATGTAACGAAGTAAAAATACTTCGTTACTGTACTTAAGTAGAAATTTCACTTATCTGTACTTTACTTCGCTATTTAAATTTATGTCAACTTTCACTTTTACTCCACTACATTTTCTAGATAAAATGTATACTTTTACTCCGATACATTTCCACTAAGCATATTCGTTACTCGTTACTACAAAATAAAATCAGAAGAAATGTGTGAGACCTCAATAAGGGAGGTTTTGGCGAATCAGTGCTTCTAGATTGCATTACGCATGCTGCGCACACTCGCTGCGTCCCAAACCGCCTCATTCCATCGTATATAGTAGGCAAAGAGTACGAGAAGTAGTGCTTTTTGCCTACTATATAGTATGGAAGTATGCTGTTTGGGACGCAGCGTCTATTTCACGGACACTCTATTTTAGCGTAGTGTTGCCAAAGGAGGACGAAGCACAACTGAAACCGCAATGAAAGCACCTACTGGAGGACCTCCCGTTATCGTAATCGACCACCCCGACGATGAACAGGGTGCGAAAGCTAACGTTATACACCCGTGGACGTATTTGTAAGAAATGTTTGTGTACATTGGAATTAAAGATTCCCGATTACCGAATACAGTGCCTCTTATGCCTACCGAAAATCACTTACATTTTGTCATTTAAAAACTCCCCGTCCAACCTGAAGAATCACATCAAGGTAAGTAGAAATAAGTGAAGCCACAATGTCAATGTGATTCAACATTAGTTATCAAGCCATATCAGATAATTATCTGTCTAATGTGATGGCGAGGCGCACATGTTTAATTAACGTCAACAATGTTACAGCGCTGATTTTCCCATGGATTTATTTAATTTACAGAGAACTCTCAACTGAAACACACTTAACTGTTTATGGTAACATTATAGCATAACTGCCGGCCTAATATTCCCTCCGGTAGGCTAATGTTAGATTGAGAAATATTTTTTTTAAACTGCTATGTTAATCAGTGTCAGGTTAGAAAGAAAGTGTTAAGGACTGTATTCACGTCTTCAAAAGCATCCTTGTCAAACTTGAGATTTCCTTTTATGTTAATTAACTCAAAACTCAGTGGTTATAGGATAATGTTGTGCTAATGTTATACATTGTGAATGTACGCTTGCATTGTTGATCAAAGTCACAGTGCTTTCATTGCCACACAACGAGTTTTTTCATTTTTTTCTTAGTAGAGCAGCTAACTTAAAGGAGTACTCCACTTTTTTCAAAAATATGCTCATGTTTTGAAAGAAATAAGTTATTATTTATTTTTCATTTTTAACCGAAGTTCATACAAAAGTGAAATTTCTGCTTTTTTATTTGATGTCAGCACTAAAAATATGCTGTTTGCTCTTTGAACTTAAGAGAATTGTGCCTGAAAAGTCCTGGAAAAAACAGATTTTTATTTGATGATTGAGATTAAGAAGATAATGGGAACCCTGAATATGCTTTACTATAAGAAAGCCACAATAAAGTTGACAATCAAAGTTCTAACCGCTTTCTTTAAAAAAAAAACTTTTTACTTTTACTTCAAATACTTAAGTACATTAAATATCAGAAAATTACTTTTGATACTTAAGTACAGTATATATCAGATACTTTAAGACTTTTACTTAAGTAATATTTTAAAAGATAACTTTCACTTCTACCAAAGTCTTTTTTTAGTACAATACTTGTACTTTTACTCAAGTATTGCTTTCTAGTAATTTATACAACACTGATTACATCTAACACTGTTTATATATACACACAGTGTCTGGTGATCATAGCTGTGACTATATTGTATGAACTCCTTGTTTTATAATTAGTAAATAAACAATTTTAGTTTCAAAAAAGATTATATTGTTTTATTTCAATAGAAGCAAACCAACACATTTTAATTGGCAAACATGTTTCTAATCTAAAGCATCTGCTTTAGGCTTAAGCTTATGAGCAAACCTGAGATGATCACGATTTTTTAATGACATCTTAACACACTCGTTAGCTGATTTTAGCGGAATGCGCTTTCGAATCTCATCCAACAGTTTGTCTTTGTTGTTTGTGATGTTTTTGCCAGCGACTTCCAGAAGAGGATCAATCTTTTCAGGACTGTAGGGAGGTTGCTTGGTAGTATATCTCTCTCTACACTCCTCAATGTCATCTGCAGAAACAGAACCACACTGAAATCACAACCCAGTTTCATTCAGGACTTCAGAACAACTGAAAGATTTAAACTCACCTCCACAGTTAACCGTGTTGAAGAGAGGGATGTGGATCACAGTCGGTACTTCTCCATGGCCTTCAAACACATAGAAGTCCTTGGGCCTTTTTTCGTCACCACAGGGTATGCTAATTTCAGGGAAAGGTATGTTTTGTTCCTTGCACATTTCAGCAGCTGTCTTTACTGTCTGTAATGTCAATATATATCAGTGTTACGTGATGTTGAGAGAAATAATTCATTTAGTCATAATTTACTCCCAGTCCTGCTCTAAACCCACATGACATTTTTATTGAAATAGGAGATGTTTTCCATCATGCTCATTGATCAAACATAGATATCAGACACGTGCTTTGCTTCACTTCTCTCTCATTTGCACAAGTTTCGAATGTGAAAGTAAGTGAATTGACTTATTTCTCTTCTTTGTGCGAGACGTCTGTTTCAATAGCCAGGCGGTAGAATACAGTGTAGTGGGAGCACGCATAAATCATGATTTAAACAGTTATGGTAAATATTTACTACACCTGCCATGTGTGACACAGCGTGCGGATGAAAGGCATAAGTGGCCTGATATGAAGATATATTCTATCATTTTGTTGATCGGGGGTGACGGGTCTTCATTGTGCAAATATGAAAGCACAGAGACATACCAGTATCTTTACAATGGAAAAGTCAGTCGAGTGTTTGTACTTGGAATATATACCAAGACTTTGTGTATTTAACCTTTTCAAGTGGTGGTTTAAAATGTCACAACTGTCCCTCTGGTATGAGTTTTTTTAAAACTGCAATTTTTAATTGACTTGTTTGAGTTTTTATGTCGACACAGCAGCTTCACGCGATCCGACAGTCAGCAGCATCTTTATCATTTAAGTGTCTTGCTCAGGGACAAAATGGTGTATCACAGTGGATTTGAACCCGGGTCTCTCACACCAAAGGCGTGTGTCTTATCTACTACGCCATCACCACCCCGCTAGATAGAAACATGACCTTATGAAAGTATTTATTTTAAAATTATTATTTTAGTGCAAGATATTTTTTAATTAAGACAGCTCAAATATGCATCAAGAATAAGCTTTCTGGGAAACTATCCATAGTGTTTAACAAGCTTGACGGATGCGGCCAGAAGAGGTTAAAATAAATCAATTAATTCAGTAATTTGAATCTATGATGTTCCTATCATTACTGCAAACAGAGACACACAGTGAAGTTTTAGATGTAATTGTAAATAAAAAACATATGCAATTGAATGTTTCTGTTACTTCTTTTATTCTGTTAATAATGTACAGTGTTTAATTACATGTCAATGCTTTCAATATGCAATGTTGGTCACTGTGAACTGAAGCAGCGCTAAGAATGGGCACATTTCTCCTTTGTGACCCAGAAGTTTTTTTTAAGCATTACTTAAAAATGTTTCTCATCTCACCATATCCACAGGTACAGAGTCATGTACAATAAATCCTTAAGGTAGCATTTAAAAACATTTAAAAATAAATGCATTTGTTTAAAGCAAAGCATTTATTTACTTACCAGGCTTAGAGGTGGGCACAAATACATCAAAATCTATTTTGTTACAAACTACAAATACTGGCTCATGAAATGAAACAAAATAAAATACAAAATACTGATGTGAAAAATGTATTTAAATAAAATACAAATAATCAGTATTTTGAAAATACAAAAATACTCCCACAAAAATCTCAAGTCTTTTTTTATTACTGAAAGGTCAATAACACAAATATGAGAAATGTGTACATTCAAAATGGCTAAGTAGCAAAATAAAAAAGAATGGGTATTTCACTAAGGCTGCGTCCGAAACCGCATACTGTATAGTAGGTACTGAATTAGAAGAAGTACCTACTTACTTGGCATTAAAACAGTAGGTACTGTATAGTATGAATCCTGGTAGTATGAATGAGATTCGGACGTACTACATCCGCCATGTTGCTACATCATGTGACATACGTCGTCATCACGTCATGTCCGTTGCGTCCGAAAACTCAAGGCAGTGACTCGTTGCCTCACTGCCTCATGAGGAAATGACTTCGGAGGCATGAAGGCAGCTCAGAGAAAGACTTTCGGACACACATCAAAGGCAGCGTGTTTGAAATTTAAACAGAGAGTGCCTTTGTGATTACTAATCACATATTTGAAAACTACAATACTAATTTCTTGCTAGAAATGCAATTAAAAGGTGTAAAAAGTGAAAATCTACCTTTATTTACACTAAATTGGTGGTCCAGTCGTGTCCTTGGCCGCCATTTTATTTTTTCGAACTCGACCGGGCTCGAACAATCACATTCTTAATGTACGCCCACGCATAGGTATCTCAGGAGACAGGAAGTAAGACAAACATTGAATTCGGACATGCCTTGATGCCTTCCTGCCTTGGAAAGCTGCCTCAGAAGGCGGCAATTTAGAGTTTTCGGACGCAGCCGTCATTTCAGCGCGAAAACAGCCGCATGCCTCTTCTTCTTCGTTGGATAACTCCTCTCCCGGGGCATCATGGGGTAGTGAAGCGTCCATCGTAGATGTCACAGGAGTGACGATCTTTTAGGCGGAACCAAAAATTGGGAAGTTTTGGTTCCGCCCGGATGTTTCCGCCCGGACCGGTAAGAGCAAACACCGGACATCCGGTGGCATCGCGAACGCTGTAATCAGCTAAACTACACGCAGCTGGGAGCTATTAAGAGGAGCGCCGGGTGATTGGAGGAGAACAGCACCCAGGGGAGTATAAAAAGACAAGTGAAACCACAGTCTTGGCTGATGTTATCCACTGTTGTGTTGGTGTGTATTGTAGTGCTGAGTTGAGCTCGCCTGACACGCTATATTCGGATCGCTGGATTGTTCTCTCTCTCCATGTGGGGATCATAGATCGATGGGAATGAGGACATTGAAGACCTTATAGGTGGAGTACTAGATGGATACTGACATCTGTTGAGAGAAACGGAAGGAGAGAAAAGCTTACCGTTGTGAGTATATATATCTGTGGGAAAAGTGGTGTTGGTGGCTGGAAAGCGCCCTGTCTAGATACCTGGAGTTACTATTGGCACGAAGACAACCTAGGACGAAGAAAGACAGAGATCGTGAGTAACCAAAACCCTTGAAGTGAGTGTTTGCAAATATTGATTGATACATTGTTTGAGTGCTCTTAAGAGAGATCGAGTGGCCCTACCCCTGTACCAGCGTGGTGGGCGAGCCGAAGGTTTCGTGGGAAAGCCGCTACAGCAACGATAGCAAACAAACGCTAGGCCATCTACCATCTCCCTATTCTCGCCCAGAGCGACGTGGAAGAGGACGGGTGTCTATTGTGTGCACTGAGCGTGGTGGGGTGAGTCTTTGGACATTTTCACTTGAAGTGGTGCTGTGTAATGCCGTGTATTGCAGTGTGAGTGCTGTGTCCTGTTTGACGTAATCCCGTTTTCAGTCACTCGTCCCGGGACGATGAAGAGGAAAGAACGGCGCTAGGAACAAACCTGTACAATAATGCTGTAGTGTGTTTTCAGTCCCACAGAAATACAGAGTGACGGAGAAAAACTGTGCGAGTGGCAGTGCGTGTGTGAGTACTGCACCTATTATTGTGACCTTACTTGTGTTCTTTCATCATCACAGAGTAGAGGCAGGAGAGATCCGCTGGCCCGAGGTCTCGACGAAAGGGCGCCCCGGTCCAGTTTTCGATTGACCAACGGGTCTCGAGGAAAGGGCAGCGCTCGACCCGGTGTGCCGGCGTGGCTTTCTCGCCCCTCTGTTTATCAACGAGTTCGCCGAGAGGGTCTCGGTCCCCGGCGTCCCATTACAAATCAGTGCTAAATCGCCGCATTGCAGAAACCAGCCAACGTGAACACGGAGATACTGAACTGTGGAGAGAAAGAGAGCCATACCTACCTGGAAGCTGTAATCAGCGCAGAGGTGAGCAAACGTCTTGAGAACGATTCACTGTGTCCCTGTATCCTAGCAGCCATCTGTGGAGAGAAAGAGAGCCAACGTGAACACTGAGATATTGAGCTTTGGAGAGAGCCATACCTACCTGGAAGCTGTAATCAGCGCAGAGGTGAACAAACGTCTTGAGAACGATTCCCTGTGTCCCTGTATCTTAGCAGCCATCTGTGGAGAGCAAGAGAGCCAACGTGAACACGGAGATATTGAGTTTTGGAGAGAGCCATACCTACCTGGAAGCTGTAATCAGCGCAGAGGTGAGCAAACGTCTTAGGAACGATTCACTGTGTCCCTGTATCCTAGCAGCCATCTGTGGAGAGAAAGAGAGCCAATGTGAACACTGAGATATTGAGCTGTGGAGAGAGCCATACTTACCTGGAAGCTGTAACCAGCGCAGAGGCGAGCGAACGTCGTGGAGTCGACTCACTGTGTCCTCGTGTCCTAGTTGCAACCTGAGAAGAGGGAGAGAATAAGGAAGCGAGTGAGTCAACGAGCAAGGACCTGTGGGAAGTAGGCGGTGCACCGCCGTGCGCCGAGACAAGGTACACCAACAGAAAGAGACCCATACCAGCACTCATTGTGTTTTTATTCTGCCTCCAGGAAGGAAGAGGAGCGCGCCACGAGTAGAGGGAACTCGAGGCAGGAGCCCGTTCCCCCACGTACGACCCCCCCACCCTTAGCCATTCATTGGGCCGTGGCCCCCTGGAGGACGGAGCCTGAAATTAGTTTTAATTTCCCCTTTCCCAAGTCCCCCTATATTTTTAACTATTTAAATTAATAAAGAACATTTTATACTTACTTGTGCTCGTTGTTGTCTGGTCATTGGGTTGGTTTTGGGGACCTCCTCGAGGTGGAAGTTTAGAAGGGGCGTGGCTTAAACCATTAGTAGCCAGCCCCTGGCTTGTGACAGATTTTGGCGTAGTCGGCAGGGCTCCACCTCGAGTTGAGTAACCAGACTAGCCCAATGACCGACAACGCGGGGCCCGCAGCCCAACCCCGTGCGGTGCCTGTCTTTATGGGCAGCCCTTGGGTCCAAAAGTATGGAGGGACAGAGTCGGGAGTACGACTAACGGAATGGAAGGCCCAGTTGGAGTATCTAGCCGACCTGCAAAGCCTTAGTGTAGCCCAGCGGCTCCAGTTCGTGTTAAATTCCCTAGAGGGAGAAGCGCGGCGAGAAGTACAGGCCGCCCCGGAAGCTGTCCGAGCCAGTGCCCAAACTATATTTCAGTTCCTTACCGAGCAATATGGTGATCACACCCCCGTAGCCGTCCTCCGTTCCCAATTCTTCAATAGTAAACAGGGCCCCCGACAACCCATTAGAGCTTTTGCCCTGAGACTGCGAGAGCAGTTTACCCGGCTCCAGGCCCGCCGCGATCATGGATTGGGAGATGGAGAGACTTTGCTGCGCGACCAATTCCTCCTGGGGATGAAAGAGGGCCCCGTGAGACAGAGTCTGAGGGTCCAGTTTCGCAGAGACCCAGACCTCACATTTGAAGATCTAGGGAAGGAGGCGTTAGCCTTGGAGGGCGACGAGGTCGAGGTGAGTGAGACCCCAGTATGTGCGGCTGTAAACGAAAGCGTGCCACCACCACCAGAACACGCGGATTGGAAACAGGCTCTAAAAGTAGAACTGTTGAAGGATGTCCGGGAGCAGATGTCAGAATTATCGAAAACTCTTCTGGGAGAGCTGCGCCAAGGTAGGGCGCGGGAGGAGCCAAGGCCGGCACCCCGAGAGCGAGTATACTCGGAGAGGAGCCGAGAGCCGCCGGGACGCCCAAACCGCTATAATCGACCCCGTTTTGAGTGGGATGACCAGGGACGACCGATTTGCAATCGTTGTGGTGAGCCCGGGCATTACAGTCGTCAGTGTGGGCCTCGCAGGGCATCTGAAGGGGGTTTTTAGGACGACCGGCCACAGTGGGTCGTGTGGCCGGGACCCCTCAAGAAGACCCGGGAAGAAGGAACGGTTCAAGGCAACAGATGATCGGGCATAGCCCGGTGGCAGAAGTAAAAGTGTGTGGCAAGTGGATTCAGTGCCTGGTAGATACGGGCTCACAGGTAACGATGTTTGCAGAAAGCCTCTCCAAGGAGATATTCGGACGGGAAGGAGTACAAGGAGCGGAGGCCCCCTGGTTGACGTTGAAGGGCGCTAATGGCCTGGAAATCCCCTACATCGGGTATCGCCTAACGGATCTGGAAGTGCATGGGGTGGTCGTCCCCCAAAAAGGTGTGGTCATTGTGGAGGATAGGTGTTTAGGCACCCACAGAGCCCTATTGGGCATGAACGTCCTCTCTGAGTGCTGGGAGGAGATATTCCAGGCTAGGCCTGGTCCAAGGATCTCACCTGCCGAGAGGCCCAAGTGGGAGCGCGTAGTGGCCGACTGTCGCCGGGTCCAAATGAACCAGGTACGTAGAGATCGGGAGGAAGTGGGAAGAGTAATGTGTCGTTTTGCTTTGTCTATTCCCCCTAGGAGTGAGGCTATCGTATGGGCAAGAGTGCCCCTTCGGGAAGCGAACCCAGAGGAGTGGGTGTTGGTAGAGCCACACCCGGATTGTCCACAAGTGGAGGTGGCACGGGGACTAGCGGCGGTCTATCGGGGAAGGATCCCTGTGAGAGTGAGAAATGAGCACCCCTACGCAGTCCAATTATATCGACACCAACGACTGGCCCGGCTGACGACGGTCACGCCTCACCAGGTGAGAGAAGAAAGGGACGTCCGTTTTCGTCAGGTGTGCCCCACTGTGATCGAGGTGGCCCTGACCCAGATGGATGCCCCGGCGAGTAACCAGGGGGGAGGTGTGCCGAAACATCTGGCGGGTGAGTCACTGCAGGGGGATGACCTGGGACAGGTACAGACACAGAAACTGCAGGCACTCCTTCGGAAGTGGCAACATGTGTTCGCAAGGCATGATGAGGACTATGGGTGCACCCGGGTGGTGGAACACCACATCCCCACCGGGGATGCGGGGCCAAGCAGGGAGAGGTATCGACCGATCCCACCTACCTTATATGCGGAAGTACGTACACTTCTACAGGGCATGTTGGGTCGGGGCATTGTCAGAGAGAGTAGCAGCCCCTGGGCGGCCCCCATCGTGCTCGTACAAAAGAAGACGGGAGCCTGGAGGTTCTGTGTGGACTATCGCAAGCTGAACCTGGTAACAAAGAAAGATGCTTTCCCTTTACCACGAATTGAAGACTCCCTCGCTAGCCTCACACAGTCAGCCTGGTACTCCACCTTAGATCTTGCCAGTGGATATTGGCAGGTACAGGTAGCCGAGGTGGACCGGGAGAAGACGGCCTTCACGACCCCATTCGAATTGTTCGAAAGGGACCGGATGCCTTTCGGACTCTGCAACGCTCCAGCCACCTTCCAACGCTTGATGCAACGCTGCCTTGGAGGTCAGTTGATGGAGTCAGTATTGGTATATTTGGATGATGTGATTGTGTATTCCCCAGATTTCGATTCCCACCTCCGGCACCTAGAGGAAGTCTTTCGAGCCATGGAAAGATACGGGCTGAAATTGCAGCCGGACAAATGCCACCTGTTGCGGCGAGAAGTGAAGTTCCTGGGCCATGTGGTCAGTGCAGCGGGGGTGGCCGTGGACCCCGAGAAAGTCTCCGCGGTAAAGGAGTGGAATGCGCCTAAGACTGTGAGGCAAGTACGATCCTTTCTGGGGTTCGTGGGATATTACAGACGGTTTATTAAAGATTTCTCCAAGATTGCCAAGCCTCTTAACCAGTTGCTGGTTGGCACAGGACGAAGCCGGGGCCGTGGATCGCCCTCTATTAACTGGGGTGATGATTGTGAGAGGGCTTTTCAGAGGCTGAAGCAAGAGTTGTTACAGGCCCCCATCTTGGCGTATGCTGACTTTTCTAAACCTTTTGTCTTGTATACAGACGCGAGCAACCTGGGACTGGGGGCGGTATTGGCCCAACGACAAGAAGGAGCTGAGCGGGTGATCGCCTATGCGAGCCGAAGCCTCCATCCGGCAGAGAGGAATGATGCCAATTATAGTTCCTTTAAGCTGGAACTGCTGGCCCTGAAGTGGGCCCTAAGCGAAAAGTTCAAGGACTACCTTTGGGGAGCTGAGGTAACGGTTATTACAGACAATAACCCTCTAGTGCATTTACAGACGGCGAAGTTGGGGGCTGTGGAACAGCGATGGGTGGCTCAGCTGGCCAACTTCAATTACAAGTTGCAGTATCGGCCCGGGCGAGAGCATACGAACGCAGACGTCCTTTCAAGATTGCCGGAGGCAAAGAGCCCCAGACGCCAGGGGAATCAAAGGGAGGATAGCCACGAGGAGGGCTATATGATAGGGGTCGTGGAAGCACCAGGAGGCCAGAAGGAGGCCGTGCCAGGGAACTGGGGGTGGGACCCCCGCCGATGGATAGAGAGGCAAGCTCAGGACCGGGACGTGCGCCAAGTGAAGGTGTGGGTGGAGCAGGGCCAACGGCCCACGCCGGCTGAAAGATTAGCCCAGACGGAGACTGGGAGAAGGTTACTGGGACAGTGGGAGAAGCTGGAGCTACAGGAGGGGGTGCTTTGCCGGAAAACCCGCGACCCGAAATTGGGAGAAGAAGTGTGCCAGATTGTGGTGCCCGTCGACCAGGTAAATGCATTAGTCTCAGTCTATCATGACCAGTTGGGACACCAGGGACAGGAGAGAACCGTATCCTTATTACGTAGATTCTTCTACTGGCCGGGGCTGGAGGCGTCTGTGCACAACTTGATTCAAGCTTGCCCCCGGTGCATGTTGTTCAAGTCTAGACGAGAGGCCCGAGCACCGATGGTACCTATCCATGCGAAAGCCCCCCTCCACATAATGGCCATGGACTTCCTGACGCTGGGCCGCCCTCAGGATCGTTATCAAAACATTCTGGTAATCACCGATCTATTTACCAAATACGCCTGGGCAGTTCCGACGCTTGATCAGACAGCCAACACCACCGCCACAGCTTTATGGCGCCAGGTCTTTCAGACATTTGGATGCCCCGAGTTCCTGCACTCCGACCAAGGGGCGAATTTCGAATCCAAGGTAATCCGTGAGTTGTGCCAGTTGTATGGATGCACGAAGACCCACACAACGTCGTATCATCCCCAGGGGAATGGAAGCTGTGAGAGGTTTAATCAGACCCTATTGGGGCTACTGGGGACTTTGGATCAACAGCAGCAAAGAGATTGGGTGAGTGCTTTACCGAGCCTTTTGCAAGCATATAATAACAGTGTTCATAGCACAACGGGGTATGCCCCTACTTACCTGATGTTCGGCAGGCACGTGCGCATGCCCACTGACCTGGTCTTGGGAGTAGCAGCAGACCGGGAAGAAGTGAGTGTAACGGAGTGGGTGGGGCGCCACCACCAGCGCTTACACTTCGCGTATGAACAGGTGTCGAGGAGAATACAGACGGCAGGAGAAAGGAACAAACGGCTGTATGATCGGACTGCCCGAGATGCCCCCCTGTTACCAGGTGAGAGGGTCCTGGCGAGAGATAACCGGCGGCAGGGAAAGGGCAAGCTAAGCGATCGCTGGGAGGCTATCCCGTATGTGGTCTGCAAACAGCAGAGGCCGGGACAACCGGTGTACACCATCCGACCCGAGGGAAAACCTGGCCCCGAACGTGTGGTACACCGTAATATGCTTCGCCCTTGTCCGAACTACCCTGAGGCCGTGATAGAAGGGCCCGCCGAGCCAGTACCGGAGGCCCCCTGGTTGGAAGGATGGGCTGTGGTACCAGGGAGACCCATGGTAGCGCTACCCCCGGCCGCCCAGAGGCAGCCAGAGGTGGCACCAGAGCCAGTCGAACCCCCAGTGGCCCAGAGGCAGCCAGAGGTGGCACCCGAGCCAGTCGAACCCCCAGTGGCCCAGATGCAGCCTGAGCTGGCACCTGAGCCGGTTGAGCCCCCGGCGGCCCAGATACAACCAGAGGTAGTACCCGGGCCAGCCGAGCCCGATTCACCCGTAAGGCGCTCCCAACGAGAGAGTCGAGGACGCCCCCCTGCCCGGTACGGGGAGTGGACAACGCCGAGGCATTCTAGGGACTAGAATGTATTGGTGGGGGAGGATGTCACAGGAGTGACGATCTTTTAGGCGGAACCAAAAATTGGGAAGTTTTGGTTCCGCCCGGATGTTTCCGCCCGGACCGGTAAGAGCAAACACCGGACATCCGGTGGCATCGCGAACGCTGTAATCAGCTAAACTACACGCAGCTGGGAGCTATTAAGAGGAGCGCCGGGTGATTGGAGGAGAACAGCACCCAGGGGAGTATAAAAAGACAAGTTAAACCACAGTCTTGGCTGATGTTATCCACTGTTGTGTTGGTGTGTATTGTAGTGCTGAGTTGAGCTCGCCTGACACGCTATATTCGGATCGCTGGATTGTTCTCTCTCTCCATGTGGGGATCATAGATCGATGGGAATGAGGACATTGAAGACCTTATAGGTGGAGTACTAGATGGATACTGACATCTGTTGAGAGAAACGGAAGGAGAGAAAAGCTTACCGTTGTGAGTATATATATCTGTGGGAAAAGTGGTGTTGGTGGCTGGAAAGCGCCCTGTCTAGATACCTGGAGTTACTATTGGCACGAAGACAACCTAGGACGAAGAAAGACAGAGATCGTGAGTAACCAAAACCCTTGAAGTGAGTGTTTGCAAATATTGATTGATACATTGTTTGAGTGCTCTTAAGAGAGATCGAGTGGCCCTACCCCTGTACCAGCGTGGTGGGCGAGCCGAAGGTTTCGTGGGAAAGCCGCTACAGCAACGATAGCAAACAAACGCTAGGCCATCTACCATCTCCCTATTCTCGCCCAGAGCGACGTGGAAGAGGACGGGTGTCTATTGTGTGCACTGAGCGTGGTGGGGTGAGTCTTTGGACATTTTCACTTGAAGTGGTGCTGTGTAATGCCGTGTATTGCAGTGTGAGTGCTGTGTCCTGTTTGACGTAATCCCGTTTTCAGTCACTCGTCCCGGGACGATGAAGAGGAAAGAACGGCGCTAGGAACAAACCTGTACAATAATGCTGTAGTGTGTTTTCAGTCCCACAGAAATACAGAGTGACGGAGAAAAACTGTGCGAGTGGCAGTGCGTGTGTGAGTACTGCACCTATTATTGTGACCTTACTTGTGTTCTTTCATCATCACAGAGTAGAGGCAGGAGAGATCCGCTGGCCCGAGGTCTCGACGAAAGGGCGCCCTGGTCCAGTTTTCGATTGACCAACGGGTCTCGAGGAAAGGGCAGCGCTCGACCCGGTGTGCCGGCGTGGCTTTCTCGCCCCTCTGTTTATCAACGAGTTCGCCGAGAGGGTCTCGGTCCCCGGCGTCCCATTACAAATCAGTGCTAAATCGCCGCATTGCAGAAACCAGCCAACGTGAACACGGAGATACTGAACTGTGGAGAGAAAGAGAGCCATACCTACCTGGAAGCTGTAATCAGCGCAGAGGTGAGCAAACGTCTTGAGAACGATTCACTGTGTCCCTGTATCCTAGCAGCCATCTGTGGAGAGAAAGAGAGCCAACGTGAACACTGAGATATTGAGCTTTGGAGAGAGAGAGCCATACCTACCTGGAAGCTGTAATCAGCGCAGAGGTGAACAAACGTCTTGAGAACGATTCCCTGTGTCCCTGTATCTTAGCAGCCATCTGTGGAGAGCAAGAGAGCCAACGTGAACACGGAGATATTGAGTTTTGGAGAGAGCCATACCTACCTGGAAGCTGTAATCAGCGCAGAGGTGAGCAAACGTCTTAGGAACGATTCACTGTGTCCCTGTATCCTAGCAGCCATCTGTGGAGAGAAAGAGAGCCAATGTGAACACTGAGATATTGAGCTGTGGAGAGAGCCATACTTACCTGGAAGCTGTAACCAGCGCAGAGGCGAGCGAACGTCGTGGAGTCGACTCACTGTGTCCTCGTGTCCTAGTTGCAACCTGAGAAGAGAGAGAGAATAAGGAAGCGAGTGAGTCAACGAGCAAGGACCTGTGGGAAGTAGGCGGTGCACCGCCGTGCGCCGAGACAAGGTACACCAACAGAAAGAGACCCATACCAGCACTCATTGTGTTTTTATTCTGCCTCCAGGAAGGAAGAGGAGCGCGCCACGAGTAGAGGGAACTCGAGGCAGGAGCCCGTTCCCCCACGTACGACCCCCCCACCCTTAGCCATTCATTGGGCCGTGGCCCCCTGGAGGACGGAGCCTGAAATTAGTTTTAATTTCCCCTTTCCCAAGTCCCCCTATATTTTTAACTATTTAAATTAACTCTTTCCCCGCCATTGACGAGATATCTCGTCAATTAAGAGAAAACGCTTCCCCGCCAATGACGAGATTTTCCGTCTTTCCGCAATACCGCTATTATCCACCAGGTGGCGCCCTTCCGCAACTTTTTAAAACCGGAAGTATTGCCCTATGGCAAGCAGCTGCATGTCCGTGTCTGTTTTAAAGATCGCGCTGAATGGGATCTCTATGAAAAGTCCGTCATAAAAATGGAATTATATCTGCTTTTTGCTCAAAATATGGTGTTTTTGCAAAAACCTACCCATATTCAAATGCTGATTGCAAAAGAACCACTAAAGGTAGGATGAAACGGTTTTTTTTGTTTGAAAGCAGAGGGTCTGTTCTTTCATTTGGTATATTGTATGTTTATTTATTTAAAGAAGAACATTTTCTGGAAGGCATTAAACTTTGGTGAAAATCATGAAAAACGCTGGCGCTGGCTGGCAACTTTTTTTAAAAACGCTGGCGGTGAAAGAGTTAATAAAGAACATTTTATACTTACTTGTGCTCGTTGTTGTCTGGTCATTGGGTTGGTTTTGGGGACCTCCTCGAGGTGGAAGTTTAGAAGGGGCGTGGCTTAAACCATTAGTAGCCAGCCCCTGGCTTGTGACATATGCACACTGCAAAATCTAACCGGAGGTAAGAGGTCATCCGGGTACTTTTCGCATACTGTTTTTCAAATACTATGTATTCGGACATACTACTCGCCTCGCCTGCTGCTTTTCGCCTACTATATAGTATGAAGTAGGCGGTTTCGGACGCAGAATAAATCTCTACACAACTCTGACCGAACTCTCTGCTCCTCACCAGGGGGCTTCTCGGGTGCTGCGAGCAAATCACTCCGCCCATGTAGCAGTGCTTCGCCTTCTGAGAATATAGTTCCCATGTATGTATACTGTTAAAAGATGGCTGTGTCTCATATGGCCTTGTTATTTGTACACGATGTGACTGTACAAATCACAACACATAAATAGGAAAATGTTCATGTTTTTATGTCACTTATTGGGAGCAGTTTGCTAACTGAGGCCATTCACTTCCAGTCTTTGTGCTAACCTAAGCTAGCGGGGACTGTGTCAACCCGAGTTACAGCACGCACGGAGATGAGAAAGGTATGTATGGACTTATCTAACATGGGGGATACAGTGAATAAGCTAAATTCCCAAAATCTGGGCGTGTTCCTTTAAGAGGAGCAGCATCACTTCTTCATTGTTCAAAACTCATTCACTTCTTGGAGGGAGCACGATCTACAGGGGGTCATGTGATTGTCGTGCATCTAACCTGGACATTGCCATTGCCAACATCAGACCGTAAATATGGCAAAATCATTTACTATGGTGATAAGCATATGGTGATTTTTCTTAAGTGCTTAAGTATTTGAAATACTCTAAATACACTCCCTCAACATATTTTGTTACAAACTACATTTTATTTTTTCCACACCTGCAAAATACAAATTACTAAAGTTAAATTTTTAAATACGTATTTAAAATACATTAATTGAAATACTGCCCATGTCTGACCAGGCTACAGGTGAAGCAGCCCTTTGCCAGAGGTGGAAAGAGTAATAAAATATTGTACTCAAGTAAAAGTAAAGATACTTTAATAATATTTTACTTAAGTAAAAGTAAAGTTACTTGTCTAAAAAATTTTTACAGCAGGGAGAGGTGGAGGATTCTAGTATAGTTCAAAAAGGACAAGGAAATATTAATCTCAAACTAGTTGATTTTAATTGTAGGAACAGCTTTACAATTAAAGTGCAAAAAAAGTAACAAAAGTTAATAAAATAAAAAGCTTTTTTAAACTAAGAATCATTTATGGAATTGTTTAATGATTTTACATGTGAGTTATGCACTTTTGAAGGTGGTCAGCAGCTAGTAAATACAATCACTATAGTAAGGTTGTAACTGATGTATTGCTGGTAACATACATTGTTTTATTATTAGTTATTTTATAACTATATACAGTTAAAATGAGCATATGAGTGCCATGGCTATATACAGTACTTTTGACACGCGGGTACCTGATGTCTAAGACCTTTATTTTTCTTTCACTCTCTCTCTGTCTCTCTCTCTCTCTCTCTCTGTCTCTCTCTCTCTCTCTGTCTCTCTCTCTCTCTCTCTCTCTGTCTCTATCTATCTATCTCTCTCTCTGTCTCTATCTATCTCTCTCTGCAGTGTCTAATGAGCTGCGCATTCTCAAGGACGTTCTGAAGTTGTGTTTGAATTGATGCGAAGACAGATAATGCACATTGTATTAAAAACTTGTCGTGCAAATGAGCGGTAAAAACCCATCGCAAATCCGTATTCAAGAGCATGAATCTTACCTTTCATAGGAATGAAACACTCGCTTTGCGTCAGTGGAAAGTGGTCTCTTAAATATGACCAGGGGTTTCTTTCATAAGATTTGAACTGAGGCGGGTCTGCATTAGCGCACGCCTGTCTGGTCCGTCTCCGTGGTTTTTTTTGCACGTTCCCCCGCCCATCAATCATCCGTTGCGCGTCTTTATCACCTTGCTTTTTTGTTGTCTTTCTTGTGATATATTAAATAAATTAAAAAGCCTGGATGAATGAGTGTGGGGGTGACTGTTTCTATTCTGGTTGCTAATGCTTTGGTGATCATTTTCAAATCAGTATTTAATAATGAGAGAGGTCGGTAGCTTGAGGGATGAGATGGATCTTTGTTGGGTTTTAGTAGTAATGTCATGGCTGCTGTATTCATGTGTGTGGGTATGGTGGATGACTTTTTTATTTCTATAATTACTCTGTTAAATAGTGGTGATAATATGTCCCAAAAGTGTCTGTAAAATTCAGCTGGTAATCCATCTGGCCCGGGAGATTTATTGCTAGGAATTGTATTGAGTGCTTTAGTAAGTTCATCAATGCTTAGGGGTGCATCTAGAATGTTGGTTTGTTCTAAAGTAAATTTTGGCAATGTCAGACTGTTCAAAAAAGTGTCGATTTCTGATTGAGTAGGTTGGTGAGTGGGGGAATAGAGATTGCTGTAAAAAAAATTCTAAATATGTTATTTATATCCTGTGGGTTTTGGTTAATATTTCCTGTGGTGTCCAAGATGGCTGGGATGATGGATTTTTCTTTCTTGTATTGGAGTAGATTTGCTAGGTATTTACTGTTTGCTTTGTTATTGTATTGAAAACCATTATATTTCAGTTGCTGAATTTGAAATTGTGTTCTTTTCTGTATGATATAATCAATTTGTATTTTGAGTTCTTTTAATTCCTTCTGTTTTGGTTCACTGGGATGGTGAGATTTTTCATTTGTTAGGAGTTTGATTTTTTGTTCTAATGTATTTTCCAATTGTTGTTGCTGTTTTTTCCTATATGAAGAGTATGATATAACTTTCCCTCGGATTACGGCTTTACCAGTTTCCCATAACAGTGAAGGTAAGGTGTCTGGAGAGTCGTTCATTTCCAGAAAGAATGCCCACTCCCACCTTATAAGGGTTGTAAAGTTGGGGTCTTCTAATAGTGAGGTATTGAAGCGCCATCGAGTTGAAGTTTTAGCCTGTGTTTGGGTATTTATGGACAGAGAGACAGGGGCGTGATCACTAATTACAATAGGGTGGATTTTGTTATTTTATATCTTGGTTATCAGTGAATTGCTGATGATGAATAAGTCGATTCTAGATGAACATTGGTGAACTGTAGAAAAGTATGAATATTCCCTTAAAAAGGGGTTCCTCATTCTCCAACTGTCGCTAAGGCCGTAGTCCTCCATATATTGCTTTATTATGTCAGTGGAGTGCCAATTTCTTAAGTTGCCAGAGGTGCTTGAGCGGTCAATTGTGGGATTGATGACTGTATTGAAGTCTCCTGCTATGATGAGGTTGTTTGAGTTTGATAGTATTGAGAAGAAATTGTGAAAGAAAGATGGACCATCATTGTTAGGACCATAAATGTTTGCCAATGTAAATGTTGTGTGGTTTATAATTGCATTAATAATGATGAATCTACCGTCTGGGTCCATAATAGATTGGTTAAGTGAAAAATGAATATCTTTATTTATTAAAATAGAGACGCCTCTTTGTTTGCTGTTAAATGTTGAAGAGTATATGTTGTCAAATTATTTAAAGTTAAGATATTGCAATTCTGTGTCTGTTAAATGTGTTTCTTGAAGGAAGCAAATATCAGCCCTCAATTTTATTAGGTGATTGATTACTTTAAGTCTTTTGGTTTGGTTACGAAAGCCGCGTACATTCCATGTTATCAAGTTAAGTGGTTGCATGTGTGTATGTCAGATATGTCACAGTTGTGAGCTAGCTCGTATATATGAGTTAAGAGACATATAAAATAATAAAGGGAAAGAGAGATTGGAGAAAGGGAGAGAGGGATAGAGGGGTTTGTATGAGGTAATAAGGCATGGGTGATTTTGCTTGTCAATATTGGGAGGATGTCATATTGCACATGACATGTTTTCCAGCGTTTTTGCTTGGGGTTAAGCTGAGAGGTAGTAGTGGTATGGAACGTGGATATAAGAGTAACCAATAGTTATTGAACAAATGGACTTTACATATATAGACAAGGAGACACCAAAAGACAAGACATAAATACAAATAAAGGCACATGCCTTAGAGTGAAAGGTAAAGAGAGAGAGAGAGAGAGAGAGAGGGAGAGGGGAAGAGGGAGAGAACAGACAGAGAGATTCTGATAAACAATACCAACAAACAAACAAAAATAATAATAAAAAATAACGAGAAGAAAAAAAAAGACGTAGAAAGATAAGCATATGAGGAGATAAGGAGAGAGAGAGAGAGAGAGAGAGAGAGAGAGAGAGAAAGAGAGAGAGAGACTTTGACTTTTAACACAATTTATTAAATCGTTAAGTTAGGAACATAATTTACTTGCACTCAATCACCTCATCATATAAAACTCGATTCATAATGCATCCACCCATACATAATCACACATATACATATCTCCATATATACACACATATAAAATGTGTAGGCAATTTCAAAGACTAACAAATATTACCAATTAAACAGTATATCTCCATTTTCAGCAAGCGACAATAACGCCCCATTTATACACCATTTAAGTTCAAATTCAAGTAGGTTATCAGTCAGTTGGAAAAACCTGTGCTCTACTTTTACTCTGGATTCAACCAATGCGGTGAATAACTCAAGAAGGTTCACATTATTCCCCTCAGCCGCTAGTCTGCCAGATTTCCAAATGGCCAGCTTTGCTTGTCCAGTTAGGAAATTGGCTAAAGTACATTGCTGTTTAAGCGCCCTTGAGTATCTGGGGCCAAAAATAAACAGACTTATATCAAAGACAAACCCCAAAACATTAAGTATTTTTCCTACAGCTGAAAACAGTGGAATCAATCTGGGGCACTCAGAAAACGCATGAAAGACAGTTTCAGGTGCCGAACAGAAGCAGCAATTTGGTAAAACATTCATGTTGAATTTAGACACATGGGTATTGGTGGGCAGTATACAATGCAATACCCTCCACTGTAGGTCTCCTGATCGCTTGGGTAGGGGACCCTTGTAAAAAAGCCTCCATGATGGAGAAAGACCAGCTGGAATCATTAAAAAGGATCTCCATTTTGAATCGTCTCTGTCCATTATCCCCTTAAAATACTTGACCTTAACACAAGTCTGATAAAGTTCTTTTTTTCCGGCCTCTTGAAAATCAATTTCATGTAAATGCTTAAACGTGAGCAGTTTTCCCTCTCTTTCATCACCCGACGGAACATTAGGGGACACAGTTAGCTTAGGAAAGGTGCATTTAAAAGGGGCTCCCGACAGTGCACCGTTAATAAAAAGGAGAAGAGTGGCAGGAAGGGCTGTTTTCAGTTCATCAGTTATCTGCTTTATCATCCTCGCAGATTTAAAGCCTGTCTGTCTACAGATTGTCTCTGCCGACCTCCATGTTTTGGAGGAAAGGTTAACCAGATCAGACACCTTGGACAACCCTTTTTCCATGAAGGTGTTGACAACAGTGTTAGATGTACAAGTATAGTCACTTAAAAGAAGGTTAAAGAACAGAGGTTCATTAAGTCCATAGTGGTGGTTTTCATTTCTGTGCAGTTTGAAAACTGACCAAGAGTCTAGAACAGAGGCATAAAATTTGACATCAGATGTAAACACCTTACCATGATAAGACATTAAAAACAAATGTTTGTCCAACCCAAACCCACCAAAAGATCTAAGGAGGGCCATGCCAAATGACACCCAAGGTCTAAATTCTACTGGGTAGAGTAGATTTTGCGCAGCTTTTAGCCTCATTGCTTCGACTTTTGCTGCAAGATCAATCAGGCCTTGACCTCCCTCATTTACTGGCAGGTAAAGAATTACAGGGGGCGTCCAATGAAAACCATTCCAGAAGAAATTAACAAATACTTTTTGTAAGCGTTGTAACAGATCTTTAGGTGGATTGAGCACGTTTAACTTATGCCACATCATTGAGGCTGCCAAATTGTTAATCACTAGTACCCTTCCTCTGTAAGACAACTGTGGGCGAATCCACTCCCATTTGTGTAAACGTCCAACCACTTTATCATAGATACCATCCCAGTTTCTCTGCATATACAGTTCTGATCCAAGAAAAACTCCTAAAATTTTAATGCCTTCCAAACTCCATGAGCAGTTTTGAGGAAGTGCTGGAGGCCCTCCATCTACCCAATCGCCTAGCAAAAAGGCAGCGCTCTTTTGCCAATTAATGCGGGAGGAGGAAGCTTTCTGAAAAACCTCAAGGGATTTCTCTAGTTCTCTAACATCCTCAAGAGACCTAATAAAGATGGTAACATCGTCAGCATAGGCAGTGAGTCTAACAGTTACTGGCTCTTCATTGAATGGACACACTGTTGTTAAGCCACCCAACCTGTTCCTTAATGTTACCAGTAGAGGTTCAATGGCAATTGCATATAAAATACCTGAGAGACCACACCCCTGTCTTATACCTCTGTTCACTTTAAAAGGCTTTGTAAGAGAACCATTAATTTTTAACATGCTATAGACATCTGTGTACAGCAGTTTAACATAAGTAATAAAAGGGGTGCCAAAACCAAACGCCTCAAGGCATTTAAAGAGAAAACCATGATCAACCCGGTCGAAGGCTTTCTCCTGGTCTAGAGAAACAAGGCCAATATCCAGATTGTGTACTTTGGCATAAGAAATCAGGTCTCGAATCAGGAAAAGATTATCAAAAATAGTGCGGCCAGGAATGCAATATGACTGGTCCGCATGAATCACAGATGATATGCAGAGTTTAATCCGATTGGTTAGAGTCTTCGAGAAGATCTTGTAGTCTGTACCCAGTAATGAAACTGGACGCCAGCATTTGATATCCTCTAGGTCGCCCTTTTTAGGAAGTAGAGTGATCACAGCCCTCCTTAGACTCACTGGTAAGATGCCATTTTCTATACTTTCCTTGAAAACAAGAAGCAGATCATTTCCGATGACTGACCAGAATCGTTTGTAGAATTCTGCATTTAATCCATCCAAGCCAGGGGCTTTACCAGGAGACAAGTCTTGGACAGCTGAGGATAGTTCTTCCAAAGTCAGTGGTTTATCAAGCTTTAGTTTTTCTCCTCCTAAGAGCTGAGGTAGATCTTGGAGGAGTAGATCAGCCATTTCCTCCTCACAGGGATCAGCAGTGTAAAGATTCTCATAAAAAGATCGTGCATGAGAAAGTATTCTTTGACTGTCGGTAGTTTTCCCCCCCTCAGGGAGCTTTAGGCAGCTTAAAATTTTCTTGTCCACAGTCTTTTTTTCTAGTTTAAAGAAAAAGGATGTAGGAGCGTCCATGTTGTTGGCAGTTAAAAATCTTGCACGAATTAGAGCTTCCTGGGCTCGTTCCTCCAGAAGGCTCCGCAAAAGAAATTTATTTTGTTCCAGAGTCTCATTGATCTCTGCACTGTCCCCTTCAGTATTAAAGCGTAGGATCTCTTGCTCTAGCTGTGCCATCTCCTTATGCAGGGTATTCCTAGTGTAAGCCGAGAAGTTCTGGCAAAGCACCTTAATGTGGACTTTACCGATGTCCCACCACTGACTTAGTGACTTATACTGTTTTTTCCTCTCTCTCCACATCTCCCAGAAATAAGTGAAAGCGTTAACAAAGTTTTGATCTAAAAGCAACTGATTATTGAATTTCCAATAAGTGTGCTTGTAAGTGTTTTCAGCAGTGGTAACGTCAACAGATACTAGATGGTGATCAGATAGACCAGTAGGAAAAATAGAACAGTTATAAAATTTGTCTCTTGTGCATCTTTGTACGTAAATTCTGTCTAATCTAGCCCCAGATATCATATTAGTATTCACTTTCATCCAAGTATATTGTCTAGCCAGTGGAAAAGATTCTCTCCAGACATCTACAAGGTCATGATATGTGACCAAAGACCTAAGCATATCAGCAGACTGTTTATGTGGTTCCATATGATTCCTATCCAGAGTGTGGTTTAGTGTGCAATTAAAATCCCCAGCCAAAACAACAATCCTGTTGCTAGAGACATCACTGAGAGCGGTTTTAAGCTTTTCAAAGAAGGAAACACGCTCAGACCCAATATTAGGAGCATACACGTTAAAAAAAGAAAAATCTAATCCATGAACTATCACATCAACTCTCAACATTCTACCTGGGACTAATTCAATAATGTTCACAGGCTGTTCTTTAAATTCAGGTGCCAGCAGAATAGCGACCCCTGCACTCAGAGAGGTGCCATGACTTAAAAAAGTTTGTCCTTTCCATTCACTTAACCACAGTACCTGATTATCAGCATCTGTATGAGTTTCTTGCAAAAACACTATACTTTCACCTTTTAAAGTCACATATTCAAAAAGACTAGCCCTTTTAATAGCATTACGACACCCATTAATGTTTAAAGAACTAAATCTCAAAGGTGCCATAAAGGTAAAAATAAGAAAACTCAGTAAATATAAGCTGTAAAAACCTCTCCAAAAAGACAAATCCATATCTACTTTTTAACATGGGTGTTCAAAACACTTCTAACACTGCTAAGGAGCTTTTTCAGACGATACCGTTTAGGTTTGTCGAGCTCATCGAACGACGCCCCTTTCATTGCCATTGTACCCGATACCACAAACAGTTTTAAATCAGGAAAATAATTTTCAATTTTCGGTTTGCGGAGTCCCTTTGTGGTGTCCAAAAAATGATTAATTTCTTTGACAGAATAAAGTTTTGACTTACCACCAGAGGCAGGCTCAGAATCAGTCACATCATAATCACCCATTTCAATATCGTCGTAATCTTTATCAGAATCTTCCGTCTGTAACTTAGATTCCGTGAGTTCTTGTGAGGAAATAAATTCTTGGCTTTGGCTTAACTGGTCATCCGCAGCCGTTTTGTCCATTTGAATTTGATTTTCAACACAGATCGAATCAGCATTAGATACAGCCTGCAACCGCGCCTGTATAAGCCCCGTTTCTGCCTGCGGAACAGCGGGCGTGTGACTTGGGCCAGCCGCCTCTTCAGAAGGCTCCACCGGGCCGACTTTAGAGGTAGCCACCCCCGGTCTCCCTTCGGGCGATTCATCCGGCACAGAGATCGCTCCGGCCGGCTGGGGTTGTACTTCCACAGCGGCCGCAGCAACATCCACACCTGAAGCCCTCCCGCTGTTCTCTGCATCCGCAGCTGGAGCCGCAACAGCACCTGCCGGCTTGTTCCGATTCGGACAAGTTTGTCTTACATGCCCAAAACTACCACACACGAAACATTTCATGGATTCAGAACTAATAAAAATAGTATAGTCCTTTCCATCAAAACTTAATTTCGCCGACAGGTTTAGAGGATCACTTTGGTTATTTAAGATCATAAAAGCTTGTCGCCGAAAAGACATTACGTGCTTTATTTCGGCGTTTTTGCAACCGAGCGGGATCATCTTTATGGGACTTATTATTCTACCATACCTCTGGAGTAATTGTTCTAATTCTTCATTTTTGATAAAAGGAGGTACATTAGAGAAAACAACCTTTTTAGATGGGCTCGACAATGGCAAAACGGGCACAAAGGAATCTTTGATAGTTAATCCACTTTCAATCAATTCATCTACCATTAGACTTTCACTGAGAAAGAAAACGATAGCCTTGTTCATGCGTGAGGCAGACTGAATATTATTGCCCCCAACCACCGCACTTACGGCTATCAAACAGTCTTCTACCGACACATCAGCATCAGGCATACATTTGCATCCATGCCTGAGTGTCAACTGCGAGAAATCTCTCGCATCCATTATCCTAGATCACTGACCGAAGTCAGTGATAACTACCTCACCTAACTTACAACCTATAACTAAAGAAAAAATAAATAAATAATGTTAAGTAAGAAGAAGAAAGAAAATCTCACTCAGACAGAGCCCTCGCTCACGCCAACCTGCTCCTTCCACTCACTCCCAGCATGCACTCGTGTGAGAGAGAGAGAGAGAGAGAGAGAGAGAGAGAGAGAGAGAGAGTGAGAGAGTGAGAGAGAGTGAGAGAGAGAGAGAGAGAGAGAGAGAGAGAGAGAGTGTAAGTGTCACCACCAGGGGCTGGCTATTTAAGACTAAAGCCACGCCCCTTTGCAACTCCCACCTCGAGGAGGTCCCCAAAGCCAACCCAATGACCAGACAACCACGGGAACAGGTAAGTAAAATTTAAAACAAGCTTTATTTAGTTTAAATATTTAAAAGAACTGGGGAATTGGGGAAAGGGAAAATTAAAACTAATAGGTTTCTTCTCCTCCCTCCAGGGAGACTGCAGCCACGGGCAGACAGGGCAAGGGCAACAGGGGTGCCAACCACCATAAGCCGGGGGAGAGAGGGAAACGTCAGGCTCCGGCCTGGACCCTGCTAACCGTGGCGCCCTCCTTCTTCCTTCCTGGAGGCAGAATAGTGTCAGTGTGACTGGTAAGGAGATTTGTCCACTGTCTGTGTATCTTTCCTCGGGTCGGCAGGGGGTCCTCGCCCCGCGTGCCTTTACGTTCCCTGTCGTACGTCCACCCTCGTCCTCCTTGTGCCCCACAGGTGGTCACTGCGACACAAAAGCACTGTTAGCTTGGACTTTGAGTATTTCTCACCGGCTCTGCTGCTTACAGCTCTCTGGGTAGGTATCACGTTCACAGTCTGCTCTCCAATTGTTCACTCTCGTTTTCCTTTCTCCCCACAGGCGGCCACTAAGACACAAAGACACTGTCACTTGGACTTCGAGTATTTCTCACCGGCTCTGCTGCTTACAGCTCTCTGGGTAGGTATCACGTTCACAGTCTGCTCTCCAATTGTTCACTCTCGTTTTCCTTTCTCTCCACAGGCGGCCACTAAGACACAAAGACACCTTCTACTTGGACTTCGAGTATTTCTCACCGGCTCTGCTGCTTACAGCTCTCTGGGTAGGTATCACGTTCACAGTCTGCTCTCCAATTATTCACTCTCGTTCTTCTCTCTCTCCACAGGTGGCCGCTAGGACACAAAGACACTGTTACTGAGACTTAGAGTATTTCTCACCGGCTCTGCTGCTTACAGCTCTCTGGGTAGGTATCACGTTCACAGTCTGCTCTCCAATTATTCACTCTCGTTCTTCTCTCTCTCCACAGGTGGCCGCTAGGACACAAAGACACTGTTACTGAGACTTCGAGTATTTCTCACCGGCTCTGCTGTTTACAGCTTTCTGGGTAGGTATCACGTTCACGGTCTGTTCTTCGATTATTCACTCTCGTTCTTCTCTCTCTCCACAGGTGGCCGCTAGGACACAAAGACACTGTTACTGAGACTTCGAGTATTTCTCACCGGCTCTGCTGTTTACAGCTTTCTGGGTAGGTATGGTTTCCTCCGTAGGTCAGCAGAGGGGCGAAGGTCACACACCACCTCACCGGGTCGAGCGCTGCCCTATCTCCACTGCCCGTAGGCCGATCGAATCCTGGACAGGGGCGCCCCTTTGTAGAGACCGCGGGGGCGGCGGACCCTTTCGCCTCTGACTCTGCGACAAAACAGACACAGGTAAGTTTACACCACGAATATTTCCAATGTTTTACTCACAGTCACTGACAGCTCTTGGTCTGCGTTCCTTCGTACTCCGAAACAGCACACTACGTATGGTAACAGTAATTTCTGAGGTCGTTAGCCTCTCCGTCCTCTGCCCAGTAGAAGAAATGGATGATGCGGGGCTTCGTCTAATAAGACACACAGCAACCCACAGCAAATACACAGCACCACTCCAAACGTGAAAAGCTTATTAATTGCAAGTCTCACTCACCACACTATAAGTGCAACACAACAAGGGAAGCGCCCGGTGTCCTCCACTGCGCTTGGGCTGAGATAGGGGCGATGGAAAATACGACCAAAATAAGTCTCGTTGCTGTGGCTGTTTGGATTTACCCTCTAACGGCTCGCCCACCACACTATTGTAGGGGTAGGGCCGCCCTCCTTCTCCTGGAGGTTTCCAACGGTTCACAGGTAAATTTTTGCAAGTTACTCCACACCAAAAGGGTATACTCACAGCAAATAGCCTCTGTTTACGTTGTACAACAAGATCAATTTTCTTCCTGCTTTACTCCTTCAAAAGTACTGGTTAGACCAAAGTTCCTTTTTACCCATAGGATCTTCCGTTTACTCCAGCAGGTCCACCGTAAACTACAACGAGAGAGAGGGAGAGAGAGAGAGATACAGACAGCCACCACGTCTAACAATGAGCACAGCTCCGTTCCTCAGCACACACTACGACACTCAACTGTGATCTAACTGTGCTTTTTATACTCCTCTCTGTGCTCCAGTTGTCCAATTGCCCGGCGATCTCTTTAACTAGGCACAGCTGTGCCCAATTGGCGGATTACAGCCTTCGCGGAGCTGCCGGATGTCCGGTGTTCCTGTTTTCCGGTCTGGACGGAAACATCCGGGCGGAACCAAAACTTCCTCAACTTTTGGTTCCGCCCTGAAAGATCGTCACCCCGTGACATCCTCCCCCGCCAATGCATTCTTGTCCCTGGAATGCCTTTGAGTAGTCCACTCACCGTAACGGGAAGGGGGTCGGCCTCGATTCTCCCGTTGGGAGCGCCTCACAGGGGAGTCAGGTTCGGCGGGCTCGGGCACACCCTCAGGTTGTCTTTGGGCGGCCGGGGGTTCGGCTGGCTCTGGTACTGGCTCTGGTTGTCTCTGGGCGGCCGGGGGTTCAACTGGCTCAGGTGCTAGCTCTGGCTCTCCTGGGGCGGCCAGGGGTGGTGCCACCACGGGTAGGCCTGGTACCACAGCCCATCCTTCCATCCAGGGGGCCGTCGGTGCCGGTTCCGCCACTACCTCCTTCGCGACCTCGGGATAATTTGGGCAAGGGCGAATCATGTTTCGGTGTACCACACGTTCAGGGCCGGCCTTTCCTTCCGGCCGGATGGTATACACCGGCTGTCCCGGCCTCTGTTGCCTGCAGACTACGTACGGGGTGGTCTCCCAACGGTCACTCAGCTTTCCTTCGCCTTGCCGCCGATTGTCTCGTACCAAGACTCTCTCTCCTGGTAACAAGGGGGCGTCCCGGGCCGTCCGGTCGTACAACCGCTTGTTCTTTTCCCCTGTAGCCCGTATCTTCTGGGATACCTGTTCGTAAGCAAAGTGCAGCCGTTGGTGGTGGCGCCCCACCCATGCCGTCACGCTCCCTTCCTCTTGGCCAGCGGCCACTCCCAAGACCAGGTCCGTGGGCATCCGCACATGTCTGCCGAACATCAGATAAGTGGGGGCATACCCCGTCGTACTATGAACGCTGTTATTATAAGCTTGCAAAAGGTTCAGTAGAGCACTCACCCAATCGCTCTGCTTCCGTTGGTCCAGGGTCCCTAGGAGCCCCAACAGGGTCTGATTAAACCTCTCACAACAGCCATTTCCTTGAGGGTGGTACGACGTCGTATGGGTCTTCGTGCACCCATACAGCTGGCATAATTCTCGGATCACCTTTGATTCGAAATTGGCCCCTTGGTCTGAGTGCAGGAACTCTGGACATCCGAACGTTTGGAAGACGTGCCGCCATAGAGCCGTTGCGGTGGTGTTTGCCGTCTGATCAAGGGTGGGAACTGCCCATGCGTATTTTGTAAACAGGTCGGTGATTACTAAGATGTTCGGATAGCGGTCCTGTGGCCGGCCCAGTGTCAGGAAATCCATCGCCATGATGTGGAGGGGGGCTTTGGCATGTATGGGCACCATCGGCGCTCGAGCCTCTCGTCGAGATTTGAACAACATACACCTGGGGCAAGCTTGGACCAAACTGCGTACTGATGCTTCCAGCCCCGGCCAGTAGAAAAACCTGCGCAGCAGCGATACTGTCCGTTCTTGTCCCTGGTGCCCCAGCTGATCATGGTAAGCGGACACCAAGGCTGCTGCTTGATCGGCGGGCACCACGATCTGGCGCACCTCCTCGTCCAGCTTCGGGTCACTAACCTTTCGGCAAAGCACCCCTTCCTGTAGTTCCAGCTTGTCCCACTGTCCCAGCAGTCTTTTTCCCGTCTCTGTCTGGGTCAGCCTCTCAGACGACGTTGGCCGTCGGCCCTGCTCCACCCACATTTTCACCTGGCACACATCCTGATCCTGGGCCTGCCTCGCTTTCCACCGACAGGGGTCCCAGCCCCAGTTCCCCGGTACCGCCTCCTGCTGGCCTCCTGGTGCCTCCACGGCCCCTATCAGATAGCCTTCCCTCTGGCTTTCTTCTTCCTGGCCCCCCCGGCAACCGGGGTTGTCTACCTCTGGTAATCGGGACAGGACATCCGCGTTCGTGTGCTCTCGCCCAGGCCGATACTGCAGTTGATAATCGAAATTGGCAAGTTGTGCCACCCAGCGCTGCTCCACAGCTCCCAACTTCGCTGTCTGTAAATGCACCAAAGGATTATTATCCGTAATCACCGTTACCTTAGCACCCCAGAGGTAGTCCTTAAACTTCTCGCTCAGGGCCCACTTCAGGGCCAGCAGTTCCAGTTTGAATGAGCTGTAGTTTGCATCGTTCCTCTCAGCTGGGTGGAGGCTTCGGCTTGCGTAGGCGATCACCCGTTCTGTTCCCGCTTGTCGTTGGGCCAAGACCGCTCCCAACCCCAGGTTGCTAGCGTCTGTATACAAGAGAAATGGTTGGGTAAAGTCTGCATAGGCCAAGATCGGAGCCTGTAACAATTCCTGTTTCAATCTCTGAAATGCCCCCTCACAGGACTCATCCCAGTCAATAGGGGGTGACCCCCGTCCCCGGTTCCGCCCTGTACCGACCAGCAGCTGGTTAAGTGGCTTAGCAATTTTTGAAAAATCTTTTATGAACCGTCTGTAGTATCCCACAAACCCTAGAAATGACCGTACTTGCCTCACAGTCTTGGGTGCACTCCAATCTCTTACCGCAGAGACCTTCCCAGGGTCTACAGCCACCCCAGCAGCGCTGACCACGTGACCCAGGAACTGGACTTCTCGCCTCAACAGATGGCATTTATCGGGTTGCAACTTCAGCCCATATTTCTCCATCGCCTGGAAAACCTCTTCGAGGTGTCGGAGGTGGGAATCGAAATCTGGGGAGTACACAATTACATCGTCTAAGTATACCAAGACTGACTCCATTAACTGACCTCCAAGGCAGCGCTGCATCAGGCGTTGGAACGTGGCTGGGGCGTTACAGAGCCCGAAGGGCATCCGTTCCCACTCGAATAATCCAAACGGGGTCGTGAAGGCGGTCTTCTCCCTATCGGCCTCGGCCACCGGCACCTGCCAATACCCACTGGCCAGATCCAAAGTGGAGTACCACGCGGACCGCGTGAGACCGGCCAGGGAGTCTTCGATCCGTGGTAGGGGAAAAGCGTCTTTTTTGGTCACCAGGTTGAGCTTACGGTAGTCCACACAAAACCTCCAAGCTCCCGACTTTTTCTGCACAAGCACGATAGGGGCTGCCCATGGACTACTGCTTTCCCGGACGATGCCCCGCCCCAGCATGCCCTGCAATAGTGAGCGTACCTCTGTGTACAAAGTAGGTGGGATCGGCCGGTACCTCTCCCTACTTGGCCCTGCATCTCCAGTCGGAATGTGATGTTCCACCACCTTAGTGCACCCGTAATCCTCCTCGTGTCTTGCAAACACATGTTGCCATTTCTGAAGGAGGGCTTGGAGCTTTTGTGACTGCGCCTGTTCCAACTTTTCCCCTTGCAGGGACTCACCTGCCAGGTGCCTCGGCACGTCCCTCTCTCCGTTGTTCGAAGGGGCTTCCATCTGTGTCAGGGCCACCTCGATGACGGTGGGGCACACCTGACGGAAACTAACATCTCTCTCTTCCCTCACCTGATGGGGTGCGACCCCCGTTAGTCGGGCCAGCCGCTGGTGTCGGTGTAAGTGCACTGGATATGGGTGGTCATTTCGAACCTTTACAGGTACCCTCCCCCGGTGGACCGCCGCTAGGCCTCGTGCTACTTCCACTTGGGGGCAATCGGCATGGGGTTCAACCAATACCCATTCTTCGGGGCCAACTCCTCGGGGGGCCACTCTCACCCACACCATGGCCTCACTCCTAGGGGGGATAGATAAAGCAAAGCGACACATTACTCTTCCTACCTCTTCCCGGCCTCTACGGACCTGGGTCATCTGGACCCGACGACAGTCGGCGACTACTCGCTCCCATAGGGGCCTCTCGACAGGGGAGATCCTAGGGCCGGGCTTAGCCCGAAATAACTCCTCCCAACACTCGGAGAGAACGTTCATACCTAATAGGGCTCTATGGACACCCAAACACCTGTCTTCCACAATGATCACCCCTTTCTGGGGGACTAACACCCCGTGAACCTCTAAGTCCGTCAGCCGGTAGCCAATGTAGGGGATCTCTAGGCCGTTGGCGCCCCGCAACGTCAGCCAGGGGGCCTCTCCTCCTTGTACTCTCTGCTTCCCGAATACTTCCTGCGAGAGACTTTCTGCAAACAATGTCACTTGAGAGCCCGTATCTACCAGGCACTGTACTGTCTTGCCACATACCTTTACCTCCGCCATTGGGCTATGCCCCACCATCTGGTCTCTAGAATTGCCACTCCTTCCCGGGTCTTCTCGAGGGGTCCCGGCCACACGACCCACTGTGGCCGGTCGTCCTAAAAACCCCCTTCCGATGCCCTGCGAGGCCCACACTGACGGCTATAATGCCCTGGTTCTCCACAACGATTGCAGATTGGCCGCCCCTGGTCATCCCATTCGAAGCGGGGCCGGTTAAAACGGTTCGGGCGCCCCGGTGGCTCTCGGCCCCTCTCCGAGTAGACTCGCTCTCGGGGTGCCGGCCTCAGTTCCTCTCGCGCCCTACCTTGGCGAAGTTCTCCCAGGAGGGTTTTAGATAGTTCCGACATCTGTTCTCGGACGTCTTTCAACAGCTCTACTTTCAGGGCTTGCTTCCAATCGGTGTGTTCAGGTGGTGCTGCTGTATTTCCACTTACGACTGCACATACGGGGGTTTCACTTACTTCGACCTCGTCACCCTCCAGGGCCAGCGCCTCCTTCTTTAGGTCTTCAAACGTAAGCCCAGGGTCCCTCCGAAACTGGACCCTCAGACTTTGCCTCACCGGGCCCTCTTTCATCCCCAAGAGGAACTGGTCGCGTAACAAGGCCTCTCCGTCTCCTAGCCCATGGTCTCGTCGGGCCTGCAGGCGAGTGAACTGCTCCCGCAGCCGGAGGGCAAAAGCTCTAATGGGTTGTCGGGGGCCTTGCTTACAATTAAAAAATTGTGAACGGAGGACAGCTACGGGGGTATGGTCACCATATTGCTCGGTAAGGAACTGGAACACAGTCTGGGCGGTGGCTCTAATTGCTTCGGGGGCGGCTTGTACCTCTCGCCGTGCCTCTCCCTCTAGGGAGTTCAGTACAAACTGGAGCCGCTGGGCGGCGCTAAGGCCCTGTAGGTCGGCCAAGTACTCCAACTGGGCCTTCCATTCAGCCAGTCGTACCTCCGACTCTGCTCCTCCATATTTCTGGATCCATGGGCTTCCCATGATGATGGACGTGGCACGGGGTGGGGCTGCAGGCCCCGCGTTGTCAGTCATTGGGTGACCTTGGTTACTCAACTCGAGGTGGGGCCCTGCCGACTACGCCAAAATCTGTCACCACCAGGGGCTGGCTATTTAAGACTAAAGCCACGCCCCTTTGCAACTCCCACCTCGAGGAGGTCCCCAAAGCCAACCCAATGACCAGACAACCACGGGAACAGGTAAGTAAAATTTAAAACAAGCTTTATTTAGTTTAAATATTTAAAAGAACTGGGGAATTGGGGAAAGGGAAAATTAAAACTAATAGGTTTCTTCTCCTCCCTCCAGGGAGACTGCAGCCACGGGCAGACAGGGCAAGGGCAACAGGGGTGCCAACCACCATAAGCCGGGGGAGAGAGGGAAACGTCAGGCTCCGGCCTGGACCCTGCTAACCGTGGCGCCCTCCTTCTTCCTTCCTGGAGGCAGAATAGTGTCAGTGTGACTGGTAAGGAGATTTGTCCACTGTCTGTGTATCTTTCCTCGGGTCGGCAGGGGGTCCTCGCCCCGCGTGCCTTTACGTTCCCTGTCGTACGTCCACCCTCGTCCTCCTTGTGCCCCACAGGTGGTCACTGCGACACAAAAGCACTGTTAGCTTGGACTTTGAGTATTTCTCACCGGCTCTGCTGCTTACAGCTCTCTGGGTAGGTATCACGTTCACAGTCTGCTCTCCAATTGTTCACTCTCGTTTTCCTTTCTCCCCACAGGCGGCCACTAAGACACAAAGACACTGTCACTTGGACTTCGAGTATTTCTCACCGGCTCTGCTGCTTACAGCTCTCTGGGTAGGTATCACGTTCACAGTCTGCTCTCCAATTGTTCACTCTCGTTTTCCTTTCTCTCCACAGGCGGCCACTAAGACACAAAGACACCTTCTACTTGGACTTCGAGTATTTCTCACCGGCTCTGCTGCTTACAGCTCTCTGGGTAGGTATCACGTTCACAGTCTGCTCTCCAATTATTCACTCTCGTTCTTCTCTCTCTCCACAGGTGGCCGCTAGGACACAAAGACACTGTTACTGAGACTTAGAGTATTTCTCACCGGCTCTGCTGCTTACAGCTCTCTGGGTAGGTATCACGTTCACAGTCTGCTCTCCAATTATTCACTCTCGTTCTTCTCTCTCTCCACAGGTGGCCGCTAGGACACAAAGACACTGTTACTGAGACTTCGAGTATTTCTCACCGGCTCTGCTGTTTACAGCTTTCTGGGTAGGTATCACGTTCACGGTCTGTTCTTCGATTATTCACTCTCGTTCTTCTCTCTCTCCACAGGTGGCCGCTAGGACACAAAGACACTGTTACTGAGACTTCGAGTATTTCTCACCGGCTCTGCTGTTTACAGCTTTCTGGGTAGGTATGGTTTCCTCCGTAGGTCAGCAGAGGGGCGAAGGTCACACACCACCTCACCGGGTCGAGCGCTGCCCTATCTCCACTGCCCGTAGGCCGATCGAATCCTGGACAGGGGCGCCCCTTTGTAGAGACCGCGGGGGCGGCGGACCCTTTCGCCTCTGACTCTGCGACAAAACAGACACAGGTAAGTTTACACCACGAATATTTCCAATGTTTTACTCACAGTCACTGACAGCTCTTGGTCTGCGTTCCTTCGTACTCCGAAACAGCACACTACGTATGGTAACAGTAATTTCTGAGGTCGTTAGCCTCTCCGTCCTCTGCCCAGTAGAAGAAATGGATGATGCGGGGCTTCGTCTAATAAGACACACAGCAACCCACAGCAAATACACAGCACCACTCCAAACGTGAAAAGCTTATTAATTGCAAGTCTCACTCACCACACTATAAGTGCAACACAACAAGGGAAGCGCCCGGTGTCCTCCACTGCGCTTGGGCTGAGATAGGGGCGATGGAAAATACGACCAAAATAAGTCTCGTTGCTGTGGCTGTTTGGATTTACCCTCTAACGGCTCGCCCACCACACTATTGTAGGGGTAGGGCCGCCCTCCTTCTCCTGGAGGTTTCCAACGGTTCACAGGTAAATTTTTGCAAGTTACTCCACACCAAAAGGGTATACTCACAGCAAATAGCCTCTGTTTACGTTGTACAACAAGATCAATTTTCTTCCTGCTTTACTCCTTCAAAAGTACTGGTTAGACCAAAGTTCCTTTTTACCCATAGGATCTTCCGTTTACTCCAGCAGGTCCACCGTAAACTACAACGAGAGAGAGGGAGAGAGAGAGAGATACAGACAGCCACCACGTCTAACAATGAGCACAGCTCCGTTCCTCAGCACACACTACGACACTCAACTGTGATCTAACTGTGCTTTTTATACTCCTCTCTGTGCTCCAGTTGTCCAATTGCCCGGCGATCTCTTTAACTAGGCACAGCTGTGCCCAATCGGCTGATTACAGCCTTCGCGGAGCTGCCGGATGTCCGGTGTTCCTGTTTTCCGGTCTGGACGGAAACATCCGGGCGGAACCAAAACTTCCTCAACTTTTGGTTCCGCCCTGAAAGATCGTCACCCCGTGACATCAGCACAGGACTTAACCACTGGGCTTACAGACAGAGAGATTCTGATAAACAATACCAACAAACAAACAAAAATAATAATAAAAAATAACGAGAAGAAAAAAAAAGACGTAGAAAGATAAGCAAATGAGGAGAGAGAGAGAGAGAGAGAGAGAGAGAGAGAGAGAGAGAGAGAGAGAGAGAGAGAGAGAGAGAGAGAGTGTAAGCACAGGACTTAACCACTGGGCTTAAAAAGTCTGTAGGTTAAGAGAGGTGTGGAAGAATAAGAAAAAAAATCTACAAATATAATACACATACACACACACACACACACATATATATAGGACGATAGAAAAGAAAGTAATAATAATAATAATAATAATAATAATAATGCTTATAGTATATTTGTATATTTATTCATTCAGAAAAGCCATGGTGTTTTCTCATGGCTTCGGAATAGTTGTCCATTTATATAGAGTTTATCAACTGTCAATACTGCACGTATGTTGTTTCTTCTGTTTTCTTTTAATATGGGATACAGAACTTTTCTTCGTTCGTTTATTTCTCGTGGGTATTGATCGTTCATTCCAAAATGAGTGTCCTTGAGTAGTTTTCCTTTGCTTTTAACCAATTCCTTTTGTTGATAGTGTTCAAATTTTGCAATGATGGGACGAGTTTTGTCCTGCTGTTGTTTACCGAGACGATGAACTCGGTGAAAGGTGATATTTTGAGTGACGTCAGCGGGTAGTTTGAGTTGAGAGTGCATGAAGTTTTTAAGATGCAACTCTGGATTATCGGGTGATGTTTCTGGAAAGCCTGAGAAAATTAAGTTGTCACGCATCGAGCGTGTTTGGATGTCTAGAATGGTTTCTTTCATCTGTTTGTTTTCTGTGGTGACATTTTCTATTTGCTGGGTGAGTGTTGTTATTGAAGTTTGAAGCTCTTGATTTGATTGTTGTAGTGTTTCGATTTGATTGTGAGCAAATTCAAGGCTTTTCCGCATGTCGCTTAAATCATCGTGAATTGTAACCAGTATATCCAGTTTTTTATTGATGCTAGCCAGCACACTAACCTCAACTTCGGTGGTTTGTAGGTCATCAAAGTCTCTCTTTCTTCTTTTGGAATCTGGTTTGGGTACGTCGGTATTATCCATGGTCGGATGAGTGTGGTGAAAGTAGTCGTCAATAAAGATCTCCAAGTCCGTTAAAGTGCCCATCTTATGACTGCTTTTCCACAAGTTATATAGGTGTATGAGTTCCATAAAGCATGTTTCAAAAGTTGTTTGCTCGAAATAGCTTGTAGGAAAAGATTGTTACCCATCTCTAGGAGCCTCTGTTTCAGGGCAGTTCAGATTGTGCCGTTTTGAGCTAGTCTTACATATTTATGAGCTGCTGCTCCTTTGATCACGCCCCACTACTAACGTCATGTGCTCGTGCGCATGCTCAGTGGTCTCGTGAGCAGTACAGACCATACTGTGCTATTATTTTATATATTATTATTATTATTATTAACGGTTTATGTTGCCAACAGACAATTCATGCAGAAAAGTATCACTAATAAGTACACTACAGGAGAAGAAACTCATGACACACAATGATTCCTGAGTAAATTGTGATGTTACGTTAGCAGTCACAACAACAAACTCGTTTTCCCTGGACAATGCTAACATATCGCCCATTATAAAACATTTTCAAACACATTATTTTCGCAAATTAAATAAATTAAGACCCGGCGGGGGATGTATACTGCTTGTGGACCGCGTGCTAATTGCTAGAAGCTAGCGGGAGGTCCGGACCGTAAAGTTATAAGAGGCTCGGGGGGTTAGCATCGTCAGAAAAGCCGGGGCTGTAAGGCCTGGTCTCGGTGTGTTAAACTCATCATGACACACCAAGATTCCAGCGTAAATTGTGATGTAGCAGTCTCAACAATACACTCATTTTCCCTGGACAATACTAACATATTCCCGTTATAAACATTTTCAAACGCATTATTTTCGCAAATTACAGAAATTAAGACCCGGCGGGGGATGTATACTGCTTGTGGACCGCATGCTAATTGCTAGAAGCTAGCGGGAGGTCCGGACCGCGTATATATCTATGCGGACCGTAAAGTTATTAGAGGCTCGCCTCGTCAGAAAAGCCGGGGCGTACGGTCTCGGTTAGTTTGGCAAAAAGCTTTTAGCTCTAGCATCATAAATGTAGTATTTTGTGACAGAAGATGACAACATGCAAAATATAACTGAATATGACGAAACTTTTTGTTACGTCACAACGGAGCTGAGTTTTAACTCGCGCAATCTGAGACTCAAGGCAGAGGACATTCAGAAACCTGTATCTCACTCAAAACAGCATGGATGGATTTTTTTCCAAGTTTGTATGCGTGTGGGAGCATCAGAGACACAAAATAACACCCCAAAACCCAGAAAAAGTGAGTTTTTCATAATACGGGCACTTTAAGTCCTCCATTGTACAGTTGAATTGTGGATCGTATCGAGTATATGGTAGTCGATGCGATGTTAATTTGTTTTATTCCGGATAAAAAGAGTTTTTAGAGCTCAAAAGTTTAAACTCGTCCTGTTGTGTTTTGTTGTGTTTGTCAACAAGTGTGCGCCGCCATGTTCGATCTCACCTCTGCTCGAGTCTCGCGATACTCACACCGCCATCACTCACAGCCTAATATTCACATATTTAATATTTTTCAAATATGACAAACATGGGCAAGTCTTATATCAAATGAAGGCTCTCATTCTCAGGAATAAGCGTTATTATTGTTCTATTATCATCACATATCCAACAATCGTTGAATGAATAATAAGGTAAAAAATGGTCTTTTGTAAACATTTGTGAAACTTGAGTGTGGACTGCCTCAGATAGCACATATAGCCACAAATGATACACCATCTTTTATCTTAGGTCCTACTCTAAAAAATGAGTCCATTCACAGCATTTTATTTGGTTGTGTGCATATATAATCCCTTGCTATTTATTATATGTGCAAAACAAAAAATTAATATTTATATGAAAAATGTATTTTCGCACCCTTCAGTAAAATGAGAATATCTTTTGAATGTGACATGCTAAAGAGTTCATTCTTTTTTTGGTTGTTTACTGTCTGCTGCTGGTAACAACCAGAACTGTCTGCAGTCTGCTAGAGCATCCAGAACCAGAGTTATACACTATCAAAGACAGTATTTACAACATAAATAAAGAAAATTTGGTGTTTCATAATATGAAAAACAACATAAATAAGTTTTGTCACAAACCGAAGCTTTTTATGTAACTTCAAAGGGTTTTCTTTAAAATGATATAAAGATAGTGCATTTATTCCACTGTATGTGGTTATGGGGACACTTCATATGTTTTTAGGCAGAAATTGTATACAAAAAGGGATATTATTCCTTCCATCAGTTGGAGTAAAATAACTTTTGCATAGATTATGATAGAGAAAAAATTCATGTTTCCTCTGTAAGCTACTGTTTGCAGGTAGCTGAGGCACCCAGGGCCAGAGTTATACACTTTCAAATAAAAACTTTAGAAAAAAAAAACATCAAAAAGCGCCTATTTATTTTTGTGTTTATTAGAGGACTGACATCACATACAACCATGTTTAGCACTTTCAACAGTGTTTTATGTAATTTCAATGGGTTTCCTGTAAAATGATACCAAACTTTTGTATGTAAACCTCTGCATGTGGGTATGGGAAGCTTTTGAAATTGCGTAGGCCAAATCCAGGCGAAAATCCCCAAAATAGCTTCGGGGGTAATAGGTTAAACAACGTGGCGCTAAACGTAAAAATTATAATTGCGCAGGGTGGAAACTAGCAAAAGGCACTTGCGTCGCGCATTGCGCTGCATTGCGCCGGCTGTAAGATAGAGCCCTAAATGTTTAGTTTTTAGGTGTACTCAATTTAAATGAGCTTTTATGAACATGTGTGCATGTAGGAACACTACCAAGAAAGGATCTCCTTCACTGAAATCCAGGGAAATGATGAGCTCAATGTGTCTCTCCGGTCTCAGCATGGAAAAGTAGGGTGAGTTCAGCAACATACCGGCATCTTGATAATCTCTTGTCCCACTTTCCAGGAGAGGGGAAGGTAGTTTATGAGCTATTAAAAACAGTATGTGGTCAGTGGTCACAGCATTACATGGATATAATCCTCATTTAATGAGTCAATATATCATTCACAATAATTAACATCAGGTTCAATCTCACCTTCCATGTTGTCTAGGAAATTGTATGTCCTGCCCCAGATCCACTCAGCCACCAACTCACACTTATTTAAAAATGCATCTGTTTAGGTAAAAAGAAACCCACTGCTCAGAATTAAGGTTCTGTTATGTTTATGTTCATCTTTAAGAAGCTTCTTGGTGATTTATGTGTACATTATTTATACGTCTAGAAGATTTAAAGTGACTGAGAGGCAGTTTAACTTACCCAATAAGCCGCATTTGCACCTTATCTTTAACTGTTTAAATACATATAGTGTGAAATTCTTCATATACAGTTTGACATCTTTAAATTCCTCTTGAAAATCAAACTCTTCTGTAAAAGTGGAGTACATACATTACTTCAATAGAAACCATTTGTGTTCAGATTTCTTTCAAATCTGACAATGCTAAATCCAAACCATTTGTTTGTTATTTCATAAGATGTTTTGTTTATCATCAAAAAACACATTTAATAAACAAAAACACATTTAAAATACAAATATGGTCTGAAAGAAATGCTGAATTGAAACACCAAGATGAAATCCCAAAAACGTTCATAACAATTTCAGTACATTTTTCATTTGATAAGAATATATGCACATAAAATATTTACTGAATACATTTCTTGATTGACATTCAAAGTCAGGACTGCCTTAACAGATAAATACTACAAACCCCTAAAACCAACCCTTAAAATTCAATTCACAATTAGATGCATCTCGTCCTCCAATTCCAATGCATTGATGATAACACACAAAGGGCCCTATTTGAACGATCTGAAACGCAAGTGCGAAGCACAACGCGCAAGTGAGTTTGTGGGCGGATCTTGGGCGCTGTTGCTATTTTCCCGGCGTGAGAAATAACTCTTGCGCCGGGCGCAAATCAATAAGGGGTTGGTCTGAAGTAGGTTTATTATTCATAGGTGTGGTTTGGGCGTAACGTCAAATAACCAATCAGAATGCTATCCAACATTCCCTTTAAACGCAAGGGCGCAAGTTCCATGGCGGGTTGCTATTATTATGACGGATTTACCAGGCACATACCAGGAGCGGTTCACAGCCGAGGAGACCCACGTTCTTGTAAAAGCAGTCAAAGACACAGAAGTTGTTTTGTATGGGGATAGGAGAAACCCGCCCAAATCAGTGTCGGTTAAACAGGCGTGAGAGGAAATAGCCACAGTCTCATCAGCTGGCATCCCCATCGTTGTGCCAAACGCTACAATGATGTCAGGAGACGGGGGAATCCCAAGCTTGCCAGCATAAATCGGGCACGCCGTGTAACGAGAGGTGGATCTGCCTCTACACAGGACCTGACGCCAGCAGAGGACATCGCTGCGTCCACCCTCACCGCTGAAAGGGTTTGGGGGCTTTGAAATCGGACCCAAGAAACGCAAGCAAGGTCCAACCCCAAAGTACTCACAAATCAAGTTCATATACATTAAGGTTTCTTATAAAAACATTTTAATTATTATTTACATCAAATAAACGTAATACAGCCACACAACAAACTTATGAAAATATTTTAATCGTTATTTGCATGAGAATTTTTTAACGCAGCCACACAATAAATAAAAACAATCACCACAATGCTCACCACTATGATTTCCCTTATCTCGTGTATTAATATTTTTTAGTGTTAGTGTTTAGTGTTTTTAAGTTTTAACTGTTGCATCTGTGTAGATTAGATGCAAAGTGTATGCGCGTTGTGCACGCTATACATCATGCGCCCTTAAAATAGCATAATGAACAACGCGCAACGCGCCACTGACTTTAAACTTTTTTTTCTGGTCAGTGGTGCAATTGTTTTTTGAAACTGCAAAATAGCACCAGAGATGGTTTGCGCCGGAACACGCCTCTTTTTTTGTGCTGAACCGCCTAGGGAGCATAAAATAATGTCATTTTTTATATACACATATGTCCTGTTTCTGTTGTAATATATTAATTCTATATGTTAATGGGCATTAACTTCCACAAACTGACTAACGTAAAGCGTCTAGCATCATCATTATACACAGTGATTTGGGCAGTATTACTGTATTTATCTAATGCAGCGCACCCAGCGTAACAAACTATGTGGATATTTTTACAGAAATATATTCATGTTCTTATATCTAAACAGTCAGCGAATGGTTTGTGCAGGTGTTTTGCACCAAAAATACCTTCATAGCCCCCTAGTGATTCAGGGCCCTACACAGCTTGCATACCCTGCCTGTAACTTACTCAGCTCTTTTTTCATTTACCATCTGTTCTTAACAAAAAGCTTTTTTAGCATAGATTTTTATGTTACTTTACATTATAAAAAAAACAAGTTGAAAGTTATGTCAACTTATCACAAGTCAAAACTTAAAATAGTAGGTTGTTTTAACTTCATGCTGCATTTTTTCACAGTCCATAAAATAGATTTTCGATTGGTTTGTTCAGCTATTAGTGTAGATCAGGCCCGGGGTGGGTAATCGGGAGAACTGGGAGAATTCCCGGTAGGCTGCTTCACTTTTGGGCCGGTCGAGGTTTCTTTTTTTACATTTGTCACGTTAGTGAGCCTATCTTCTCTTAAATGACACTTTACACGTTTAGCATTGACACTGCAGCGCGCAGCCTCTGCATGGGTTGTACCATGTGAGGGAGTTTTCCCCTCCCCTCCCATAGAGTTGGTTCGGTCCATAGCGCGTCCAAGAAAACTTTTCTCCGGTAGGCTGGACCGGCCCTACCGTAACAATTTGCGTCTGAGAGGAGGAGGGCGTCAAAAACAGGTTGAAGAAAAAATCCATTGGAGGAGGATGCTGCCAAATGTGCCAAACTTACAGATTTATTTTCAAGAGGACAACAACAGGTAACTTAAAGAAAATAAGCCTAGTAACAGTGACAGAAAAGGTTTGACAGTCGAAGTCGAACACACCCAACATCACACTGGATGTGTTTGTCTTCATAATGTACTGAGTAGACTCTGAATTAAAGCAGTGCACGCTGTAACAGTAGATAATATTCCTTTTTTTTCAGAAATTAATTAATAATGGTGAAAATGTTCTTCTGTTATCACACCTTTTATGACTGGTTAGGTGTTAAAAAGTCTGACGGAAAAGTGTTTGATCTGTATAAATTATAGCATATTTTACCTGATAGCATTTCTCTGATTGCTTTTTCGTATTCACTGTGATCTTTGCCTTGTAGCACTAAGAGATACATTTTCACAAGCTTTGGTAGCACTGAGAAGGCAACTTCTATAGATGGAGACGTGAAAAGATCTGGAGAAAAACATAAACATACTGCAGAATGTTTTTTTGTAAATGCATATTCCACTTTATGTTCAGAAGATTTCACCTGTTTTACCCTGGTATTTGACATTATCCTGAGCTCTTGTAAATGTGTGAACCCACTAAATGCATCTTTTTCCTGCTAGTAAAGCCCACTCAGAAATTTAATTTAAGTCATGTGCCTGATCTGATTCACATACATAAATTTTCAAAATAAAAGAAGGTGAATACCAAGTGTAATAAAAAAAAAAAATGAAACAAACGCACTCCGTCCGAGGTGCAAGTCAAAAAAAAAAAATCCAAATATATAACACAAAATAGTGACTGCACACTCACTTGCAAAATAATTTTATTGTAACCAACTTTTTCGGCAAATAGCCTTCGTCAAGGTATGTGTTCGCTCAGGGTGAAGCGAACTTAAATACAGCCATACACAGGTGCATACAATTATTCTTAATTCGAAATACGTCTAAGTAGAATGCAATCAAGATCACCACCTCTCCTCGGTAAAGCAACTTGTTCGATTCCTACATATCGTAGGGAGGCAATAGAGTGGTAATAATTCATATTTCTACAATCCGATAAGTATAAGTACAATCCGATGTAGAAATATGAATTATACCTTGGCTGTTAATTTTGTTGAATTTAACCACTCTATTGCCTCCATACGATATGTAGGAATCGAATGAGTTGCTTTACCGAGGAGAGGTGGTGATCTTGATTGCATTCTACTTAGACGTGAAGCATATTGGATACATACATTAAGAACTCTTGTTCCTTACGGTCTAAATGTTGACTTTGATCTGAGCTGTTTTTTATGAGTGTGAATTTCATGTTTGGTGATGTTTGTACACTGTTGTTTTTCTTGTATTTACTCTTATCATGTCTTTGTAATAGATCCTGTGGTTTTAAGCTTGAATACCAAGTGTAAACATAAACTCTAAGCCTGGGTTAACACTTTTAGCCACATGATTTGTTGCTGTTGCAGTAACCACAATCCCGTATTATACCACGCAACTGAGTTAACTTTTTAAGCTTTATGTTTTAGCTTCAAAGGCTTTATTTTCGGGTACCCTATGTGCAGCGTCCACTGGACGTCTTGGACGTCTTTTAGAGAGTCTATGCCGCGAACTTTGCATATTTTTGAGAATCCAATGTTTAGCTGATCATGATAACTGGTCATTATTATCCACGTGAACACGACTGATTCTCTTCCTCAATGGAACGTCAGAGCTTTGTTTTCCAGGGAACGAAACGAATCGCAACACTCGCGTCTTCTGGAAATCCAGTTTATTTCAACCAATCAAAATGACTTCAACATTCTCACAGGGTTTCCAGAAAAGTGTACGAAAAACATCAGTGGCCGGTAACATAAACCTTAAAGACTAGTCTTAAAAGTTAGTCATGATTTTTTTTCTTCAAACTGATCATACCTGTTTTAAGTATGTTACATAGAAAGGTAGATTGGTTTAATTTAACTACAAATAATAAGACTGATTAGCCCTAACCAATTGCTAGTTAGTCAGAATCATTCTTAAGACGCAGTCTTAACATCGCGGCTATGTTTATGCAACCGGCCACAGATGTTTAGCCAACAGTCTATGTGCGTGACGTCTGAGGCTGAGACTACATCCTGACTAATGGCTGAATCCAGAGGAAACCATTTTCTAAAAAAACATTGAATTCCTGTTAAATCAACATCTGAAATATTTCTCAAAAAGATCACATCTACCTCAAAGACAACCACCCTACTGTGCAGAGACAGAAGAGTCACACAATCTTTAGGAGAAATATTGAAGCTATGCAAGCAGCCACCATTTTACCCATTAGTACACTAAACACTTGATTACCACATGAACAACTTGAGTCATTTAAAGCTGCTACAATAGAGGAGCTCTCAAAAGTAATAAAATCATCCAAATCATCATCACACAGAATTACTAAAAGAGATATTCCTTGTAGTGTCAGACCCAATAATAAATGTCATTAACTCAATGCTAGAACAGCTTTCATACTGGCAGTTATTAGATCCCTCATTAAAAAGTCGTACCTAAACCTGGGAAATCTTAAAGGGATACTTCACCGATTTAGCATTCAGCTTTGTATCTGTAGAAACCCGGCAGTATTACTGAATGACCATGTTTCCCTCCCTCATTTCCCCCTGAGAGGAGAGATATCTGCATTTTGGTTCTGCAAAAAAGTCCTCCGATGATGTAATATGACGATTTTTGCATCATCGGAGGACTTTTTTGCAGAACCAAAATGCAGATATCTCTCCTCTCAGGGGGAAATGATGGAGGGAAACATGGTCATTCAGTAATACTGCCGGGTTTCTACAGATACAAAGCTGAATGCTAAATCGGTGAAGTATCCCTTTAACAACTTTAGACCAATCTCCCTTTCTTTCTAAAATACTACAAAAAGTAGTAGCAAATCAACTATGCATATTCTTAATGAATAATAGTACGTATAAAAAGTTCCAATCAGGATTCAGCCCCCACCATAGCACAGAGACAGCACTGCTTAGAGTTACAAATGACCACCTTTTAACATACGATCGTGGTGAAATCTCAATTCTCACAATAGATCATAAAATATTACTTAATAGACTTGAAAACTATGTTGACATCAGTGGTCAGGCGTTAGCCTGGTTTAGATCATATCTAACCCATCGCTATCACATTGTTTATGTAAATGAGGAAAAGTCATGTCACTCTGCGGTTAAGTAGCATACCGCAGGAATCAGTTCTAGGTCCTATCCTTTTCTCGTTATACATGTTACCTCTAGGAGACATTATCAGGAAACCTAACATAAGTTTTCACTGCTATGCGGATGATACCCAGCTTTACATTTCCATATGTCAGATTACAAGTTGCCCATAGATAGCTGCACTGTTGTGCCATCTTCCACAGTTAAAAATCTAGTTGTGATGTTCGACAGCAATCTCTCTTTTCGGTAGTCATATCTTCTACATCTGCCACAAAGCATTTTTCCATCTTAGAAATATCTCAGAATTATGCCATATGCTTTCTGCATTAAATAAATAAATATTAAATATTAAAAGTGTCTAAAGGTGGTAGATATTTTTCCTACTTAGCCCCTATAAAAGCTCTGGAATGATTTACCAAACAATGTTCGAGAATCTGACACAGTCAATCAATTTAAGTCTAAACTAAAGACATATCTCTTTGACAAAGCATTTACACAATGTGTCTAGTAAATATACTTATGCCACAATAGTTAGCATGTTATTTTTTATGTTTCCTATATAATTTCTATGCTGCCCTGTGTCACTGTTTAGAATGGCAATTTTCTCACAATTTACAAGTAGCAAGTAATCAGCTGAACAAAATATATAACAGTGGCCTAGTGGTTTTTGGATATTTAACTAATATGTTAGAAATTGTATCTTTAAATAATATATTTTAAACAGTACATTTACAGAAATATTGTGCTTTTTGAGCGTTAAAATAGCTCTGCATCCCTCCAATCAAATGTCAATCGCGGAAATGTCCCTAAGCCAGTTTGAGTTTAAAACCCCTGCTCTGCATGTGTGTACATAACTGAACCGAAAAACGTCTCAGGTTACGTATGTAACCCTTGTTCCCTGAGAAGGGAACGAGACGCTGCGTCAGAGCTGACGCTATTGGGAACGCCTACAGCATGACGGCGTCTGAGTATGTATATCAAATTCGACAAATGGTTGAGCGTGACATTATAGACGGAAGCCAGAGAGCATAAATATGGCAGAAAGGAATGCCCACTTTATCTGGCATAAGCCGAAGCGGGTATTCAGGCACGGCAGAAGTATGGCCAGGAAGATGCAGCGTTTCGTTCCCTTCTCAGGGAACAAGGGTTACATACGTAGCCTGTGATGTTCCCTTTCGAGGGAACTTCAACGCTGCATCAGAGCTGACGCTATGGGGAACGTTATACCCAATCCGCCAGACTACAAGTGCCTGTCTGTGTGTATAAAGCACAACTGAGACCAAAGCACACAATCACCAGGAATAGAGTTGAGATCCAACTCAAAAGTGTACAAAAGTGAGCAGTGAGGACCTGCCTGCCACATCACAGATATCCTGGATCGAGGCCCCTGACCACAAGGCCCTATATGCTGCCATACCTTAAGTTGCGCTGACGGTTAAAGTAAAGGGCCGTCAAGAGGCTTCATAAGCACATAGGATAGCCTCGGCTATCCATCTACTTAGAGGCTGCTTGGTGGCCAGGAACCCAGTCCAGGGCGAACCTAAGCATTTAAATAACTGCTTGATAACTTCACTTGAACCGGGCAGTACTACGCACATACATGTCCAAGCATAGCAAATTAAGCGCCCTCTGGCTAAATCCTTGAAAGGTGGAGGGCTGAAAGCCTGCAATATTATGGGGCGTGGAATATTATTCCGAACCTTAGACCCGTAATCCGACCTAGGGTAGAAAGCCTTCACCATGCCAAACTTCCTGAAATGGTATCAATGGCTCAAATGGTGCCCCTAATAAGTCCTCCAGGACCACAGACAGATCCCACGCAGAGATCCTAAAATGACTCGCAGACCTCAGCCTCCGGGTGCCACACAGGAAACGCATGAAAGGATGGTCTCTACTTAATGAGGGACCGACCACTATGGTATGAAAGACAGATATAACTGCCAAATAAGCCTTAATGGTCAAAGGAGACAGCCCTGCTGCAAACTGCTCCCATAAAAAACTCCAGAACTGAACCAAGGGGCAGTTAACTGGGTCATATAAGTGCTCTTGGCACCATGTAATAAAAGTCTTTCTTTAAATGTGTATAATTTCCTGGTGGAGGGAGCTCTGGAAGTAAAAGTCTGCACAACCTTAGTTGAGAGACCAGTTTCTATGAGTCTGCCCTCCTCAGAGGCCAGACCCAAAAACTCTAGGCAGGGGTAAAACACAGAGCCCCTTGCCTGAGACTACCAATCCCTCCAGATCGGTCCTTAAAATGGGGAGCCGTCTAGGATGGAGACCAGGTTTGAAAACCACACTCTGGTCGGCCAAAACGGGGCTACGAGCAACAGCTGTGCCTGTGCTGTCGGACCCTCTCCAGAACTCCCGGGAGCTAAGCAATTGGGGAAAAACACACCAGAGGCCCTCAGACCCTTCCTGTGTCATGGCATGAAAGAGAGAAAACCAAAGAGTACAATGTGAATTCTCCTGAACTGCAAACAGGTCAGCTTTCGCTTGGCCGAACCTGAGCCAAATTTGCTTCCCCACGTGTGGGTGGAGTCTTCATTCCCCAAGCTCAACGCCTGCTTCAGCAGATCGTCTGCTCCATGTGGACTAGATTATGACCTTATGGTCTTCCATATCCACTTCCCGGCCTTAGAGGGATGCATCCGTCATAAGCCTGATGTTACGACCCTGAGCCCCCAATATTGGCCTTCATGGGAAAGGAACCATGGTTTCTTTCATAATACTAAGACACAAAGCATCTGCGTGTGACCTTGATCATGAGAAACGGGTTGCCCCTCAGGGGACCCCATGGTTAAAGGATGGATTCTATATGAGCAGGAGACGACCGTGCCTGCAGTCGTTGAAATCCATACCACGCCAAGAAAAGAGGTCCTCTTTGCTGGAGAAGCATACTTTCCTGGCGTTTAGTTGATGGGACATTTTTGTCACTTTTGGCTTTCCAGAACTGATCCCAGTCAATAATGTTTTGCGGCCACAGACCACACCTAACTTCGGCCCTGTAAACAAATACCCACAATTTTTTTTCCATATTCTTAGGGCACGAAGACATATGCGCATAACCCTGAACATGTGAAAAAGCCAACACTGGCCTTTTTGAGAAAGGAACCATGGTTTCTGCCATAATACTAAGGCATAAAGCATTCACGTGTGATCTTGATTATGGAAAACGGGTTGCCCCTCGGGGAACCCCATGGTTAAAGGATGAATTCTATACGAGCAGGAGACAACTGTGCCTGCAGTCGTTGAAATCCATACGATGCCCAGAAAAGAGGTCCTCTGTTCTCTGGAGGAGAAGCACACTTTTCCTGGCGTTTAGCTGATTGGACATTTTTGTCCTTTTGGCTTTCCATAGCCAATCCTCAGCTTAAAAGAGATGCATCTGTCATTAATGTCATGTGACGACAGACCGCATCTAACCCCGGGCCTTCAGACAGAAACCCAGCATTTTTCCATATTCTTAGGGCACGAAGACATGCGCGCATAACCCTGAACATGGTGAAAAGGCCAACACTGGCCGAAAGGAAACATTTTTTCTTCCATGATACTAAGGCACAAAGCATCTGTGTGTGACCTTGATCATGAGAAACGGGTTGCCCCTCAAGGAACCCCATCAGGTCATCTGTACTGGAGAAGCACACTTTTCCTGGCGTTTTAGCTGATTGGACATTTTTTGCTCCTTTTGGCCTTCCATAGCTGATCCTCAGCTAAAGAGAGATGCATCTGTCATTAATGTCATGCAGCGACAGACCACACTTCACATCGGGCCTTGAGACAGAAACCCGAAATCTTTACATATTCTAGAGTAGGAAGACGTGTGCGTAACCCTGAACATGCAAAAAGGGTTGCCCCTCGAGGAAAAACCCTGATTTTAAAACCACCACTTGGTGTGCGATTGATCTAGCTTCATCTTATTCACTTATGTGAAAAATGGAAATGACACGACACGAGCAGGAGACATCTGTGCCTGCATCATTGCCGAGTTCCATATTATCCCCAAAATGTGATCACCTGGTGTTGGGACTAACATACTTTTCTTGGTGTTCAGTCTCAACGCTAGGTGTCTTTGATGTGCAAGCACAACATCTCGATGCTGTGCTGCCATCTGTGCTGACTGGGCTAATATTAGCCAATTGTCAATATAAATAGAATGCAAATGCCCTATAGATGCATTTGTGCCAGGGCAGCATTTACACATTTTGTAAATGTGTGAAGGGATAGAGCTAGGCCTAAGGGAAGGCTGATATTGGTATGCCATGCCCCCAAAGGCAAACCTGAGATTCTGTGAGCAGGAAAAATCCATTAACAAAAAATTTTGTGACGGTTTTGTGTAGCTTTTGAATAAAAGGATTTCCAATTCCTGCTCTAAAATAAGGTATGTAGCCTAATTTTATGTGCATAACACCCATTGAGATATGTTTGGAATGTTTTTCCATGCTATTATAATTTTTACCAAGGGAACCTGATTTACTGTGCTCTGTACTACGGTAGGCAGAGTGTTCACAGTAAATACAGGAGGTCACTGAGAGGTGTGGGAACCCGTAAATGGCGGTTAAAACCCACACTCCACAGGAGGGCATACCCTGATAGGGCTTTATACATGTATATTGACAATGCTGGAGGCTTTAGGGATGAAGCCACTCATGGCAACATAAAAACATTCTCTAAGGGGCGGTTTCCCAGACAGGGATTAGACTAGTCCTAGACTTGAATACTTCGAAGAGCTCTCCAAACTGAAAACAACTTGCACTTGCATATCTTAAAATACATCAGTGCCCTTTGTTTTACCTCAGAATGCACAGAGGTAATGTTTTAGAAAGGCATGTTTGTTAAAACTAGTTATATTTCCAAATTAAACTAAGGCCTAGTCCTGGATTAAGCTAATCCTGGTCCGGGAAACCGCCCCCAAATATAGCCTATTATGTTTAAAAGCTAGCTGAAGTGCTTGTGTAAACTATGGTGAGAGAATGGTCTTTCCATGACTTTTATAATAATGGAGATCAGGAAAGAAAGGAAACCTCTGGTGTTGAGATTGCACTCATTTTGTAAGAAATCTCTCATCTTACTTGCTGGATGATATAGTTTCTTTCTTATCTGCTGGTTCATACATATTAAAACTAGCAGTGTCACAAGAAACAACCTCTATAAACTTCTTATTTAATAGACCGGTTGAGGCGGGCCTCGAACCGTGAGGCACAAGAACATCGTCTGAGACAGTCACAGTGAAGCACGGGCTACCGATCTGGGCGGGAGTAACCGGCATGCGGGCCCCCGAGTTCCTCCCGATAGCAAGGAAAAGTGCACACCGCCTTAGCGGACGTGGATCTTTGAACCGGTCGGTGAAGAGAAGGGCTGTGCTTACAACATACATCTCCTCAAAGGTAAAACATTGCATAGGGCTCCCGTTCGGGTTTGAAGATTTTCGTTTTCTGGGTGGATCACCTTTATTATTGGTCATCCCAGATGTCAATCATTCTGATTATATGTTGACATATAACCATCGTACGTGCTCGCCTCTAGAGCCGTTTCTCAATGTCAAGGATACTTCCTTGGCAGGACTAGTCCTTACAAGTCACTTCCTTCACAGGCTAGGCGAGGCTCCTCTTAAGCATTCGGAGAACACGTTAAATGGAACAGGCTAGCAAGTGCACGTCATTGCGTCATTGCGTGATTGAAAGGTGTGCTTTCGGTGCTGCGCGCATAGGATTGTGGGTGATTTCAGTGCGTGAAGAGCGCGAAGGATACGCATATGCATCCTTTCCTGTATATGGGATATTTCTCGAAGGAAGGACTCAGTCCTTGGCTGAAATGTCGAGGATCCTCGACATTGGAACAGTCCTTCGACGGACGTCGATGACGTAGCATCCTCGAAATTCTGGCTTCCGAGGATCCTTCCTTGACATTGAGAAACGGCTTAGGTTCGCTTTCTGCACATGCGCATTTTCACGTGTATGTGTTTTGTGCTACGGTTTCATCCATTCATTGAAGGTCGCGTTCTCACTGTGTTTTTTTCAAAATGTCTGAGGGTCGAAAAGAAAAAGTGTCTACGAATTGTATGACAAGAAGAGAAAGGACTATAAAGAAAGAAACAAGACCAGAGTGTTTATGGGAGACTATTTCACACGCTGGCATGAGCTAAAAGGACAGGTTGGGCTTCCCATGCGAAGTTTCTACTGGAAAGGTATATTTTGTCATGCTATTTGGAGAAATCAATTTAAAATCACTGCTAATAAAAGTTGATGTAAGCTATGATTAGCGATGCTAGCGCTGGCACGAGTCACGAACCGTACAGACACGGTAAACATGCCGACAGCAACTTGTAAACAGAGCGAAGAGAAGAACTGAGCTCCTGCATGCTCTCTCTCTGTCTCAGGCACGTGTTTAACAGGCGTTCCCTCTCGGGAGGAGGGAGAGTGTTGCGTGTGCATTTTTTTAAACAATATGAAGGGGCGGTTCTTTTAAATAATTCAGGAACATCTTCCGCTATACCTTTAGCACGTAGGAAGGGCTCTGGCAGCTTATTGTGCGGACGCTATTCCGGCCATTCAGATTCAACGGAGCATTTTAAAGGTTAGTTAACATAATGAACACACGTCACATCGTGGCGTGAGCGTGCTCAGCTCCTAATCTTTCTTATTATTTAGTTTCCTTCATTATCAGCCACAAAGTTCAGTCACACAGTTTAAGCTATTCAAACACTCTTGACACATACACACATAGATAACCCCTGAGGCGATAAAGATAAAAGGGTCGTTTCTTACTGCTGTATTTATGCTCTCTGGCTTCCGTATATGACGTCACGCCCAACCATTGTTCGAATTTGATATACATACTCAGACGACGTCACGCTGTAGGCGTTCCCCATAGCGTCAGCTCTTCTGACGCAGCGTCGAAGTTCCCTCGAAAGGGAACTAGCCTTTAATGGTGTATTTAAACGTGCATCATGGATATCACAGGTCTCTCTTCTGAAAAAATAAATGCCTAGAAGGGAAAAAGACTGTATGTGCAGTGCAGAAAATGACGGGCGTTTTGCTGTTGCTAGATCTTGAATAAAAATGACAGCGAACGAGAAAAATCAAATAATAAACTGAAATAAATAATTATAATAAGTAACTGCTTAAACAAATGCCATGCAGATGGCATATTAATGGCTTTTAAAATAATATTTTATTACATAAATTAGTATATTACAAATATAGCATAAAAACGATTTAATCATTATTTAATTTTGAGATTGATCTTTTTTTGTTTTTTTTAGATTTCGTCATATTTCAGAACAAGCTTAAAGATCATATCCACAACAACTTACATTTTCTTCTGTGTTCCTTGGACGAAAATAGACTATATAGAAATATATGAGTAAACAAAGTATGCTACAGAACAAAAACATTTAAGCTCATGCATAGTGAATCAAAAGGCTGTTATTAAGGCAAACAGTAAAACAGTGGATGTTCATCCTAATGTTTCACATGGATTTTGTTGTTGATGAAAAGTAGCATGTTCGGGTGAAAGTCAAGTTTAGTCTGGTAATGTTACACTGGCTAAAACATTAATTCGCAGTGCGGAGGCTGTAGATACACAAAGATAAAGCCTTTAAAGCTAAAAACATAAAGCTTAAAATGTTAACATTGCAGTTGGTGTTGCTATTCTCTACTGTTGGCTTCTTTGTGTGCACAGTACGAGATTGTGGTTTCCTGTGAGATCCCTAAATCATGTGGCTAAAACAGTTTTAGCCATTTTTGATTGACAGCTATTCATCCAGCATGTCTCCCCTCATGGAATACATCCAGATACAGAAGCCACTTAATGCTGACAAATATAAACATGCCTTGTCCTGATATACTGATGATCCGATCACGGAGATCGTATGTTAATGCAAAATGTAAACACAACCGTTTAAACTCACCCTTAGGGGGTATGCACACCAAAGCTTTAAAACGCGGCTGAAAATGCCAGGCGGAAGCTGACTGACAGCTTTTTTCCGTTGAGTACTTTAGTTGCTGTTATACTTCTGCTTTGTTTATCAGTCATTGTACAATGCGCAGGTTGATTGTTGTGTTCAGTTTTTTACCCAAAGTTGAAGATATTTCAACTCTCGGCGCTAAGGGGGCATGTCAATGTCAGTTCTCACACGGCCGTCCAATTACAATGGAGGAGGGGCGAGACAATACCACAGCAACCAACAGGCTCACAGCTGAAGTATCACAGCTTCCAAAGTGCTCAGCTGAAGAAACAGCAGGCATTCAGTGTCCTCCAGTTGTTTTCAGCCACGTTTAAAAGTTTTGAGTGCACAACCCCTAAGCATGGAAAAAATGCTAGCTGCTGGCTCTTTTGAAAAATGCTGTGCTTCCATTGAAATCAATTGAAAATATATGCCAGCCGCTGGAGTAAAAGCTTTGGTGTGCACGCCCCCTTAGTCTTTGTTGTGATATTTGTGCAGTAATGTCTCAAATTTGTCTTAAAGTTTAAATTGTGCAAGATTGTGAAGGAGTGATGGTTATATAGCCACAATGGAAAAATGAAGAAATATTTGAATACAAGAAATGTATAAAAAATAATGCAATAATTTTTTTTACCTTTTAATGTTTGTCCGATCAGAAGTAGTTGGGCCATTATTGTTGATGAAGAAATCCATTCTGTAAAAAAATACCAGAATTAAGACATGTACAAAATGTTTTTTTAAATACAGTACAGTCAGCGGGTGGTACCTTCTATCCATTTCAATATGTATTTTGTGTTGAATTCTTCATCAGCGAAAGCACTGCCACAGAGAGCTACAAAAACACAAGATAACTATAAGAAACAAATACATCAGATTTATTGCCAATGCCAAAATAACTTAAATTCAAAATAAAATATTTAAAATACTGCAAGTCTGCTGCTCTGTATAATTTTATGAAATGACAGCAATCAAAATATAAAACATGTGATTTTTAACCCTCTGGGATCTGACCATTTTAGGACACTGGCAGAGGTTCTAACATGCTCTTACATTTGATCTTTTTTCAGCTGCTTTAAAACATAATAATGGCAAGTGTCTCATACCACTGCGTTCAGCACAAACTGGGCTAAAATATTATATGAGCTACATGTATGTTGTATTTTTGAGAGAAAAATGTTTATGCGTGGTTTTTGAAAAAGCAACATTTTTAAATCACTGATATAATTCTACAAAACCATACTAAACATATTTTAACAAGACTTTTCTAAACAGAATCTAGTAGTCTATAGTTTTTTCTTTAAAATGATGTGAAAATCATCCTGCCCACTAAACACAGGACGTCGGATAGACGTGCAGATCATGTCTATATTGGGTCCGTCGGTCCATGACCAATTCTGGACATGTATTCGACGTCCAAACTAGGTCCACTATTTGGACGTCCCACCATGACCCTATTTGGACGTCATATTGACGGGCAACATTGGACGTTTAAACTGGGTAATTTTTTAGACGTCATTTGGACCTCATATTTATGGGCCACATTTGACGTTTAAACTGGGTAATTTTTGGACGTCATTTGGATGTCTATGACAGGTCTATGTCTATATTACATGATTAGGCCTATAAAAATGTGTTTATTTACAAATATCATCATTATTGTACCAACATGATTAATACATACGAATAGTCTATATTATTATAACAATACTGTTTTTTCTGCTTTCTTGAATTACATACAAAATTCATCTAAATGTACCATTCAAAATATGTAATTAAATGTGTAGTTCGTTATATTAAAAGTATATGACCATACTAACAATTTAACATGAAAATATTCTCATATTAAATTGTTCATGATATGAATGCAATAAGAATGCCTTATTTACAACTGGAAAGTATGGCCACGTGGCCGAGTGGTTAGCGAGACTTGTTTGTAACACGGAGATCGGGGGTTCGAACCCCATGGCCGGCAGGAAATGTCTGAAAGGTTTCGGTGCGGTGGATGGGTGAAGTGCAGAGGCAATCATGTCTTTTCGCTTTTTTCATGTCTCTTTTCCTTACACGGCGGTCCTACGGTTGTCAACATTTTTAGACGTGCAGAACACGTCGAAAAAAAGACGTCGCCTGGCGTTACAAAACAACCCCTTTTATGGACCGGATTCGGACGTCCAAAAATTACATGAAAAAGACGTAATTCCGACGTCACTTTGCGCAGTGGGTGCCTACTCATTCACATAAAACAATATATTGATTTAGAAATTGTAAGACACTTTTTGTTTTGAGGGGCTGTAAGCGAGAAGGATTGATTGACAGCTAGCAAACAAAGGCTCGCATAATGAGCTGCATAATGAGGCAGGAATGTGAAAAGAAACTACAGTAAAGAATGTGAGGACATATGTATACATGTTTGTTTGAGGTTTATTAAGAAATTAACAATATAATAAAAATAGAAATGAAGGTCAGTAGGACATTTTCTGTTTATTTGGAAACAAACCCTATTCAAAAACTTAACTTGTATAAACTAAAAAACTGATAAACAAAAGAACTGTAAACATGTGGCTCATGTTACCATATAACTTTATGTCCAAAAATCGTGAATATGTTTTTCCACTTTATAGTTTTGTACTGAAGAGAGGGAGATGAGAGGGATGCAGACCTGTAAGAGAGTTATAAACAGCTGTTAGCATAAATTGTCCACAGAAATACCCTTACAAATATAACGAATAGGTACATATCACTGATAGCACTACATTCAGATATAGGGTTGCAACTACATAAACTAAATTCAGAACATCTCAGATAAACATCTGCAGTGATTAGTTTTATAAAAAGCTGTTTCAGATGCCCATCTCCTGATCGTCTAGTTTCTGTTTTTAACGCATTTCTGTAAGCGCGTATGAACTTTAAAAACACATCACATATGGCGACCACGTGCTCAAGCTTGCGTCTCTGCAAAACAATGTGGCGCTCATAAAAACCGGTGTCGCGTGTAAAACGCATTATGGAATTGCATTGCATGTAAAAAAAAATATATGGAATCATATTACAACACACACTTAAAAGAGCCTGCAGTGCAGGCTCACTGAAAGTTTCCATGACGGAAATGAAAGTAAATTACTGTCTCTAACACTGACAACATGTAACAGATATCCGCGATTACGCGAGATTGTGTCCTCGTTTGTAAACAATGCTCAAGTTTTTCAATCCGAAGCGTGCAGTCTACTGAGGTTGCTTATATAGGCTAAACTGCACAAGCATAAACATATTACATGATAGCAAATATAAATGAGGATAAATTAACTGTTACTTACTTCAAATATCCTCCTCCAGTGCTTCTTCCATTGTTCTTCTTCTTATGTAACGTTAAAGATAAACGCTTCTCTTCCTCAATGTCCAGACATAAATGAAGATATTCCTCACATGTGTGTATAAAGTTTATCATCCAAAAAAATGCGGTAAAGTCTTTAAATTTGATAAAACTTTACGTTTTGATCGTTATGGTTTGAACTGCTCCTCTCATTACCAGCCTGTGGGTGTGACCGCATTAGAAATAATGAGCTTAGCCAGGAAAAACAGTACTCTCTTTACTTCAATGCAGATTATATAAACAGGCATTATTTTTTTTCGATTATAATTAGCTTGTTTAAAAGTAGACATTTCAGGCTTTCTTTGGATATGTGTATCATGTTTGTGTGATAAGTATTCGCAGAGTTTCAATTGATTTTTGTAATATGATTTGAGAGACAGCTGGCAGAGACAGAAATGTCTGGATGCACACCCTGTTTATTTTCTTTATTTGACAAAAACACAAAGATCTGTTGTTATTGTGAATGTACACATATTAAAGAAGACCATTTACAGTTTCAAATTATGTCAAACACGTAAATGTATGATTATTAATGATGGAGTATTTTAAGTTGATTCTGCCATGATAAGGAGAAAACACGTCAAAACGCAGCACGTTTCTAATATGCTGATTTGGATTTATGCTGAAATCAGTTGTGCTGTTTAAGTTACAGAAGTCTAATAATTAAAAGTAAAATAATACGGCATAGTGTTAACTGTATAAATAAAATGTAGTTTAGGTTTCAACATAAACAAATATTTTCATGGATCAAATGTAACTTCTGGAAGACTTCCACATAGAATCAATAAGAGAGTCCTTCTAGAGTAGTTTATTTCTGATAACAAGCTAAATAAATCATCAGTAAATTACCTTAAAAATGTCTTAACCCGCACCAGCCTGTGGGCGTGCCCTAGGGGCGTATCTATGGGTTTCTGTACTTTGTTTTACATCAAATATTCAATTAACAATTATAAACTTTGCATCATTTGAAAGCTAAAACACTCAAAATTCATGTTGTGAGCTTATATTTGCAATCAATACCCTGGAGTGAAAAGGAATAAATGAAATGCAGACAGACCGCATATATGAATGTCACTACTTACATATTATCTCATATGGTTCTGATCATTTCAGACAAATTCAAGAAACACAATACATACATTTCAACGTAAGGGTCCACTTTTAAAAATGCATCCTACATTACAAAGAGTGATTCGAGAAATTATACAGAGGTGTCTGCTTATCAATCATTCTGGAAGTACTTCAATGTTATCTGCCTGCGGTTCTTGTTGCATTGTATAAAGTCAAACTCATCTTATAACTTTGTCTATTTCTGCCCCTCTCCTAGCCTGAGGCCTATGCATTTGCTTACTCTGCCTACAGTAAGGCCAGCCCTGGGTGCAAAAGACCAGACTGCATAAAAATAAAGACACATCGTGCAGAGGCTGGGTTTACACTTTGCATTAACATGTGACCTTGGTGATCAGTGAATAGAAGAAAAGTCCGCTCACAGTAATCACAATAATGTCAAACATTTATTCTATGCCGAAATAATCCAATGGCCAGAGATGCAAAAATACAGACAAACTGTCATGACTGCTGGGTGATCGATGGCTGTGTGTGGGGTATGTGTGTGTGTGTGTTGTTTACCTGTGGTGCCGGTTCCTCGTGTGTTCACTAACTCCGCCCCCTTGTTTCAGTAATTGTTCACCGGTGGTGTCTCGTTTACCTTTTCCTTTATATTGCACGTAGTCTTGTCTTTCGTTGCGCGCTCATTTGTTTTTATCACAGTCTTGCTGCTCTGCCTTGTCTTGTCGGACACTTTCTGTCTCCTCCTCTTGTTACCCCAGGTTTGGTTTTCGGCATCCGGAGACTCGTCTTCGCCCGGACCGCTCGCTTGTGGATTACTGGAACTCATTTACTTTATTTGTCTCTCGGAACAGCTGGTTCGCTTCGTTTCTAGGCGGTACACCAGCTGTCTCTGTTTCTCATCGGTTTGCATCATCACCCGTGAGTGGAGTACACCATTTTTCCATTGTGGATTACATTGACTCTAATGACTGTTGTTTCTCGGGACCGCTGGTTCGCTTCGTTTTTAGGCGGTGACCAGTTGTTTCCGGGTGGCTTCATCTACATCAGGATTTCACAGTGGATTACCCCGTCTGAGAACTTGGATTTTCCAACTTCCATCTCCGCCTGTCATCCACCTTCAGGGCGGCGTGTTTCATCCCTCTGTTACGTGTGGTGACTGTGCTGGTGTTCTCGACGGAGTGCGTGGGTGGCTCTCTCTCGCTCTTCGGATCTGTACTGGACTATCGTGTAGCGCCGACTCACTCTCTCCTACTGTGGGAGTGCTTCATTCCCACAGTAGTGTTGTCATCCAGAGTGAGTCGAGGGTGTGTGCCGTGTGTGGATCTACCAGTGACTTTGCTCTCCAGATCTCTCATTCTATTTTTCTCAATAAATATTGTTAACTTGCACTTGACTCCGAAGTTTTTCCTGACACAAACGTTTCGGGCTTAGCCCATCATCAATGTCATTAGTACACCTGACTCTATGACGTAGCTTATATATCTACGTATCCGCTAATCAGAAAATAAAAACCATATTTGCTTGTGTAGAGTGTCTCTAGTGGTAGATCACAGAACTTACATTTGAAACCTTTTAATGCAAATACAATTCTTCAATTTCTATTTAGATACACCCTGATCAGTCATGAATATCGTATATGGACATGCAAATGCGTAGATACAGAAATACACATAGTTACCCGAAATATCAGAGAAAATATATATACCCATATGTTCACCAATGTTATGTAATGTATCCATATGTCTATATATTCTATGCATAACACTGAGAATAATATCAAAGGACATATAGGTCAAAGGATATATAAAGATATATCTCTATACATTACCATTAACCAGCACAATCTATGCTGTGAATGAAGAGATTCTAAAGAAAAGAAGGTACTATGTTTCCCAAAATATCAACACAAAATATCCAGAAATGTATGGTTCACAAGTAACATGATAAATTCAATTCTTCATTTAAACTGCCCGGATGCACTGTTCTTAAAGTAGAGATCCAAAAACATTCCCTTTGGAGCAGTTTTCTTTCTAGATCGCCACCCCTACGTGGAGGTTTAACATGTTCAATAATTGTGAAACTCAGGGAGGATACAGGATGTTCTGTGTCAGAAAAATGTTTAGCAATTGGAGATTTTTCATCCTTGCGTCTAATCCAGGGTTATTATAGTAAACGAAAACTATCACGAAAACTGAAACTATTAGTGAAAAAACATTTTAGTTAACTGAAATTAAATAAAAACGAAGGTTTCTAAAAAATACTAAAACTAAAGTATAACTAAAATGTGGACCTGCAAAACTAACTAAAACTAACTAAAATTTTGGAAAACAAAACTTGCGTTTTCGTTTTTTAAATGTTATTGGATATTATTATTATTGGATATTATTGGATATTTAAATGTTATTAAGTGTGTTTCAACTTGCGCTGGTGTTTGAGAGGGGCACATTGGAAGAGGAGACTGAGCCCACATCACAGGCATATAGGCTATAAATGATTACATCACGCGTTGTTCATACAAAATTAAGAAACGCGAATGTGAAAGTGATTTTCAGCCACGTTTCAAACGCAATATTCAATATTCAAAATCAGTGAAAGTGCGTGTGGTTTTTCTCCTTATCGTGCAAAAACCTCGTTAACATCAAGCTCTATCAATGATCTATCAGCTGCATATGGCGTTTATTAAATATGATCAGTGTATTTCATGTGCACACCCTATCGTCTCACTGTCTGTTACCAGACCTGTTAAAGATGCGGTTTCTGTAATGTGTGCAAGAATCCCGAACGGATGTTTAAAACGCGATGTTCGGGGTAAAGAATATGCATGCTTATCCTGTAAATACATACAGAAACAGTGATATTAAATTACTTAAACTGTGATTTTTGCCATTTCGCCCACCTCTCTCAACATTCATTTCACTTGCACTACACTCAAAATCACGTCCGGTCTTCCCTTGCGTGTCATTTTGTAAGAGCAAAAGATGTGACTGTTGTGGCCTCAGAACACGTGTATACACTACTGTAGCATTGCCACTCTGTGCTCCATTGCTACGGCTGAAGAAAAACACGCCCCCTCCTCATAGCGATCCAGCAGTGATGTCACAGATGTCTGCCGAGCTCACTGCCCAAGCTCACCAGATAGCAGCTAATCAACACCAACTCGCTCGTCTCACGCATCTCACCGAGGAGTTGGTAAAAGCTATACAGGGCCTGCAGCTTGTATTTCCCGGAGCCGCGGCCTCATCCACCGCAGCACCAGCTCCGCCTATCCCTGCACCTCTGCCTGGCTTTCCCCAAAAAATTTGATGGAAACAACACTCGCTGCAAGGGATTTCTGTTACAATGCTCACTGTTTATTAATCAACAACCCCAGTTATACCCTACAGACATCAGTAAGATCTCCTTTGTGTGCTCGTTGCTTACGGGGCGAGCACTTGAGTGGGCCACGGCTGTTTGGAGAGATGATGGAGTTACGTTTCCTACTTAACTCTGCATTTACTGAATGAGCACTGTGCTGCTTCACACTGACTGCACCTTTAACTCAAGTCACTTTTACTCCTGTTTTATTCTTTTTAACATTTTAAACTGTTTTATTAAAATCACATTTATTTTTTTTAATTGTTATTTTAAATTCTCATGTATCTTTGTCTTTATTGTGATTTTATCGTGTAAATCTTATTTTTACATTTTCTTTTTCTTTTTTATATATTGTTTTCTCATTTCTGTGTAAAGCACTTTGAATGACCTCTGTGTATGAAATGTGCTATACAAATAAACTTGCCTTGCCTTGCCTTGCCTACTTTCCCTCAGTTTCTCCAACAGTTCCGAGATGTATTTGAACATCCCGCTGTGTTAATATGTCATATGTCCGTCCACATCACCAGCATCAGCCGGGTTCTTCTTCGTGAAGAAGAAAGATGGTAGTCTCCGACCATGCATAGATTATTGGGCACTCAATGATATCACTGTGAAGTTTCGTTATCCTCTTCCCTTGGTTCCAGCAGCTCTCGAACAGTTAAGACAAGCCAAGTACTTCACCAAGCTCGATCTAAGAAGCGCATACAACCTCATCTGTATCAAAGAAGGTGACGAGTGGAAGACAGCATTCTCAACTACCTCAGGTCACTATGAATATTTGGTGATGCCCTTCGGTCTCTCGAACTGTCCGTCAGTGTTTCAATCATTCATCAATGATGTGTCAGAGACATGCTCGATAAATGGGTCATAGTTTACATTGATGATATTCTGATTTTTTCAAGCTCCTATGAAGAACAGGTTCAGCAATAAAATCTGCAGCCTTTAGATAAAAAGGTTCCAGCTTATCAGGCCTTAATCACAGAGCTGATGCCTGACCAACGATCACCAGCAGAACCCGCTTAATCTCCGCTAAATCTCCTTATCCGTTCTCCCAAGGGTTTTCCCCTCCTAGGACTTTTTTTTTACTTCCTCAGCTAAAAAGCCCGGGGGGGGGGGGTTCTCCTAGGGTTTTTTTTACCCCAGGGAGGCAGCCTTTTGGGGCTTTACTTAGCTTCCTCTTCTAGACGTTACTTTAGTAATACGTTCGCTTATAATGAGTCATAGCCACAGCAAATTTAACTGCTTATGCTATCATGTATTTTGTTGTGCTATCTGTCGTTTTTCTGTGCTTTTCACTGCTTCTATTAATGTAAAGCTGCTTTGAAACAATTGACTTTTGTGAAAAGCACTATATAAATAAAATAAAATTGAATTATATTGAATTAATCACTAGCCAGATCGATAAACAAACACAAAAAAGTTAACTTTAGGCCAGGTGCGTAATTACGGAAATTAGTGTGCATCCAATGAAATTGTCTATACAGTAGGATCATCTTAAACCGAGTTGAATCAGGTGTTTTATATAGACGGTTTCATCAGACGGATGTGCAGTGAAGCGATAAAGCGTCTGGTCGGAACTTTACTTTTGGTTTCAGTTTTTTTAATGGTCTGACTAGTTGCTAAACTGAACTCTAGAACAAATTTTTTGTCGAAAATAACAAATGTTTTGGTTTCCTAGGTAATCTATATGTTGTCTATTTTGCTTGTTATATAAATAAACTAATTTAAAAGGACTTTGTTGTTAATTATTCTTTTGTTTATGTTGTTACTGCTGAAACCGTCTATAGACCTTTCTCACAGTAACCGGAAATACGTAATCGTCGTGTAAGCGGAGATCCTGTCAAGAGTCAACACACTAGAAAAACAAAAACCCGGGCAAGTTTAAAATGGATCAAAGAGTCTACAAAA